>OX596207.1:5709154-6172506 GCA_951394215.1 Glyphodes perspectalis | reverse complement strand
CGCGGGCGCGGGCGCGGGCGCGTCGTTCGCGCACGGCGTGGCGCCGCAGCACCACCCCGGCGCCGCGCTCGCGCACCACCCCGTCACCGTCAACTACTAGCACATGCCCGGGGCGGCGCCCCCGGGTGCGGCCGACCCGCCCCGTCCCGGCCCCGACGACGTCTACACCATCCTATAGCCCCGCGCCGGACCCGCTCGGACTCGGAACGCGTTGCGCCCGTCTCACTGACGACCGCATCCCCCGCGTTGAATCGAGGCGTGTATCGACTTTACGCCATTGTCAATTTTAAGGATTTATGTTTTCACTCTGTGTATAGAAATTGATCTTGTCGTTTCGTGTCGTAAAGTAATTAAAATGTTTTGTACATTTTACAATAATAGTAGCAGGAATCGAGTGCAACAAATCAACCCCGCTGTTTATTCTTTCTGGCATATTCAAACGTTTAATAATCTTATTGTGATTACTGTTTTTTTTTATACTATTTATCATTGTATTATGTGCAAAATCCTGTTATTATTATTATGGACGTACAGGACCAATTTTGGCCAGTAAATTTAGTTCGATTCGCAGTCGCGTTTGGCGGGAAAGACATTGAAAATAACCATTAAGATTGGTGCAATTTATTATATTTCTTCTAAGAGAAAAGGAATCTATTGTCTCCTTCATGGTTACAATTGATATATTTATAAAGAAGAATCTATTTTATTTATTATTGATTGCAAATATTTTGTCTGTTATGTTTAACTTTTTAACATAATTGCCTCTTTTATACATGTCTTGTTCATGTAAATTCTATACAAATGTTATGTGACTTCCATAAAAACCAATCATGTTATAGAATTTTTGAATTAACATTTTTAAACTCATTTACGCTTACAAATCATCTATGAGAATTATTCATTACAATTAGTTTGTAATGATGTTAGTAAGGAAAAATAGATAATAGCGGTTACCAGATTAACACTAATTTTGATTTTATCCATTTGTAAATAGAACTAAAATAATCTAATCTAGCTTTATTTAGAAAAACATCATTTTTAGACATCTTTACGTTGTATTCATTTATCAACATAAGTGTGAGATAATAAAAATTACATTCCTACTTTCCACGAAAAAATAACTCAAATTACCGAATATGCCTACTTAAATAATAAATAATTGTTTATAGCGGTTTTAACAGAGACATTTAATATGGTTTAAGTTCCAAACGATTCTGTCATGATTTTTTATTGTTTAAACTAAATACTATAATTGTGAACTTTGTTGATTTACATTTAAAGAAATTTGCGAAAATAAATAACATTAACAATTTGGGGACCATTGAAAGCAATGAAAATAGTTCTTGCTGATTCCCATGCAGTAAGAGATTG
The DNA here is from genome assembly GCA_951394215.1 of Glyphodes perspectalis. NCBI lineage: Eukaryota > Metazoa > Arthropoda > Insecta > Lepidoptera > Crambidae > Glyphodes > Glyphodes perspectalis. The sequence goes on along the minus strand of OX596207.1, from coordinate 6,171,135 downwards.
GACTTGGAATCATTTAATTTGAATTTTAATGGGAATTCGCATTAAATTGTCCGAAAATGTGGTATGGTCCAGCTTAGGTAATCAATTATTCTTTGCCATGTATGTACAGTACAAGTGTGATAAATCATTCATTTGTTTTAAGAAAAAATGTATAGAAGTGAAGCTGTATTGGATAGCTTAGTGAGAGAGCCAGGGCGCGAAGTGGTGTTGTAATCACTTCCGTGATTATATTGACACAGCTTGTAAAACTATATAAAACAGCTTGTATTTACTTGTACATAATTAGTTGTAATTTATAGTTTTATCCTGTAGCAAACTTAAGACTAATAAAATATATCATATTATATTATTACGTTAACAATACCTGGATTGTGGATAAATGTTACAGGACAAATGGGATTATACGATTCAGAATCGTCTGGTTGCAGTAAGAATTTTTTCTAAGGTGCGATGAATCATTGAGATAATTTATGTCAGCCAAATTGTAACTTATTCTCAATGGTGCCACGCTAATTTATATTTTATAGGAAATCTAAATCCCTAGATACAATAGCATGTACTAAAATCTAATTTATGTTCAGTAATTTGATATGAATGAGATTAAAAAAGGAAAGAAATTATATTTGTTTAATTTCACATAAACACTTAATTGCTGTCAACAGTCACTTGCTTTAATTTTCTTGTTTTGGATGGATATAGTATACTAGGTGTGCCTGCGGTTTCACCCGCGTTTATGGTTAATTTCATATAGTCATAAAGCCTTCTTCGAAGATTAGATTAGCCCATCTAACACTAAAAAATGTTAAAAACAAACTGATTTTAATCAAATCACTCACTCAACTTCTTTCGCAACTGCATTAACATATTACGTGAAAATTAAAAAATCGCAATAATTTTTAATTTATATCCCTATTATATTTGTAAAGGTTATCGGCGAAATTCTTTTATTCTAAACATTTTCAAACATTTAGACTAACCTTTCAAATAAAGTAAATTTTGGTCTTTTTAAATCCACCAACTATACGATGAGGCACCTACCTACTGAGCAACTTGACACGCAACTTAGCGTAAGCGCTCCAAATGACAGATTTCCGATATTCTTTTAACTAATTTATTTATTTTAAACTGCTTAGCGTTCTGAATGACGTATGGCAAAAGGGACCAATTTTAACGTGATGACGAAGTACCTACGTCAAAACCTTGCACAGGACTAAGCTTAACCTTTTGACCTCTACATGCTTCTAAACGCTAGTCGGGCTGCTGGGTGAAAATCCACCAACTTCCTGCCCCCGAGCAGGCGACGACGGCGTTGGTTATCCTTTTTTTTTTTCACCCATTGGTAATGTGGGATTCCCAGGAGACCACCTCTCCGGCCAAGATGGTAACGGCCGGGGTATACCCACTAAAACTCCGGGATGCATCCTCCATGCCGACTGAGGCTTCGCAGGTGCCTCTAAGGAATCCTCCGCTAGGCCTCAGCGTCAGCCCGCTATCGGGCGCCCGTGCCAAGGGTGGAGTCAACCGGATGCATACAGTCGTCTCCCCAGTCGGGTAGGTCCGTTAAGCGCAAGTCAGAGCCCCTCGACCCTGATCCGCTGGACCCACCAGGACAGACGTGCTAGGACACTCCGCCACCTCCGCCCAGGAATCGGACGCCGTTCGTCGCGACCGGCGTCATGGGCCCACTCTCGCGCTGTGCCCTCTGCTGAATCAGAGGGACACCAGAAAGTGTCTCGTCGGGGAGAGGATTCGCCTTCCACCCGGCGGCCCAAATTGAGGGCCGAGCCCTGACGACGCGGGATGGGATCTCCCTGCGAACCACCGCAACGCATCCCAAGTGCGCCCCTGTCGGGTTGCCGAGAATATAGGGGGCGAGCAACGAAATACTGAGATCGTCCTCTTCCTCGGCAATCCCCGTCCGACCTCATAGAGCCGCGGCCGGTGGCGCGATACGAGCGATAGCGAAGTTCGTTATGGAAGCGCTGGCGCGCATTTGGCTAAGCACCCTGGGTTTAGATGAAAAATTGCTTTTTGCCTTCACAGTCACAACAGACCCAACACCAAATGTAACATGCTACGCAAGGTTGTCATATTCTTTTTAGTCCCACTTTAATAATCGGGGATAGTGAAAAATATTTTGCTAATCAAATTATTTACAAAATATTACATGGGCAAAATAAAATAACACACTAAATAAAAGTAATAGATTAAAAATATATTAATATGCTTATAAGGTAAACTTCACATATGTACAGTCTTATGCACAAAAATAAGTATTACTTATTATTAGTAGGACCAATTGTCTATTTGAATTGGGTATGGCCATTAGGCAATAAATTGTTAAGCTTCAACTGCAACCTTGGCTGGACGATCCTTTTCTCTGCGTGGCCTTTCTGGTTCTTTCTCCTCTACAATATCTGGCAGTTTGTCTGTAGGCACTTCAGGTAATTGGTCGTCAACATCAAGAATGGCTTCAAGCTCTGCTTCAATCGCTTCATCATCTTCTTCTGTCAATTGACCAGAAATTAGTTCATCTATCTCTCTTTGTTTTTCAATACCTTCTTTAGTTTCATCCATAATTTTTTCGATTTCATCAATACTGAGAATATCATGAACCTTCTTCAAAGCAACATTTCCAGTCTTCAATCCATCTAATACCTGCAATGATCAAATTATTCCATTATTTAAAAAAAATTTAAAGTTGTATGGACTGTTAAATCGATGCATTTAACCTATTCAATATAATCATCATCTTCCTAGGGTTGGTCAGGGTCATCACAATGTTTTCTCTCACCGCCGAGCTAGTAGTATAAATTAATTGCTACAACTATTATACTTACTAGTAGTATTCGTTCTTATTTAAAAATCCGTTTATGTATAGTGTAGGTTTATGTTGTCAGGAAATTAAAGATGTTAAGGATGATCTTATTTACAAATATTTGTACAATAATGAAACAGGCACTTACCTGCACTTCAATTTGGGCGAACTCTATATCATGAGTCAGCTGTTCTAATTTATCTAATTGCGCATCTGTATTCTGTAGTAATTGTTCTTGGTATCTCTTTTTCTTTAAAAGTAACTTTGCTTTATCCCTTTTGCCCTCATTGAGAAGTTTCTTAGCCAACTGTCTATCTTTTTCAAGGTTTAATTCTATTCGTTTCTGGTATTGTTTCAGCTTATCTCTCTGTTGCTTTAGTTGTAAAACTGCTTTATCCTGCTCAGTAACTCTGCTTACGGGTTTTTTGTGTTTACCAAACAAACCTCCCATTTTGAACAACGTTCTGGCTAAAAGAATAACATAAACTGGGGTATAAAAATAGTTCCTGATAATATTTAAATAATTAGCGTAGCGGTACCTATCTCCTAAATTATCCAAAATCTGCTGTTATCAGTTTTTATCGTTTTGACAGATAAGTCACACAACAATAGACAGGTCGTTCCTCTTGATTGGAAGTGAAATAGGTACCCTCTGAGTACTGAAACATATGGAGACGACCTAATGTAATTATTATTATTATAAAAAAAAAAAAAAAAAAAAAAAAAATGTTCTATACGAACAATCTGACAATATTAATATCGATATTGTATTCATAAACCTCTATCTATCTCTTTTTAACAAGTCTACAATACTGCACATAAAAAGAGACAACATAATTGACTTAACTATTTTTGGTAACATCATCAATGAAGCCGGCTTACAATTATGGTTTCTCGCTTTAAGTTGTCAATGTAAGTGGAATTTGTGGTGTATTGTGCAAATATTGATACAATTTGTGATTATAACATAATCTAACTTGTAACATTCAAAAACATCGTTATAAATAAATTGTTCAGAGACTTAAAGTATGTAAATAAATAAAGTGGAATGACACTACACAAAAGCGCCATATTTGTTTCTCGCTTAAAATTGGGCTTAATTTTTTCGTAGTTACGCCATCTCCATTAGTTTCAGTAATCAGATGAAATACCTAGCCATAGACAACCTACTTATTTAATGTCATGACGACACTTTATTTCGTAATTTCCCCAACATTCATTTGTTGTAAGTTGTAATCACGGGTTGTATTTTTATTACAACCATTTGTATGTAACATAGATATTTATCTATGTAGTTTGATTGCTTGAGGCTTGTTAGGACTTCTATAATCTTCTGCACCCCTCTCCATAGACAAGAACATTTTTTAAAGCGCTCTCATTTTTACTTTCGTTCACACTCATAAACAGTTCTACCTCTTTTACGCCTACAGTTCTATCCTCAGATCAACAAAAAAAGGGTTCTATCACATTTCTACTATTTATGAAAGAGTAGGCAGAATCCTTCCAATATCTTTAAAACAAAATAAATTTCAGTTGAATTTTTTTACACGGGGGTCGGATGAAACTCAACTAATGTGCTTCAGTCGACATACTTATTGAGTAATATAAATTACAATAATGTAAATATTACAATAATAGAAAAATGTGAATGCGACGAGATAACCACTTGTTACTAAACAAGTGGTTATCTCGTCGCCTACACAATCACATTCCCAGAACCCCGTATATTATTAGTTGCCTTTTACGACATGCTAGGCAAGAAACACATTCTTTTTAAGTGCCCGACCAACATGGGAGACTTTAGTGACATAAAAGTGCTCCACTCCTACAACTTTATCTTGAGAGACAAGCGGGGTAGGCAGAGAACCGATCGCCAATACGGCCCAGGAAAGCTCCCTATTGCAATGATTTCTATTCATATACTTTTGGCAATAATATCGACACATGCAAAAAACTCACCATCCCTGCGAATCGTTTACAATTTAAGATGTCGTTAAATTTACAGATTTCTCTCTAAATCTACCAATTCTATCAATTTTTTTTTATTCGGGCTGTCAACACCAGATTATAGTAAAGCCTTCATTAATTTTATTCATTCATTCAATCATTCATTCAATAATGTGATAAAGTGAAGGCCGCGCGTGCTTGTTGGATTTTACCTTTCTTGCATTTCATTGATATTGTGACGATTGTAATATTATTATTTACAGATTCCCGGGTGTATCCTATTATTGTCAATATATGTTTTTTGTCGCAAAAGCCCTTAGCAACAATGGCAGTTCTTGCAGCTGCTCAGTTGTTAGACGAATTGATGGGACGACACCGCAACACGAATCCTAACGAAAAAATAAAGAAACCTAATTGGGAGGACCCCGAGGTATGTAAAGCTATTAATAATTGGGTTGCACTGAAGAGTTCTGTTTCATTTAGGTCCCAGCAAAATTATCTAATGAATTGTACCACATGCCAAAATTTGAAAGGCTGTGTATGACATCTTATCGCGCGATTTACTTTTCCACTTTATTCTCGGCAGTTCTGCATACCTATAAATGCATAAAATAACCAATTAACGTTACTTACGTTGAAAACTTAATAGAGTGTTGGACTACGCATTATTATTATAAATTATGCATAACATGCTTATGCTCTGCAGTGCCATAGAGAAGTACACAAGATACTGTTTCTTCAATAGAATAGTATTTCTGTTAGTGTTTTAATAGTGATGAATATTTTGTGTTACTTACCACTTGGCCCTAAAATTGTTCAATTAGTTTACAGGCTAAAAGGTTGTAGATTAATGTTTTTGATGTGTTTAGAAAAACATTGACTTTCACCTACTTGATACTTATTCATTTTAGGAATCATTAAATTCTCATAAATTTATGAATGTTGTTACAGTATTGCAAATATTACTTGGTCAAGTTCTGTCCTCATGATTTATTTGTGAATACACGGGCCGACCTTGGGGTGTGTCCTAAGGTGCATGATGATGAAGTTAAAGAGCTGTTTGACAAAGCTGAGTCTTCATATAAGAAGGCCCAATATGTGGAAGAATTTCTTCGGTTTTGTAGGCACATGATAAATGATGTTGAAAGTAAGTAGAATGATGAATTTTCTTGTGTACTCGTAAGCTTTTAAGGTCAATAATCTAGCTTGATTTATATCATAATTATACAGTTTGTGTTATAATATTTGCTATTCTTATGAATCTATATTATTACTGTGCTATTATGTAATGGTGAGAGTGTAAACACTTGCTTGGTTGTATCTCCTTGTTTGTAATATAGCATGTTAATATTGTTATATGTTATGTACATTTTTTTAGGAAAAATACAAAAAGGCAAGCAAAGATTGGAATTGATGAACTCAAAACCAGATGGGGGGCCCCCCATGACTCAGGCTCAGACAGAAAAGAACCAAGAACAGGTAACACATTTTATTATTTAACAATATCATTCTTCAATCAGCTTTACATCATATGCACATGTGCATTCCGGAGGTATTTTTGACATCCTTTGTACATTCATCATTATTTTGTTTTTTTATTTTTTTTATTTAGCTATTTAAATCCCACTGCTGAGCAAAGGCCTCCAACTGTGACCGCCACTCCTCTCTGCACTGTGCCTCTTCTTCCCATTTTATTTTGGCTTATCATTCATTTAAATTTGATTTGCTTGAGATTAATAATATTGTTTTATAAATATAAGCAGACCAATGAAGTGTGAAGTTTTATTGAGTATGTAATTGATAATTAGTAAAATATTAGTACAAATTTAGTCATTATTTTGGTTTATTGGACTGTTTATATTTATCTAATTGTAGATATAAATTGTTACCATTTTGCTATAATTAAATCTTTACCAGGCACTTTATTTGTATTTTTCATAATTATAGTACAATAATAACTAAATTTCATCACTGCCTGCTAAAGATAACACTTTAATTATTTTTAGAATATGGCTTATCAATAGCAGTTTTTAACTGATAATATTGTTTCTTAGGAAGATTTAAATCCACAGGTTCAAATGCTTTCCGAAAAGATTGGCTCCTTAGTGCAAGAGGCTGAGGAAGCGGGCACAAGGGGCGATGTGGAACAGGCCCAGGGATTGATGAAACTTTGTGATAGGCTCAAAGAAGAGAAGGAACAGCTTTTAAAACAACAGGAAAATAGGTGAGACTTATTTTTAATCAACTATTAAAAGTTATTTTTACCATTAATAATAAACACATTGATAAGTCCTCTAAAATAAACTGACTTGTACCAGTATTATTAATCATTTGCATTTGTCTATCACTATATTATGAGTGATTTTTGTAGCTATTCTGCATAGCTGCTATTATATTTAAGCTATGTTTAATTAAGCATATATTTTCTATTATTCATATATTCATATATTTTATATATTGTTATTATTTGGATAAACCACATTCCTCTTTCAAATTCTAACCACAAAAATAAGTCTAGTAGTTTCATATATTTTTTATATAATTGTTACTATTGAGCGGTGGTAGCTCAATGGTGAGGACACGCGCCTCATAACCGAGGGGTGCAGGTTAAAACCCGAGCACATACCTACCTCTGGATTTTTCAAATCTAAATATGAGAGAAAACATTGTGATGAAACCTGCAAATTCAAACAACTTGGGATTTGTAACCTTTGGGTTACGAAGGTCAGGTCGGCAGTCGCTTCAATGTGAGTACAGACTCGCTAAAATCCTGGATCATGGTCTATGCGGACCACGTCTAAGGGACATAACGCTAGGAAGATGATGATGATATATGATTGTTAAATATTCCAACAGTCATTGGTCCATGACTGCCGAGCTGGCGGCTGCTCAGGAGAAGCAGATGGAGGTGTGTCCTGTGTGCGGGGCTTTCCTCATCGTCGGCGATGCTCAGCAGCGCATCGATGACCATTTGTCAGGGAAACAACATGTTGGGTAAGTGGAAATTATGTAGTCACCATTAGTTACATGGCTAGTTTAACTAGTTTCGTAGATCAAAACTCAAGTGCGATAACAGTTATTGTTGTGTAGCCATTTGTTTTATGGCTAATAAAGAAATAGTTACGCCCTTGCTTGCTATATTAGTGTTGTAGTTGAAATGATCTAAAAACTGGAGTTAATTTTGCAGTTGTTTAAGTATCGTAGTCATAACTATCACAGTTCCCTCGCATGTTTTGGAATTCAATGGGGATTTAATAGGCTTCTTTTATATCACATAATTCCGTAATATGTTTCATAATTGTTCAAAGATATATATAACATTGTGAATCTTAATTAAATGTGCATTATACACAGTTACTACAAACTCCGTCAAGCCTTCGAAGAGATGAACGATGCGCGGGAAAAGGAACAGCAAGAGAAAGAGAGGAGGAGACGGGAGGAGAGGGAGAAGGAGCGCGGATCCCGCGGCGGCGGGCTCGGCTCGGACCGGCGGGACCGGGAGCGCTCGGAACGCGACCGCGACCGGAGCGAGCGCGGCGACCGGGGCGACCGGGGCGATAGGGGCGATAGGGATAGGGAGCGGGAGCGCGAGAGGGACAGGGATCGGCATCGGTAAGTGAGGTTTTATTAATTACTTTAATACTTCGTCCGCGTCAAATGTAACGAAAAATAATTTATACTCTTATTATTAAATCAAAAGTACTAAGTTACTCCATGTAATACCAGCTATTAACTAGTGAAAGTTCTATCAAGATCGTTTCAGCGGTTTCGAAGAAAAGCCGGACCAAACAGACGACAAAAACTATAAAAATTGTTTTAAAAAACAGACACATCACCTTGATTCATAATTATTGATTGATTTAGTATATATAATTATGACTTGATTAGCTCCTAGACCAAGTAGTGTTCTCGTAATAAGGTTCTAACATTCTAATTCATCGGCAGGTCTAGTCGTGACGATAAAAGCAGCCGACACGAGGACAGAGATCGGGACCGAGAACGAGACCGGGACAAGGACCGGGACAACAAGGACCGGGAAAACAGGGACCGCGACAACAAGGACCGCGACAACAAGGACCGCGACAACAAGGACCGGGAAAACAGGGATCGGGACAACAAGGAGCGGGACAACAAGGACAGGGACAACAAGGACCGGGACAACAAGGACCGGGAGCGCGATCGCGAGAGGGACCGCGAGCGCGATCGCGACCGCAAGCACCGCAAGGAAAGAAGTGAGTTGGTTGAATGAACTTATAATAACCTGTATGTAAACCCCTTTTTAGGGTTCCGTAGCCGAATGGCACCCTTATGGATTCGTCATGTCTGTCCGTCCGTATGTCATAGACACTTTTTTCCGTAACTATAAGAGCTATACTGTGGAAACTTGGTAAGTAGATGTATTCGGTAAACCGCATTAAGATTTTGGCACCGAAAATTGGTTTGAACGAGATCTAATAATTAGTTTTTTTTTAATACGTTATAAATCGTAAACCGCTTTTTACCTTTTATTCAATCAACTCCAATATAATAAAGAATAAAGAAAAACATTTATTTAGATGTATAGTGTTACGGAACCCTACGTGCGCGAGTCCGACTCGCACTTGGCCGGTTTTTTTGTCTTTGAGAAACGCCTTAGGTATACCACCAATATCAGGAATTTACAGCCTCTTTAGCCATTACTTGTAAAACATTCACTTTTACAACCAAGCTCAATAATAAAACTCTGTTGCTACTTATATTAATCCGAACTTCCATCCGAAAAAAAAAAAACTCTAATTCCCAGGGTAGTTCCGCTCAATCGCTTGGAGATGGGACGATGTGCACGGCCTAGGAACGCTGCGCACGGCAACGATCCCCTACCACCTGTATGTTTACTTTGTAATGAAAGATCTTTCATGTTTATTCAGTGTGGTGATTAACACATTCACTGCCACTACGATTTTCATGATATCTTTTTGAATGCCGCCTATAATTTAGCAAAAAACAGTTTAGTGTTTTTCGAAGGCGGTGGCGAGTGGTACCGACGCACCGGAATAACATTTAATGAATGAATTAACTTTCCGGACGAGTCCGTGGCACTAAACACTTTAATAATTATTTATCTTGCATATCATTATGCCCCCCCTTTCTCCGAAGGGGTAGGAGCAGTCCGACAATAAGTTATAGAAATCTTTTTATTAAAAAAAACTTATTATATAATAAATTAACTTATTTAAAAAAGGAGTGATAAGTGGCTAGCTTGTCGTTTATGAAATCATAAACCCAATACATAATTATTTGCCTTTTTTGACATGCTGGGTAAGAAACACAAACAAACCTTTAAACATGTCCTTTTAACAGTTTTTTACCCAGTCTTAAAACACTTTAAGGAAAGACTTATCATTTAAATTGTGTATATAAAAGACATGTCCCGACGTCCCGCGTTGGTCTGGGGCTTAAAAATAATTTGCCAACTGTGTTTCTTGCCAAGCATGTCGTAAAAGGCGATTAATGGTATATGGGGCTTTGGGTATGTTATTGTGTAGGCGACGAGGGAGCCACTTGTCACTACTTTTTCACAATTTACCATCTAACCCAGCCCATTTTCCCGTGTTGGTCTGGGACTTAAAAATAATGTGCCAACTGTGTTTTTTGCCTAGCATGTCGTATAAGGCGACTAATGGTATATCGGGTTTTGGGTATGTGATTGTGTAGGCGACAAGCTAGCCACTTGTCACTACTTTTTCACAATTTTCCATCTAACCCAGCCCAGTTTTATTTTTAGCTGAATGTGGTTAAAGGGGCCTGTTATCCCTTTGACTCTGCCCACCCCTTCAGGGATTATGGGCGTGATGTTATGTATGTGTATGTGTATAAAAGACAACAAGACATACTAGTCGTGAGGCGTTAAGATATTATTGTCGTTAATTTATTAGATATTCTTATGATTTATTCATCAGTTGTAATATCGAATTCCTAAAAGTGGTTTCTAGGCCGTCACTATTTGCACGCGCTGGCTCATATCAGTAGCTTTTATCTTGGTTATGGTAGGTTTCCTTAGGTCGTGACTGCAATTACGCGCTCGGTTATGATGTCACCTTTAGTGCATTAAATTGTTAGGAAATTAATAGGAGGTTTGTAATATGTAATAGTCCTATTTATCTTTGTATGACGCATGTAACGCTTACTTGACATTTTAACAGCGCTATAAATGTTGATTATTGTTATGAAATGCAGAAAACTTTAAAAGCATAATTTGAAGTGTTATCGTTTGGCAACTGAACTGATAGATGCATAGCAGATAATATTGAAAGTTACAAAATACATATTCGAATATTTTTAATCAAATTCAGAACTAAGACTATCCAATTTTACTATATGGTTTTAAACAAGTATTTTTTATGTATTTAGTGTCATCACCCGAACTGATTGATACGTGTCCATTATGCAAAAGAATCGAAAATCCTAATGAACATTTAGAACATTTTGGACACAATGTACATATGGCCTTATCTAAAGTCTAGATTTGTAATTATGTTTTTTAATCTGCAGTATTTTCTTTGTTGCCAGGGTCTTCCCACGAACGATCGCGTCGCCGTTCCCGCGACCGCCACTAGCGAATGACTGAGGTATCACAAAAGCACCTGAAACCGGTAAGTACATCGTTTGCGCGATAGAGACCTACCGACGCGACGACCCCACACGACACATACACATTTGTCGAACACCACCTTATCCGGTCCTTGACATGTTTATTTTACCGCATCACAATATTATTTTTATTCATATCCCTCAACACACTCCGTGAAAATATTGATACAATGACAAGTAATAAAGTGAACACTGTTGTTTTACAGCTTTAATGTAGCATACCAAAATAAAACTTCGGTATATGGCAAACATATGGGGAGTAATGAGCCCATTGCACTCTCGATTCGGTAGTTGTCGGCACACCGACGGACTTGGCAGGTATTTGATTGGTATTTTGAATAGTTGCCGCGGGCCGCGCTAGGGGCTCGTCGCGCAATCGCACACGTCTAACTCGGGGGAGAGGCAACTTTACACCATTAGCTCCGACTTTGAGGACTTTCAATAGAAAACGTTAGTATAATATTGGCGGCAATTCAAGATCTCCTTTCTTACCCGCTATTAAATGATTACACCATGTGATCTTAATGTAAAAAGTTGATCTAATAAAGGCTGCCATAAAGAAGACGTTTTGTATATGGCATCTATTTAAATTTGTTATTAATATCGTGTGATGCCAGCAATGTATTAATATATTTAATTTTCTTATCTACCATTGTCACGCGTGGTGGACTGTTGGTTTGTCAACATTGAAATCCAGTAATTTATAGATATTTCCAGTATGTAAATTTTACTATCCCAGCGGAACACCTGTGTTGATTTTATTAACATTGTATTTATAGTTTTGTTTTGTAGCAAATTAATGTGATAATTGGATTGTGAATTGGGATGATCGTGTAATGCCGACAATCATAAATTGCTTATATATTCCGAAATATGCGATTATTTTTTAGTTAAATATTTATTTTTTATTTTCTTGTACATGGATATATGGAAGTATTCCCGTTGCCTCTCCCACTACTCGTCAAAGTAACTGTCGATTGTGTCACGAGACCGGCGAAGACTAGCCGGCCGCCTCGTCGTCGTTGAGGTATTCCCACTCGTACGCCGTCCACGGCCACCGACTGGCGCCGAGCGTTAGCGATGCCAGGTATTTGTTAGGGTCCTGTGCACTCCACACGATAGGGCACCTCGAGTTGTAGCATGACACCGTTGCCGGTTTGCTGAGATACGATATCACGACACTTTTCAAGTAACGTGGTTCCTTGTGATACATATCACGCTACTTATCAAATTACGTGGTTCCTTGTCATACTACGTGGTTCCTGTGATAGTCACTTTACAATAAAAGTAAAATTAATTGTGATAAATAGATGTTTAGGTGTACTTTTTAACATTATTTATATTTTCTAATCTAAATAAACCTAACCGAATTATTACCAGCTAAAATTTTTTTTTTAAATATTTGTATGTTAGGTATACGTCATGTTGACGCTATAAATGTGAGCTTTAACATTCGACTGCAGCGTTTATTTGTCGTTACATTGCCATCACATACAATGCCATGTTACGGAGATGTGGGCCACACGGTGTGCCTCATATATCACGATTTTGGATGCTGTTATCACGTCATCTACTGTGTACTTCCAGGTACTCAAATTTTGTAATATATGGCAACAAGTTTCATCATGCGAAACTTTGACTAGTAATTACCCATTTAGCAAACTTCACATTGATGAAAGTTTGTGCAAAACTTGATGCCATATTATAAGTTAATCAATATCCCTACACCCTATTGGAGGAAAACTTTTAATGATTGAAATTATAAAACTCCTTTGACGGCTGGAATATTTTTGAGAGGTCTGTAATTTTCTGAGAAACGTACACGTGTCGGATATATACGACTTTCATAAGTCGCACATGTTTTGATAAAAGGTATATCTAAATTGGCTTATCTTATAGGATAAATGTCTATAAAGTATATTTCTATGATTATTTTTTTAATTTTAAACAAAAAAATATATTTTTATTTTATTATCAATCATTAAAAGCGTTTAATCCATATATCTTTGCCGCAGTGCGCGTTTCTAGCTTTGCTCAATGGACTTTTCAGTTGGCAATGATGACGAGGAATCGGGCGCGGCACACCACACGAAAAGAGGTACTTTAACATTAAACCAAGCCCCGCGGAAGACGGCACGAAGCACGGACGCACGACGGCCAGACCCTCCTCCATCGGTCTCCAGGTGACATAGAATAGTCACGCATATAAATAGGAATATAATTAATATTAGCAATTCCAAATTGGTTAATACGATGCATGTAGTCCAAATACGAATTGGACATAATTATTTCCGCTTAGACAGATAATTGTATGTAAGATGTAGCTACCTCCGATATTTGTTCTCTAGGAAGGTCACTGTTGTACTGTTAACCAGTTCCCACTCAGGAGTGATTCAGGTATTTATGAAAATATTTGATTATTTTATCGTTAATGATGTATTGTGATTGGTTTTGTTTGTCACCAATGAATTGAAAGTGTGAATTGGTAGGGCTTATTTTCAAGGAATAAAATATTGATTTTGAAATACTTGTTTAATTTATGAATCCCTATAATACTTATTTATAAAAGTTTATTCTATGTATAATGTCTGGCTCAAAGGACCAAAATAAAATTCAATTAGTGTACATAGATCTTTTTGTGAGAGAAATTATTAATGTACATGGATTTATTAGGTTTATGTGGGAAAAAACGCTCATGACAAAGGGGTAAATCCTGATCGTGATACCTAAAAGAACTAATGCCTAAAAACGGACTATCCATGCGAATACGGCCAAGATATAAAACACAACGATGTTTGTGCCTCCGCTAGTTCCTGTGGAATTCGCTTCATTTGTCCCATTCTAGAGTACATCGAAAGTCCTTTGACGGCACACGCGAAAAAACATTGCGGGCGTGTGTGGAACTTCGTTGTTTGCCCTCACAAAGGGCCCTTTATTTATCGAGCTCGTTTCTTTTGGCCACATTGTTCAATTGTCCCTAAATTCAATAAGCCCGACAACCGAATTGTTCCTAGAGGTTAGCGAAATAGAAGTTTTAAGACACATACGTACTTACGCATGTCGAAATCTGAGGGTAAATATTTTTTTTTCAAAGGTTAATTTACATAAATATCTCCTAAAAAGTATTTACAATAAGTAGTTCTATTTTCAATGTACACGAATAGGAAAAATAAACATAATTACATAAATATTTTTAATTTTTGTGTTGTGTTCGACAGGCTGCTTGATTAGGTGTTTATTAACAACGGCTACTAATCCAAAGTCTTTGGTTCATATCCCGCTAGGAGTAAAATTTCGTGTGACGAACATGGTAATGAGCATGCCTTGGAAAGCAGATTGAACAATTCATAAATGTACCTATGTCTTACACATTCATTATATATTCATGTTCGTACATTGGCTAAGCACTGTGGAAGAATAAGTAAGAGTTCTGCGGACGTCATTAGACGGTCACCAAATACCGAAGTTGGTTGCAGTTGGCGGATTGAAGCAAACACCCGGTCTTCAGGGCTTCCGCTCCAGTGTTGAGCGCGGGTGAAAACTCTTCAGGGCTGTAATTGTTACCACGATGAGGGCTTTTGGAATATCACATCCACTTGATGATATTAAAACGTGGAGACTTGTCATTGTTGAGTGCTCATTACTATAATTTTTACCCATCAATTAACAAACATTAGCAACAATATGGTGGCACAAGTGTTGTCCCGTGTTGGTCTGGGACTATAAAAGAATTTTCCAACTGTGTTTCTTGCCTAGCATGTCGTAAAAGGCGACTAATGGTACTTATATCGGGTTTTGGGTGTGTGATTGTGTAGGCGACAGGTTAACCGCTTGTCACTGCTTTTTCACAATTACTCAGCCCGGCTTTACTTTTGGCTGAAAGTGGTTGAAGGGGCATGGTGCCCCTTTGACTCTGCCTACCCCTTCGGGGATTATGGGCGTGATGTTATTTATGTATGGTGGCACAAACCTACGAAGTCTGGTACGTTATCCGGTGGATACTATTTATTCAGAAAACCCTTATTAATTTATAATAGACTAGCAGCGCCCCGCGGTTTCACCCGCGTAATTCCCGTTCCCGTGGGAATATCGGGATAACATATAGCCTATGTTACTTCCGGATAATGTAGCTTTACAACGGTGAAAGAATTTTTGAAATCTGCCAAGTAGTTTCGGAGCCTATTCAATTCATACAAACAAACAAACAAACAAAAAATCAAACCTTTCCT
Organism: Glyphodes perspectalis; assembly: GCA_951394215.1. Taxonomy (NCBI): domain Eukaryota; kingdom Metazoa; phylum Arthropoda; class Insecta; order Lepidoptera; family Crambidae; genus Glyphodes; species Glyphodes perspectalis. The sequence continues at coordinate 6,155,511 of OX596207.1, read as the reverse complement.
CTTTATAATATTTGTATAGATACCTAGTATAGATTTCTATAAAATAACTAGATTTCTATACTGCTAGTCGGAGAACAAAAGTTGATCTGTGTTCTTTCACTTATCATCATACATATGATAAAATCGTCGAAAAAAATAAATAATCTGAGTTCCTAATCCCAATCATAAAGTGAGAAATAACACAGGCCAGTAGGTACGTTTATTAATAATATTAAGTATGTACCAACTTTTATATTTGGATTTTCTTTGGTGAGGCTCATTTTGGCTTTATTGAACTATTTTTTGTTGGCAAGTTGAAAATGTACACTTTGTTAAAGTAGGTAAGTAATAGATTTGGACAGCCCTAGTTAATTCAGATAAGCACATAGTGCAGTGAGACAGCCTCGGTAAAGTTTCCGCGAGCTAACTCTCATATAACGGTAGTCAGATGCATTTGAAAACGTCTTTGGGGGCTGCAATTTAAAGTCTCCTTTGAATGAACTTGTATTAAAACCCAGATACGGTCTGAAAAGATGGACTTTGCCTGGAAAACGTTTTATGGTAGATCACGGACTAGTAAAAAAAGAAGGACTCCGCTGGCGTGGAGCCACGTTTATGCATGTGTGTGAGCGAGATACTCATGGATACCAGATATCGGATATCTGTCATTTGGAGCGCTTATTATGTCAATGTGTGACGTGAGTTGCGTGTCAAGTTGGAGCACTTGGGGAGCTTCAATGTGTAGTTAATGGTGCGGAGTCCTTATTTTTTTACGTTTTATTTTAGTCCGTGTGGTAGGTACCTACCTAGATATAGAAATCCTTTATTACATAATCATTTATAAATATGTAATTACGGAAAATAGTGCTTATTGGTGATAAGAAGATAGCCAAGGTAATGAATTTCAGATATTGCAAACATTTACTGATGAAAATAATTCAGGTGTACATTATGAGTACCTACATGTTTATTGCCTAAATTATCTTTGTAGCGCTACGCTGTTTACAAACATATATTTATTCTTATTGATATTTACTGTTTCGAGTACATAATAATAAATAAAATAATGATGAAAAGAATACATACGTCTAAAAATATTATGAATGGTTTGACTGGCTGTATTAACTAAGATTCCTTAGGTTGTGCGTTATGTCGAGATTTAGACTGTCAACATGACATTGACAATAATGGATTGGATTTGTTTGTTTATTTTGTAGCGGCATTTCGGGAAACAAAAAAAAAGATTGCAGCACATGGATTAAGTTGATTTTAGTGAAATGCGCAAAATGTCTCCTAATAATGAAGATGTTGGAAATGAAATGGCTAGAAAGCAAGAAGCTAGATCCAAGCTACGTGAAGATTTTCTCAGAGCTCTTATTGAATTACAAGGTATTTCGAGATATTTTTTTAAAAAGCTAACAAAATTCACCCATGATATAAATGTCCAGTTGTAAATTTTACTACCTACTCTACCCTAGTAAAATATATTTTGTAAATAATTTGATAACCTATTCAGTATTTGTTTAATTTACTGTGCAAAATATAGTGCAAGTTTTGCCCGACATACCTACACCAAGTATAATGTACTACATATACATACAAGTTTTTAAATAACCTCATAGGATTATTATGTCTACGACATAGTTAGAAACCATATGCAGTTTTTACAGTGTAACTTTTTTAAAGTTTACATTGCAAATTTGGAGAAAAGGTCACAGAGTTAAAATTCGAACCTTCACTACTTAAAGCAGCAAATAATTTACCCACCTTTGTTATTTTACTTCTAGGACAGCCAGTAAACATTCTAACATATGAGCTATCAACAATACAAGCTACACTTTCTGGATGGAAGCCTGATGGTTCCGAGGTGCTGGTTAAAGATGTGACAACTCCGGCTTTTGTTAAAATATCCTCTGCTCTCCTTAGGACACCTGATATATTGGCAATTGAATTTAAAACACCTGTAGAATTACCATAGCTATATATCTGAATTTAATGTTTGCATTAATCTGGAAATTGTAAATATATGTGATAAATATCTGACTACATCACATACATTGATCTGACACCGTAAGTAGCCTAAGCACTTGTATTACATATATCAGAATCAACACTATTGTTACAAATACAGTAGAGCGTCAATTATCTGAACTATTTGGGGGACATGGGTGTTCGGAAAACCGTTTTTTTCGGTTAATCAAACTGTATTGATTCGGTAATTATTATAGAGGTGAATAAAAAACCATATTAGTCATACCTTACTACTCAGACTTAGATTATAATACATCTTTAATAATAAATAACTTATCCCTATTGAATCCATTTGTCCTGCAGTATAAATAAACCGTGTAATGTGTTTCAAACCAATGCATGATAGACTTGGTTCCAAAAAACTTTGTAAACCAACTTGGTATTCATTGGATAACTGCGTTGCAGTTCCACCTTCCTCTATCCGTTTATTTATCTGTTATTTCTCATTATTTTTCATAGAAAGGTTAACAAGTTTACATTTTTGTATTTAAAAAAAACGGCCAAGGGCGAGTCGAATTCGCGACAAAGGGTTCCGTACCAACACCGAGCAAAAACGTTAACTAATAAATTTTTTGTATGGGAGCCCTCCTAAATATTTATTTCATTATTTATTTTTTAAAGTAAATATACAACTAAATATTCTGTAAATATTTCAAGCGTCTACCTGTGGCCGTTATTAAAATCGAGCAAAAATAAACCGACAAAAACTTACGTTTATTGTATGGGAGTCTTAAATATTTATTTTAAGTTATAGTGGCATCAGAAATATAATATCATCTGTGAAAATTTCAACTGTCTTACTATCACGGTTTATGAGATACAGCCTGGTGACTGACGGAAACACAGACAAACGGAAGATGGACAGACAATCCCTTTGAGTATGGAACCTTAAAAACCAACAAATCAGACTGGCGAAGTGTTCGGATAATCGGTCGTTCGGTTGATCGACGTTCGGATAATCGACGCTCCACTGTATAAATATAAATATTGTATGTTAACAGACAAAGAACAAACACAAGTATTCATCATACATATGTTTGTCCTGGGTGGGGATCGAACCCATAACTACTATTGGCGCATGGGGCAGGGTCACTACCGAATGAGCCATCCAGCCAGTCTATATATATATAAATAATTTATTAATATTTGTTTATAAAGAATAATACATGAAACAAGTTTATTTGATTCATTTTATTTAATAGGTACTATTCCCTATTTGAGTCTGAAACAATATTGGAGGTATATTTTATGGTATTAGTTTTTTGATGACTCATAAATTTTTTTATCAGTTTTATCCTCTATGCAATGCAATGTAATGTAAAATCTTTCTACTTATTTTGTTAGTGGGAGTTTTTAATTTTTAGAGACCAATCATAGTTTTGCCAATAACTTCCAGACATATGAATCATTTTATTCTAAGCATTACAAAGCTGCAGGTGGATTAATATTTTCTGTCTATGTCCAATCTAAATAATAATTCAGACTGGCGATTATTCAAGTCCTTCCTATGCTTTTTATCAAATATCCATCTTCATAAATCTATCAATATAAATTCCTTGTAATCTTCTATTCACTGACAGATTAAAATTTAAGTTGTCTGCATTAAAGATCCACTATTACGCCAGAATTTGCTCTAGTTTTATTCAGATGCTTAAAATGTACCAATATGACCAGTATCCAAACTTTAGCGAAACTAAAAGATGCTCTTAACCCTTTTGCGACCATTGGTATAATTTTACAAAAACTACAAGTTTCTCGCGGACGTAATTATGATTCAGACTTCCAGCTCTGTGTCATCACAAGTAAGCAAATTAAAGACCATCCCAATCCCCCTTTTCTCAAGTACCATCCTTCACGACTATACCTACTACTATTCAACGACCTTTATGTACTAAATTCTCCAAACACCAAATTGCTCCAACGCTAAATTCCTGTTACAACATTAAACAAACCAAATAGAACCCTACCGGTTGGTTAAACAAATTCTTCAGACAGCAAATACGTAAGTATAACTGGCTACTGTAATTTGAATTTAAATTGGCCAGAAATGATCTCACTGCCTAGCACTTCCTGTGAGATTTACAAGGAACTGAATTCGGATCGGCAGCACTTTATCAGCTAACGGTCGTAGACGGGACCGTTAAGTACATTCATTCGCTCAAGATTGGATCGTAAGTAGGTAATCCCAATATCCGGCGTGTGCGATCGTTTCTTCTAATTGAATTTTTTCCACTTATTCAATTGGCGGGCGGTTTAGGGTTGTTCGATCTCGATCAATTTAAATCGGTTCCCTAGTTGTGCTGTGTTTGTCAACGAAATTGAAGGTATCAGAACACCCTTATATTAATAAAGGTACTCGTAACATTATAGTCTGTTTTATTAACAACTATTAGTCCTAGTTTTGAAATGGAACCCCTATTTATAAAAATTTGAACCACAGCACGAATGAGGCTGATTTTACTTACATTACTAGCCAAGCCACGATTAATTTAGTTTTTATTCACTGACAATGGAATCCAAAAATAACAAATTTTACTGGTTTTGGTATTTTTTAACTTTCCAGTTTTTAAACGCGATTTATTTACTTATTATTTTGATTATGATACAAAAATACAATTACATCCCCCTTAAATGTCGCAATATGTTGAATGTTATAATATGTTTATTTCTGTTGACACCACTTTCCTTACATATTTAGTATTTTCCTCGTAACACAATTTGATAGCCCTGAGCAAATCTACGTTATCGGTTTCAAAGAAAAAAGCACAGATTGAACCAGTGAACGCGGATAAGCCTACGCAGACGGGTCATCTATTATGGGGGTAATTAGCCTTTTTGTTAACTAACCCGGATTAACCTGCCCGGGGCACTACCCCGGAGTCGTTTGTTATTTATTTAGCCCCTTACTGAAGGTTTGAAATCATCTTTCAAGTTGTTTTATGTTTGAATACTATTCAATAATGAAATTGATTTGGTACCTGATCTTTTTCAATGACTGTCGTCGTTGTTGTCTCACGTTTTGTTCAATTAAAATGTAAAAATAAATATAGTGAAGTTTCGACGTTATTAAGATTGAGAAACCCTTCGTTACCAGATAACTTTGATATCAAATTGCTTATCTGTTTAAATTTAAATACTTAGTAACCAGGCTTTTTATAAACTTTTTGATCAAGCAATTTAAATATGGCGATTAAAGTGGCGTAATTCGCCGTGTTAGAAATGAATTAAACCTTGTAACGTAGGTAGCTACTTCTAATTGACCTATAATTATTATTGATTTTGCAAAGTAATCGTAAGGAAAAAAAAATTGTTCTATGGAAAGTCAAAATGAGTTGGATGTAAATCAAAGCTGTCTATCTTTTCTCCCATCATTGTTGCCAAACATGTTATTATTTGGTCAACCGAGTGACAGCGGACACAATGAAACGTAAATTTATTGTCGCGAGGGGAGAGGGTAAGGGTTAAATGTCCTTTAGGTACTTAGTATATTTTTATTTACTTCCTTTGACGCATAATAAAGTTAAAGTAAAAAATCATGCGTGAACGGCGTAATGCAGATATCAGTTTTAATTAGGTAGGTATAGGTAGTATAACCTACAATCCTTATTGGTTAAAATATACATGCGGTAACGATATGTGTTTTAAAACTCGATAGTTTAGCGTAGCATGTGTAGCGTAGCATATGTAGTTCCATATTGAAATATTTGCTGGGGAAAACAAAAATTTAAATATTTTCTATTTAACCTTGCTTCAGCAGGCACGTTTCAGCCGTTAGGCTGCTTGTCCATCGGAGCGGAGCGGTGAGCGAGTTAAAAATCGGCCAATAGAAAATATCCACTGTAGAGGTGCAGAGATTTTATGCAATTCTATTGGTAGATTTTTAGCTCTCTCACCGTTCCGCTACCATACTAGCCTCCGGTGGACAGGCATCCTTAGTTTGGGTTGCATCGTAAATACGATTAGATATGCTGGACTGACATAGATGTGTATGGGAGGTTGAAACCGCGTCTTCATGTTTGAATAGCGAAAAAGAAGATAGGTACATAATAATCTATTCATACATACCTTATCGCCTGCAATCCCATAGAGGTAAGGGGCAATAAGATACTTTCCAATTTTAGCAAAAATAAAATTGCATTGCGTCACCTCTTGCATACCTACACAACATATTTACCGTTACACAGTTAACACCAATACACTACCAGTCGCTTTTATATGACATCCTAGGCAAGGAACCAGACCAATATACTGGGCTAGGTATATTGGTCTGGACCCAGGTATATTTCAAAAATTTTAAACCAAAAGTAGAATCGCATTACCTACAAATGCCCTTATTAATCCTCAGACTCATTCAATTTGTCTACAGAAACGTTATTACGATCTTAATTAAGTGGATACGAGCAAAGGTGTTCCAGTTTTAATGACGAAGCCTCATCTGCCGATATAAATCAGCGTCGCGAGCCCTGGTTCCCGTCGACCTGTTGCTCAATCGATTCGGCCCTTGCATGGCGCACACTCCGGCTTTCACAGGCCTCCCCGGCTCCCAGTAATATGACTAATCATATCGAAAAGGTGGGCCTAATGTTTATTTTAAAAGGTACACGGTCTGCGACGTAAATACCGTTTCAGGATTGCTGACCTAATTGTATGAGAAGGGTTTCGTTTAACTGTAGATGTAATCTGTGCTTTATGTCCTTAGGATTTTCGGGAGTTTCTTTGAAAGGGAAAGGAACCGTCGTAAGTTCGTTCGTCATGTTTCTTTTTCTCTGAAACGATTGAAGGAGTTTTATAGTTATTAGACCGGCAGTCACTTAGGTGAAACAGTACCTAGTCGTAAAACTCTCAGGCTTCTCTTGGTAAATTATTTTGTTTATTATTTTGTTTATTGCATATTGCCCACGGCCAGAGAATTCAAAATTCAAAATTACTTTTTTTTTTTATTTGGTTAACAAATGAAATGTAACGTAGACTTAACAAGTAGATTTCAAGTGAACACAGCATGCAATAAGTGGAGTACGTTGAAAAAGTAATACTTAGCTAACATATAAAAAATTCACACATTATAAATAAATATTTTTATTGATTGCCAGCCTTAAACAAGCTTTAGCTGAAGCTAAAGAACCATGGGAAATGTCAAAGGAGGATTTCATACTCATATAGGTAGTGGTCATCCTTTAAAGCATAGATTTAGAATTTTTTGACTACGCAAAAGATACATAAAGCGTGGGAGCGAGAAATCCTGCTGAAATACAAACCGCCCGAGAGAAAAAGAGACAGCGAATGAAGTACCTATATGTCAATGTTTTTGCGAGTAAGAGGCCATAGCGTCCCGGTCTATTTTACGTCGCAGTGAAATTTGTGCATTTATGTATTAAACCTTGGATTATAATCGAGAATATTAAATGTGTAATTAAGGTGACTTGTTCTGTACGTGATTGTGAGGTTACACGACGGAATAATCCGAATAAATACACTTTTAACAGGTAAATACGATTTTATCATTAGATTTTTTCAAACCATATTTTGTCAAATTGTTGCTAGTAATCAGTTTAGAAAAATATGTTTACAATAGTAAATTGATTATAATTGATCTTTCTAAGTATACATCGTGATTATAATTAGAATTGGGGAAAATATTGTGTAAAATTGTAAATAGTTTGGTTACGCTAGTGCTTGACAAAGCGGCGACGTCACGAGTATCGATAAAAACTTAATCGTCTTTTAGCGACATCATGACATGAATACAAAGTTATTTAGCCAAGTTATGTTGAAATATAATTATATTCACATTGGAAACTCATTATCTCCGTAAATTTGTTAGTTAAGTAACTGATATTTTTTCTAGGTTTCCAAGCAACCCAGCATTGTGTAAAAAGTGGATGCGGACTATAGACAGACCAGATTGGACTTCCAGTAAGAACTCCATTATCTGCAGCAAACATTTTGACGGCAAATGACGGCAGCAAAAAATTATTGCACTACATATTATTTTTAAATAACTAAATGACACCAAATTAAAAGTTGCTAATATATTATTTGTGTCATTTCATTCCATCAGTCAAAGCAAAAGTCATATCTTTTTGTCTTAGTATAAATCATAGAACATATTATTTCTATTTTTTTTAATTTTTACACGCTGAATATACGAAGAATTTTACCATCTCATTGTTTATAGAACTGCTTAGAATGAGATTTCTTACCTACTAATTTCAATTTACCTAATATATACAACTACTGATTTCAGTCAATGCCCCCAATAATTAATCAAAAGTATAAAAAAGCGTTTTAAATACCTATATTATTAGTATACAACTGAATCAGTCGATAATGTGAAAGTGCGTCTTTGACAACACTATTTTTAACCCACACATAGACGTCAACCAACACATGCTTAAATTTATTTTGGTCATGTCTCCGAGCCGTCTTTGTGTATCTTGTACATCCTAAATCTATGCTTTAAAGTAAAAAACTAATGTGACTTAATGATCTTAGTCTCTTTACAGAGTAAGTATTAATGAATGAGACGGAATATAACATGCTATTTTGTTGTAGGTAAATCCCATTTATATGGTTAAAGAACTTTATTATTTCTCATTAAAATTACAATTATTATTGCGTATTCACTTATTGAGAAACAGATTTTACTTACAAACAAAGATCACATTAATTCAGTAATCAAGCGCACATACCAACACTTACCTTTTTACTATAAACACGGTAATTTTAAAAACGTCATTCGTGGTATTCTGTCTAAGCGACGAGTAAAATTCACTATAAACGGACTCGCTCGCTATAAAATAATTACTGTTTAGTATTAACTCTGCATTTAAGGCTTTCCTCTATCTACGTCTTGGGGTAATTGTATCAGCCTACAGAGGAAACCCAATAAGATGAATAGAGGCTGGATTACGGTAATGTATGTAACGCAGCCAGGCCTAGCTGATTGTATTTGCTGCGCGTCGCCTTTTTAATGCATTCGATATGAATTAGACCGATAAATTTATTTAAGTTATGGAATTTTGCAATCTAGGTACATTTGATAGTAAATATCAATCGGCGTTATCTATTCTTTGGAAGGCACGTATAGATACCCAGATGTTTTTTTCAGTTGGCTCTGCATGTATAATACATAAATTTTAAAGGATATTAGTATTATCTTATACAGATAATTATGCTAATAGTAAGGTACAGATTTTTTGCGTATAGGTAAATTAAGTGTACCTACCTACGCTTTGTCGTTTCGTCTCATATGTCTTTAGGAAACTTTTATTATTTACTAGAATCAAAGCAATAAGTTGTCTCTTTTCTCGATAAAAAAGCCAAATAGGTACATCTAATAACATTAACGAACGCCTCTTTAGGTATTTTTGCACTTTTCCTTTCAAAACACAATGTCAGCAATGCTTTTAAATAAAAAGAATTACTACTATGGAAATTATTACTTCATTTTGAGTCATTATCATAAAAAAATATCTGAAATATTAAACTCGACTGTTTAATATTTTAGAAGAAGATTTAGGTATGTAAGCTATGTTGGTAGTAGGTAGGTACCTACCTACCTACATCCAACTTTAATAAATTAATTTCAGTCCCTTTTTCTCCTTTCGGCATAAATATGAATTCTACATCGCTTTTATATTTGAATTCCGTGAAAAGGAGTTATTATTGGCGACCAATTTGTTCTTTCGTCGATGTCGACGAATAAATCACAGAAAACGCCATTAAATCGTAACCTGGGTCGTAACTAATTGAGGAATTAATTACACTTCTCAATTAATTTGCGTGAATGTGACCCTGTCATATTATTACCACGACCTGCCGTCACCTTGTGAGGGTGGAAAAATACGCGGCAGGCATGCTGGAAAATGTACCTATATGCGGCCAAACAATTTAACCCTTGGAAATTATATGCTGAGTGCATTGCGACATAATGTATTAAAAGGATCGATGTTGTTGCGAGAATGAAGGACAAACAGAAACGAAATATTATCTTTTTCTTAATATTCTATTGCGAAATTGTTTAATTTTTAGGTATTCTTGCACTCTGTAGGTTAAACTTTGAGATTGACCAATAAAACAGTATCTATGTAAGTATCTTATTAATATGTAAAATATCAAATTATAAAACAGTTTACTTCAATTTAAAGTCATGTAATTGCACTCTAAGCTTTTGCTGATAGCTACTAGTATGATAGCTATAGATTTCTATAGACAATACGGGCCGTAGAGATATTTTAGCAATTAACCATTACATTAATGAGTAGTATCTACCTATACCTAGCATACGTAGGGACTCATTTGAAGGATAGGTACTTCACTAAGTTTCGAGATTAGACAATACCTACAAAGAGAAAGACGTAACCGGCGACTTCAATTTAAAATATGTGTAGATTTTCTACACTAATTAGTTTCCTACCCTAGCATATGTACCTAGTCGTCATTAATTCAGTTAATACAGAATATTCCACATTGCTTAACACGAATATGATTTAAGAAGATAAGAAGAAGGTACGAGACACCAAAGTGATGTCAAAGAGGCATCAGGTTTAAGCCGGCAAATCCTTTGAATCTCGGTTTTAATTCCTTATCTGCGTAACAGAATGGAATAAGTTGATAAAGGGAAGTGGCGCGAAGCACCTAACTTGTTGGGGCGAAGTCGGCACAGGGGCAGGTAATTACTTAGGCACACAACTTCTTAACTGGATGAATGAGGTTATTGCTCGAAACGCGTAACTTAGTTCGTACCTGTATGATTTTAATGACACGTTTAAAGGGCGGAGTCGTTGTTGAGACGTGGGAACTTGATTTCTGAACAGAGTTGCTATTGTTAGAAGTTTTCTTGCATGCAATTCATATAACTTTATGAAGTGCTTTTTTAACGATGAGCACCTAAATTGAAATACTCACCGTTGCCCTTTTGGCACCTATAGAGGCTTTTCAGTAATGGGATCCAATGATTTAAACAGCATCAAATAATAATTTAACAAGAAAACTTTGTCAAAACGTTCAAGACAAAAACAAAGAAGTCAAACCTAGCCGAACTTTAGGTTAATATACCGTTTCGTCGATCTTAAGTCTGGGGTTTACCATCGCCTTCCATAAAGTGCAATGATAAAAGATCTAGAAATGGTTAGACCTTACTCGGCCCTGTATTTTCATAATGCCATAAAAACTTCGTAGAATATATCTACCTTTTTCTTATCAGTACGTGGCACTTTGAAATAAGAAAGTGTATTCTAATTGTAAGGAAAAGGTTTGAGATTCTAGATTTATTTTAGGCTTAGTGTCTTCTTTAGCTTTAAGCAGGGGGGAAAATGTCAAGCAGTATATAAATCGTCGGTGCGAGACGTGGGAGTTAGTGAGTTATTCATTAGATAGCCCAATTACTTTCCTAAGAATCCTTAGAAAAACGTAATCCCACGTATTATGTCTGTATTGTATCTAATTTGGCTGGCTCAATGGTGAGGATTAAGTTTAGTATGAGATCTACAGAGAATCTCTATATTCTAGATTCGTAATGGTAGATAAGTAGGTACGTATTGCTGGAGAGGGTAGATTTTTGCTTAATATAGGTAACCAACTAGTTTCGCTCCTCAATCTCCTTGATTCTGATTACCACAATTAAACAAACTTATTTTAGAATCAGATGGAAGTGAGCGATTTTGGCTGACATTTATCCTACTTCATTATGTAGTACCTACTTAAGTATTTCAATTAATTTAGGGTAAAGTAGAACTCACCAATAAAAAAGTCTCAGGTACCTAACATTCGAATGCTGCCAAACACTTAATACCGAGCTGAATTGGCAGTGGTTTCAGGCGTGAGTCCAATCTCATTGTCCCTAATGAGATAGTTTTACCTGTTTGACGTGCTAAAAACCTAATGCTATGCCTTTTTTTATGTTTTTCCCTGTCGTGTTATTGGCATCTCTTCAAAAGAGAGTGTTTATTAAATGTCTATATGAAAGCTAACGCAGATTGATAAACATATTATGATAGGTTACCTACTTACAGTGCTTTGCTGGGGCCCCAGTGCATAAAAAAAATTGGACAAAAGAATACCTACTTACCAAAAAAATAGGCTATTTTGCTCAAAAAAATGTATAGTCCACTATAGAGACTACATAAAAATATTTCTTACGTATTTTTTCTTTAGCAAACTAAAAATGGTGAAGATACAGCGCGTTATGTACGGCGTGACGTCACTAGATGCGTAAAGTTTTACTGTCCAAGTGACGTATTGCGCCCCATTTCAGATCTTTGAAGCGTTGTATCTTTGTCATTTTTCGAGTATTAGATAAACCAAAAAATGCGTATATTTTTTGATAATCTAACTTACGGACTATAAAAATGTTTTAAGTAAAATACCCCATTTAGTAGGTAGGTAGGTATTCTTGTACCTAACATTGTTGTTCGCAATTAATTTTTTAATCTCTTAAGCTGCGAAAATTAACACTCTCTTTTACAATTGGTAACTATTGGGCAAAGACAGGTTTTAGGTCCTCCGGGGCTCCTTGTGGATGAGGACCCTGGGCACGGGCTCTGTGTGCCCTTATGATTAAGACGGTATTGGATACCAATCTATTAGTCGGTTTAATTCCAAGCATAAACCAATTGGTAAAGAAATTCATCTAATCATGAAAGATATTTCATACGACAAATCGGGCAGATTTGTTTCAAACTCGTTATGAGACAAAAGCCAGAGAAATCAATATATCTACCTACTTTTTTAATCAGTTTAAATTTAAGTAGGTAGCTTAAAATACCGGATTCGCTTGGCATGCATCTTTAGATCTTAACCCTTAGTTGTCTTGGTCGCAATCGGGTAAACATTTTGCTCATTTCATCGCATTTTGTAAAGACGACTTTTAGATTTACCTTTACGGATTTTTTGGACGCGTCATCAATGTTGTGAAATTCACAGAACAAACCACCTGTAAACTCATTAAATTAACCCTCGCTTAAACGAGCCGGATAATGAGACAACACACTTCGCGAAACGGGACGGGAGCGGGAATTAATATGGCGCATCGAGGAGATCAGCGTTTCTCAAAATGGGGAACGCGAATCTCTAGGTTGTTGAAGGTTCCCTCTAGGGTAGATTTTCATCCCCGCAACACATGTGACGGGGAAGGCAATCCATGATGGATTTTCACCTCCTCGAAAAAAGGGGTAGACTTTCATAAAATTTCCAACGAAATTTTTTTTCTTATATGCCTTTACATACATCGTCTGTCCTATCTGTGTTTCACCTAGCATGTTGCAAAGGTGACAAATTGTGTATTACGTATTGTGTAGGCGATGAGCTAGCCCTTATCACTCCTTTTTCACAGTTTTCCATCTAACCCCATTTTATTTTTGGCTAAGTTTTAAGTAGCTTACTTACATGGACTCTGTTTACTCCTTTGGAAATTGCGGATGCATGATGTTATGTAAAAACACGTATATTTCCAGCATAACCTACTTTCTAAGAGTTTATGGTCACGTGAAAAGAGTTTCCAAAAGGGGTTCCAGGGCTATAAGTTTGAGAAACCGTGGCGTTGAATATGATGTGAGACGCATGTGAGTTCTCGGCGTCCGCCTAATATCCGTTATTAACTTCGTTCTGGTGCGAACTTCCCCCTTATCGGTATGGAAATAATAAAAAAAACCTAGTCAAGTACAAGTCGTAATCATGCACATAGGATTCCGTATTAAACGTAGATACATAAATAATCTGTTTCTGTCCTTCTTATTTAAGCTAAACATCTTGAATGTTTCTATATCCAAATTATTTCGTTGTGAGTTTTAAGAAAAGGCGTAACTACATACCTATATTCTTAAACATAATTTGCAGATATTTTATTCCATTTGGATGAGGCAATTTTTACAAGCATAAGCAATTATTCAGTAGACACAATTTTTGTTTGTTGATAAAAGCAGTTGCGTGCTCATGCAGACAGTTTTAGTATTTGTAAGCGGTAGAAGCAGGATGAAGCCGCATAGATTTGCTATAACTAAGTCATCTTGATCAGTTTAAAGGAAAACGGCGCCGCGGCGTGAGATAGTAGTTCTTGAAACAGCGTATTCGTTTGGTGACCAAAATGAGGCACAAACTCTAAGTATGTCAACAAACACGATGTAGGTAAGTCCTACACCGTGTTTGTTGTGGTCTTGTCCCTTATGCCCTCGACGTAGTCTAACCGCCTCAATAGACCATCAGTTGGCCGACAATGTGCAAGTGACACCTCTTATGTTAGCCACTTATTGGTTAGGGTGATCGTTTATCATCAGGGTGACCGTATGCTTGCTTCTTAGACATATAAAAAATACAAATGGACGAATAGACGGCGAAGCAATGTATCATCATAATTGTTAAGGATGATTTAGACCAACAATGTATATAGAGAAGTATCTTTTGAACAGAATTCGAAATTGGGAAATTGGGTAAGTGTGAAACTTTTCTTTTCTAACAGTTTCCCACCGTCTCACTTTCATGCTCCTTTAGCTGAGTTGGCAGAGAAGGTCTTCTAAGTGAAACACGTCTTGAGTGTAGAGAAGAGAATATTTATTGATTGAAATGGTGTTGAATATATACAGAAAAGTAGCTTACAACTAGTAGGGTGTAAAATGAGTATAAAAAAAGGTATAAATATAATGTACGCTAGAGGGCGTCGCGGTGCACTATTGCGCGTGCGCTATTGCCGTCTCGCTCCGACAGTCGTCTCGCACTCGCTCGGCCTTCGCTGGAGGCGCGCGATATTACGCGACACGAGGCGGCGCGCGAGGCATTTAGTGACCCAGCGAGCGGCGAGGCGAGCGCACGTCGGTCTGATGGCGAGCGGCGCACGGGCGCGAGTCTTGTGCGCTGCGCGTGAATGTTATTCATGTATTGCAGCTACAGGACTCCCCCTCAAGCGAAGCGTACAGGAGTGTTGACTCTTCTGCCGGAACGTGTTCTTCGTGGATCTGGATCTTGTCGCTGCGGTGTTGAAGAACTCGGCGTAATAGGATTCGTAACGGTCGTGTTTTCGTGTGACGAAGTGTTGATCGTGTACGCCGGTTTCAATCTTTCGATTGATACTGTAGCGTTTCTTCCGGGCAGCTGGATTTCGAAGAACTTGTCGTTGCGCTTCAGAACGGGATATGGACCTTCGTACGGTGGTTGAAGTGGTTTCCGTACTGCGTCGACTCGTAGAAATACGGCGTTGCAGGTCGATAGGTCGGTGTGAACGAAAATACTGCGCTTGTTACTATGCGGCAAGTACGTCGGTGTTAGTGAGGTTATCGACTTATGCAGTCGATCGACGAAATCGTGGTTCATATTGTCGGCTTGTAGGGATGGAGTGATGAAGTCACCAGGCAGGCGGAGTGACTGACCGTATGTCAGTTGCGCGGCGCTGGTGTTGGTGTCAGTTCGGATTGCTGCGCGAAGTCCTAGTAGAACAGTGGGTAACTCGTCGGTCCACTTGCAGCTGGTTTCCAGGCGTGACATCAGTGCGGCTTTTAAAGATCGATGCCAGCGTTCGACTATTCCGTTGCTCTGCGGGTGATAGGCGGTTGTTCGCGTTTTCTCCGCGCCAAGTAGATGTGTTAGCGCGCGAAACAGCTGACTCTCGAATTGGCGTCCTTGGTCGGTTGTTATTGTTTTAGGACAACCAAATCTAGAGATCCAACACTTATAGACTGTGTTGGCGACGACTTCGCTGGTTATTTCTCGAATGGGTATTGCTTCGGGCCAGCGCGTAGTGCGATCGATCATCGTTAGTAGGTATCGATGTCCTCGGTCGCTTGTCGTTAGGGGTCCTACGATGTCGATGTGCAGATGTTCGAATCTGTCGCAGGCGGCGAATGTAGCTGTGTCGGCGTGAGTGTGACGGTGAATCTTCGCACGTTGACACGATATGCACGCCTTCGCCCATGTGCCGATGTCGGAGTTCATTGATGGCCAAAAGTATCGTTGTTGAATCAGCTTTCTTGTTGCTCGCGTACCGGGGTGACTGACCTTGTGTACGGCGTCATAAGCTATACGACGAAAGTCAGTAGGCAGGTACGGACGGATGCTTGATGTTGTTGTTTCGCAGTAGATATCGCAGTCGGTGTTAGGTATTCGGATTTTCTTTAGTTGTAAGTTGGTTTGGCGAAGTAGATTAGGTAGTTCGGTGTCTACTTTCTGCGCGGTCGCTAGTTGCTCGTAGTCGATTGAAGTTGGACAGGCGATGGTTTCGATTCGTGATAAGGCGTCGGCGACTACGTTGTTCTTTCCGCTGACGTGACGAATGTCGGTAGTGAATTCGGCGATGAAGAGTAGTTGTCTTGATCGACGTGGAGTTTCGCTGTCCGATGATGTTTTATGTAGAGCGTAGGTTAGCGGCTTATGATCGGTGAAAATGATGAGTTCTCTTCCTTCGAACATTTTTCTAAAGTGCTTCATGGACATGTAGATTGAAAGTAGTTCCCTGTCGTAGGTGCTATACTTTCGCTGCGTAGTGGAAAACTTCTTAGAGTAGTATCCGAGTGGTTGCCATGCCTTTTTCACGTACTGCTGCAACACGGATCCGGCGCATGTGTCGGATGCGTCGCAAAATAATGCGAGTGGGACGGTGCTGTGCGGGTGTGCGAGTAGTGCGGCATTCTGTAGGCATTTTTTCGAATATTCAAATGCTTGAATGGCTTCGTTTGTCCACTGGATTTCGGTCTTGTCACGCTTTTTCGAATTGTGTAGGTATTCGTTGAGCGGAGCTTGAAGTGATGCGGCGTTCGGTATGTGTTCGCGGTAGTAGTTAATCATACCGAGGAATGTTCGAAGTTGTTGAACTGTTTTCGGTCTTGGATATTCAGTGATGGTTGCGACTTTTTCTTGCGGTGGAATGATGCCTGTTGATGATACTTCGTAGCCGAGGAACTTGACTGTCGTCTTGCCGAAGTTGCATTTAGACAGGTTGATGGTGATACCGGCGTCTTCTAGTCGGCTAAGTACGGTTCGTAGTTGGTCGCGATGTTGTTCTTCGGATTCCGATGCGAGTAGAAGGTCATCGACGAATGGGAAAACGTAGTCTAGTCCTCGGAGTACGTCGTGAATGAATCGCTGAAAGGTCTGACCAGCGTTTTTCAGACCCGGGCACATTCGAGGGAATTCGAATAGCCCGAATGGCGTGATAATGGCTGTCTTCTCTATGTCGGCTTCTTTGTTCGGTATTTGCTGATAAGCTCGGTTCAAGTCTATTGTAGAGAAGATAGTTTTCTTAGCGAGTTGATAGGTGAAATCCTTTATCCTAGGTATAGGATATCGGTCTGGCTTGGTGATGGCGTTTAGTCGGCGGTAATCGCCACAGACTCGAAGGTCTCCATTCTTCTTGGGTACGACGTGGAGTGGGCTGGACCAGGGGCTTTTGCTTGGTCTGCATAGGCCTTGCTGGATCATGGACTCGAATTCTTTCTTCACAGCTTCATACCGATGCGGTGGTATAGGTCGAGCGCGGCTATGAAGAGGTTGTCCGGAGGTCTCGATGTGATGTTCCACGCGATGTTTAGGTGAGAGCTTCATGGAGGTGAGTCGTGTGATGCCGGCAAATTCGCTAAGGATGTCGTGGTATGATTGTTCTAGGTCGATACTGCGGATGGTAGGTATGTTGGTGTAGCAGCCTGGAGCGTGGATTGATAACTTAGTG
This sequence comes from Glyphodes perspectalis, assembly GCA_951394215.1. Classification (NCBI taxonomy): domain Eukaryota; kingdom Metazoa; phylum Arthropoda; class Insecta; order Lepidoptera; family Crambidae; genus Glyphodes; species Glyphodes perspectalis. The sequence continues at coordinate 6,137,852 of OX596207.1, read as the reverse complement.
ACGTTATCAATCAATCTTCGGTTTTTCATGTCGACGAGAAGTTCGTGATGACATAGGAAGTCGGCTCCGATGATGGGCTTGCTGACGTCGGCGATGATGAATTTCCACTTGTAGGGTCTTCGTAGGTTGAGGTTCAGCTCGAGAGTTTGTTCGCCATAAGTGCTTATCGTGGTATTGTTCGCAGCGTACAGTTTGAACGGTAGTGGCTTCGTAGGTGTGCCTCTCTTCCGTGGGATGACTGAAACGTTGGCTCCAGTGTCGATAAGGAACGTTAGTTTTGTCCTCTTATCGGTTACGAATAAGCGGTAAGATTTGCCTAGAACGTCGGATCCCGCCTCATCTAACGTTCGATCTAGTTTACCGATGAGACGTCATTCTTCTTATTCTCGTCGTTAAATGTACACGGCGGTTGGCATCTTCTTGCTTCTTTTCCGAAACGCCGATGATAGTAGCAGGCGCGTATCGGACTTTCAGCGTGGTGATGAGCGCGTGAGCGAGACGGAGAACGCGCGTTAGAGCGAGAACGCTGTGAGCGGCGATTGTAAGGTGAACGCCCTGGGTGATAAGGCGTGTACGATCTCGATCGTAATTCTGCGACTTCGAGTGATAACTTGCGTATCTCTTCTAGTAGGAATTTCGTATCTTGCGGTTGAGATGGTACGGAAAATGACGATTGTGATGATGCGTGTGGAGCTCTTTGCGATACGGCGCTGATTTCTTGCGTTTGTTCGATCATCTTGTCGGCGAGAAGTGCAAGTTCGTCTAGCGCGGCGGTCTTGCTGATGTTATCGCTGACGACGAGTACCGATCTCACGTGGGCAGGGAGATGGTTCATCCACATGAGACGTAGTGTGGACTCGGGTACTTTGTCACGCGCAAGGTCTTTCATGCGACGTAACAATTGAGACGGCTTCTGGTCGCCTAGTTCCATCTCGGATAGGAGTTTTTGGAACTGACGTCCCTCTGACTCCTCGTAGACGGAGATGAGCCTCTTCTTAAGTGCATCGTAGAAGTTCTCTGCCGGTGGATCGTATAGGAGATCGCTGACTTGCTCGATGTCCTGCTTCTCTAGTTGCGCAATGACGAGTTGGGCCAGTTGGGTTTGGCCCTTCTTCAGGTCGTGGGTGGCGGCTTCGAACGTAATAAACCATAGGCGAGGTTTATCACGCCAGAAAGGTGGTACGCGCATAGACAGCGCAATACCAGCCACTTCTTGCGGTGCTGGTCTTGAGATACGGCGAGAAACAGTGGGCTCTTCAAGTGCCGACGGTTCCATGGTGAAGCTTGAAGTTGGTCTTAGTTTATTCTTGAAGGCTTGAATTTTTCAGATGGTTGCTTCTTGTTCCGTCGTGGGTCACCAATTTAGCTGAGTTGGCAGAGAAGGTCTTCTAAGTGAAACACGTCTTGAGTGTAGAGAAGAGAATATTTATTGATTGAAATGGTGTTGAATATATACAGAAAAGTAGCTTACAACTAGTAGGGTGTAAAATGAGTATAAAAAAAGGTATAAATATAATGTACGCTAGAGGGCGTCGCGGTGCACTATTGCGCGTGCGCTATTGCCGTCTCGCTCCGACAGTCGTCTCGCACTCGCTCGGCCTTCGCTGGAGGCGCGCGATATTACGCGACACGAGGCGGCGCGCGAGGCATTTAGTGACCCAGCGAGCGGCGAGGCGAGCGCACGTCGGTCTGATGGCGAGCGGCGCACGGGCGCGAGTCTTGTGCGCTGCGCGTGAATGTTATTCATGTATTGCAGCTACACTCCATTGATTTAACTTTAGAAACAAATTACAGCGAGGAAGTGGTGCGACGAATCTGTGCTTCTCGTTTGTACCATAATTAATTGTTATTTAATGCGTTTATGCTTAGATATTATTATACCTACGTGATACTTAACAAAATTTTGTAAAGGCGCATTTAAAACTAGCATTAGTCCGCTTTTGTAAGTGCAAAAAAAATATTCTCAGCAATCTGAAGTAATTTTAAAGCAATCGGGCGTAATAGTCCATATCTAAATGTTTAAAATACAGTTTGCAACATTATTACCGTACGGTATTTATTTGGGAATTTAGTTATAAATAAATTAATCTATACTTATAATAAATCTGTAGAGAGGTCAATTCTGTACATGAAATATATTTTCAAAATAACTATCAGGGGGTGATTACTGATCGATACTGATGCCAAAAATGCAATCAGTAAAATTTTTGTCTGTCTGTCTGTCTGTCTGTCTGTATGTTCCTTATACAAACAAAAATTACTCGACGGATTTTAACGAAACTTGGTACAAATATTCTTCATACTCCTGGGCAGGTTATAGTATACTTTTCATCACGCTGCAATCAATAGCAGCAGAGTAGTGAAGGGAAATGTTGGGAAAACGGGAGAAGTTACTCCATTTTTTAAGCTTCCGTCGCGTGTGCAGCCTTAATGGTTAAAGTTACATAGAAATCATGTATGACGGAAATAGTCTTTATAATATTAACCATAAACGCGGGTGACACCGCTGGCACAGCTAGTAATAAATAAATTCTCCGGACCGACTCACCAATTCCCTAGTTCCAAACTAAGCTACAAGCTTGTCCTATGCATACTAGGTAAACGGCTAGACATACTTAAATACGTTTATAAACATCCATGACTCGAGCACAAATGTCTATGTTCATCAGGGATTCGAACCCGCGACCCTCGGTTTCGTCAGGGTCTCCGAACACTCGACCAACGGGACAGTTTATTAACTATTTCCTAGCCATGGATTTTCCAAAATCATATGGGATTATTCCTGAATTTTCATATTTCCTTCTTGAAATAGAACCCTAAAAGTCAGGGGGTGACGCGCGTTAGAGGCGTAAGAGGTGTGAGTGAAGATCTTGAGGTAGGTACTCCTGAGGTACACTTCTGTTATAAAATAATTTTTTTCCAATCCCGATTTCTTTTCCTCTAAACTTACCGTCCAATCTACGACATAACATTTGCAAGAAACTTCTTACCACAACTGCGAAATTGCGAATGGATATTGGACCAATGGAGAATTTAATATTTTAGCTTAATCTTGGTCGTGGCAGCACTCCTGTGAAATCAGATTTCTTTGTTGAAAACGTTTTGCGTGTGCCCTCTTATGGGGGTAGGTAGTATTATTATCGTAGTCTTCAAATAATCACTGACGCACAATGGCACACCTATGAGGCTAAGTGGTTAATTACCGCGAAATTGACATATGCCATCCAAATAATTGTCTAAAATTAAGCATGATACCTAATCAGTTGGCATGCTTAATTTTATACAATTATTTTGTTTGTTTAAGGGTAACTTAATGTATGAAGCAAAAATAAGTATAGGTCCAAACGTTTTCACTAGTTATTATCATTTATATGTAATTAAATGAAATACGAGTAGTAGTCTTATAATTGTTATGGTAAGACAGCTGTAGGTATTTTATCTTTGATCACCCATCAGTTTAGTAAGCTAGGTAAGAGGTGCTTGTTGTTTGTCATTTTACGCCATCAGACAAGCCAAACTGTTATTGATCTATTCAGCATTAACCACGCTATAATATCGGCGTTAAAGATCAACGCACATCGCAATTAAACTAGCCATTTCACCCCCATAAACGGCGGATAAAATATTCATTCAATAAATTGGGAAAGCGATCCCCAATTATCCCATTGATATAATTTATCCGACCAGCCAGGTTCGGCCGCTCAAGTTATAATTACACGTCAAACTTTGCCGCGATTGACAGACGATTCAATTTTTGAAGCAGATGGTATGAACTCGACCAGAAAATATCTTGAATTGTAAATGGTATCATTTGAACAAGAAAATAATATGTTAAATTTAACCGAGTATAGGACTGGGGTAATTGAGACAACAGTTGGTATAAGTCTCAACTACCCCAGCACGTCGGGTTCGCCAAATATAACCGCGAATGGGACTGGTGTGGAATGAGACGAAGGTTGGTAGATGTCTGTAGGTAACTGAAGATGACTGATTTATTTAACGTTGTATTACAGTTTATATATCACTCTATCTGTTAGTAAATGCTTGATCATGTTATATATCGTACGTGCGATACGTGCTATATTTTACTACGTGCGGCAATGCGGCACAGTACTCCCCCCTTATTAAATAAAAATAAATTAATAAAAACAAATATACATAATGAAAACAATACAATTTGTAAGAAACAGCAAAGCTTGTATATGTGTTCTCCGTAGTCACGTTGTCGTATTCGCGATCCATCATAAGGTCTTCTTAGCTCTTTATTTGTCCTTGGCTTAGGGTATTCGCTAGTATTTGTATACTTCTCCTCGTCTGGCGTATTTCTTGGCTCGTTACCCGATAACCTAAGAAATCCAATCGCTCTGGAGGAATTCACATTTTTCTTTATTTTTTTGATCTATCCGATCTCGTATCAATTAACCAAAACCTCATACCACTTTTCCAGTCGGTAAAAATGAGGCGGTTGTTTGAAAACATAGCACAGGTTCCGCCGTTGACTGTGCTATAATTATTTTTCCTAATGCTTAGGAATATACACTAGCTCCCAATCGCTTGGTTTTTCACATCTTTCTGCGTATTTCCCAAATTTGCGATGACAGTGACAAAATATTCTCTCTTGGCTAAGCGGCCTTGAACTTGACTTCGGCGAATATTAATTGCGATAATTTCTGCGTCGATTGCTGCGTTCGTTTTTAACTGCACTCAAATTCCAATTGCATTTGTTTCAGCTGCATTTCCCAAATTTGCGATGACAGTGACAAAATAGTCTCTCTTGGCTAAGCGGCCTTGAACTTGACTTCGGCGAATATTAATTAAGACAATTTCTGCGTCGATTGCTGCGTTCGTTTTTAACTGCACTCAAATTCCAATTGCATTTGTTTCAGCTGAGTTAGCATTTCTTCCATCGTTGGATCGTGACCTTGTTTGCGCTGCCGTCGACTGCTGACACTTCGTTTATGTCTGAATTATTTAATATTTGTTGGCAATCTGGTTCAGTTTATCCAAGTCTGACGAATCGGTTGCTGGAGGACTTGATATCATGTCGCTGCGCGGACAAGTATGATTTCTTCTTTGCTTAATTTCGAGACGACTGTGGTTAACTTGTAGTCCTCATCTTGTTTTCAGCGACTTCTTGTGATGTAAATGACTTGCACGGAGTTCCCATGTTGTTGCAGTGTTCGGGATCCAGATTTCCGAAATGCGGATGTGACGGCGGTGTTGGCAGGGACTTCTTATGATGCATACGGCTTGCGCGGAGTGTCCATTATGTTGTTCTGTCGGGGTCACAACTTTAACCGAGTATAGGACTGGGGTAATTGAGACAACAGTTGGTATAAGTCTCAACTACCCCATTACATTGGGTTCGCCGCCAAATATCACCGCGTATGGGACTGGCGTGGATTGAGACGAAGGTTGGTAGATGTCTGTAGGTAACTGAAGATGACTGATTTATTTAACGTTGTATTACAGTTTATATATCACTCTATCTGTTAGTAAATGCTTGATCATGTTATATCTCGTACGTGCGATACGTGCTATATTTTACTACGTGCGGCAATGCGGCACATTAAACATTACTTTCAGTTCTAATAAAGATGATTTGCGTAACTTTTATGTTTAATACTTAAACTACTGATGTCCTTTATGTGACCAGGAAGAAAATACCGTTTTTTTCAACACGTTTCACACAACTTTACAATATTGGTGGGTTTTTAACCTTGGTCTAATTTCTCTGGTTTCCCTACCTATAGATTACGAAGCTGTTGGCAGTCGCTTTAATGTAGTAATCAAATAAGATCAGTCTTGAATAATAGTTCAAGCAGATCATTAGAAAGGTCTATGTATCTGTATACGATTTTTTTCAATTTATCAAAGTCAAAGCAAAGCTACTAATATGGTATTTGCATTAAAAAACTATAATTCTATTTATTCCGTCAGTGAGATTATACAAAAATACTATACATATTTTTCGCTTTATTAAAATAATTAAAAATCACAGATAAAGAGCATCAAAGCTTTGGAGGGAGCAGCTTGTGACGTCACTATTTAGTAAAAAAAATTACAAAAGCGTGTCGTCACGTGCATGAATGCATTGAATGCATTGTATCTTCGTCAATGTTTGATTGCCAAATAAATAAAAAAATACGTGTTTAATATTTTTTATAATCTAACTGACGGACTAAATAGAATTTTTTAGTCACCTTGCCTATCATAAAATTCTGTTAACCAATTTATTATTAATGATTATTACTTCTCTGTTGCATTAGTTACTTAACCACTATTTTGATCACGGTTAACCAATACACAGTACACAGTAGACAGATAAGACTCTTCTTACATAAGCTAGAGATAAAATCCCTAACCCTACATACATATCCGATAGGATTTTAGACGTAAGACTTATCGCGTGAGCAGTACCGTTTTTCCTTGGAGTTATCTCCCCTACGTATATATTTTATTGCACACATAAAAAAGGTACAAATAACGGACTTAATAGGGCGTTCCCTACTACCTATGCTATAAGACAAAACAATATACTTATAGTTAACCAGCTTTCGGGTCGCTACGTAGAACGCACCGAATAAAAGGTTACTATTATAGGAATTACAACGCATTACACTCCTAAAATATTAATAGCAATAGTAGAAACAGAGCTTTTTCTCAATAACCATGACTTTCCCAAAAATAGGCAATCGTTATGACGTCCAATAAAACGGACCTCACTTAACGAAAGCTAATGGTCCACGGAATTCTCTGGTTTTCATTGCTTTAAAAGTACTTGCAAGGTACGTGCTGTAATCTCTGGTATTATATGCAGGTATCTTCCTAAGAACCATAGAGAAAGTGATCTTTCGGTGTTTATTTTATTTAAAGTAGGGTCTAAGTAGGGGTGCGGTAGGTTGCAACAACGTTCCCGGGGTTCCATCAACCTAAAAATAATAAATAAATATCCAACTACATCACATACATTGATCTGATTCCGAGGAAGGTAGCTTAAGCACTTGTGTTACGAATTTCAGAATCAACAGTGGTATTTTTTAAATATATACTTAAATGTTAGATATTAACACCCAGACACAGAACAAACACAAGTATGGGGTTCGAACTCACAACTCTCGGTGCATAAGGCAGGATCACTACCGAAAGCGTCATCGAGCCAATCAAAAAAGTAAAACATATGGGCGAGAGGAACAACCGAAGAGTTTTTAGTTGTTAAGAGGCCGGCATCAACGCCCTCGCAACAATTGCAGCGGGGACGGCCATTCCTGACATATTTTCCCCTCCTATAAAAAAAAAAGGTTCTAAGTAGGTACTTACCTGTTTTTCATCTCAGAAAGAAAATAAGAAATGTTTATTAGGTAACACATACCTACACACGTTATAAATATTTAAAATTACAGAGTAACATAAAAAAGAGAATAAAATATTTTACCTACCTAAAATGTCTGCTCATCTTAGAAGTAAATAAAACAAAAAGGCACGTTTGCAGCTGATGTAATCATGTTGTTTTGTTGGGGTTACGTATATGCAGTAGGACATAATATATTGAAATGTCGAGGTAAGTATACCTTATTCAGAAGGGGATATATGTTATCAAATAAATAAAGTCATTTATTTTTTTCTTATACCTACTCGTATTTGTTTAGGTAGCTAGCAATGGGTTAGCGTTTCTGCCAGGATTGTTGGTGTAAATAAAGTACAAGTAAGTATGTCTATGGATTTGTAAAATCACAATACGATTTGATTCCAGTAGTTATGCGGTGCTATGAAACGGCAATTATGCCGTGATTAGCACAGCAGAAAACATTTTTGACTAAGTGGCATATGAATACGTCAACATTTTATGCATATATTTCATAGCTATGGTCATTAGTCTAAGGGTAGGTTTCACTGGCTCCCTATAGTTATAAATTTGATTTATTGCGCTATCGAATAAAAAGAGATTACATAGGCGTTGCAATCAATAGGCCCCCATTGTATTTGCACATTGCCATTTTATTGGATATAAATAATAAATATCAGACTACATCACATACATTGATCTGACTACGAAGTAAGTTGCATAAGCACTTGTGTCACGGAAATCAGGACCAACGGTGTTATTACAAATATATACTTAAATATTGTAAATATATTACAGTAACTCCCAGACACAGAACAAACACAAGTATTCATAATACGAATGTTTGTCCTGGGTAACAATCGAACCGACAACTCCTAGCGCATAGGGCAAGGTCACTACCGAATGTGCGATCGAGCCAATCGTATATTGTTAGATAGATAGATTTATTCTTTACTAGCTGTGCCAGCGGTGTCACCCGCGTTTATGGTTAATATTATAAAGACTATTTTCGTCATACATGATTTCTATGTAACTTTAACCATTAAGGCTGAACACGCGACGGAAGCTTAAAAAATGGAGTAACTTCTCCCGTTTTCCCAACATTTCCCTTCACTACTCTGCTCCTATTGATTGTAGCGTGATGAAAAGTATACTATAACCTGCCCAGGAGTATGAAGAATAATTGTACCAAGTTTCGTTAAAATCCGTCGAGTAGTTTTTGTTTCTATAAGGAACATACAGACAGACAGACAGACAAAAATTTTACTGATTGCATTTTTGGCATCAGTATCGATCACTAATCACCCCCTGACAGTTATTTTGAAAATATATTTCATGTACAGAATCGACCTCTCTACAGATTTATTATAAGTATAGATTGCACGAAAAACAGAAATTAGCATACAGACAAATACAATACAATTTACGCGGTCTTATCGCTAAGAGCTATAAGCTATATTGGATCTAAGGTATTTAGTTACGCCACTGAAAATTTTTTGATATATTTTTTCTGTTTCATTATTAAATCTGCCAAACATTTTCTTCCTAGACCCGTGAAACCAAAAAGCCGGTGTTTATCTGGTACATAAGCATCTAATAGATTATCTTTAGCAGCGAATGGTGAAACTGACCCGAAAATTAACATTGGAAATGGTTATGACTGTTTTTAGTTATTGCCTACGGGAAGTCATAAAACGTTTCTTTTGTTACTACTGTCAAAATGAACAAAAATAAAATAATTAGGTGCAGGAAATGGTTCGAAATGAACATTACAGGCCTAATGTAAATGTTACGGCCGTTTCGGAGATAAGGGCTTATGGTCGCCTGGCTATTCGAAATCAGCTTTATTTTAGGCCAAAACATTAAGGCAAGAACGTAATTATTATAAAGTGAAACATTTATAAAGTGAAATTATTATAACTATACTTACTTACTACGAGAAGTAAAGCGGGGCAGGAGAAGAGGGATGGCTAGTGACTGCTCGCTGGCTAAGTCCTTGTTCCAACAAGGTAACAACTTGAACTGCTTCTGCAGATGTGGTGCCCATGGTTTCGTGAAAACAATTAGTGCAATTTACGGAGATGTGTACCTGTCAACTTGTGATAAGCGACTGATAAGGTATACAGGTTGCAAGAGATTTTAAAGGGATGGCAGTTGAGTGAATTTACTCAAAGTTCTATTGATGTGAAAATGGATCCGTTAGAATTAATTTCTTTTATCAATATTAGTGTCTAATGAAAGCTTGCATATTGAGCTTTCAAATGATATATTGTCTTTATAAATACCTTGTATACTTTTCGTAAAAACAGAGTTTATACGCAGAGTTAGGGCTTGAGTCGATTTGGTTGCTCGCGAGTGTATGTAATTAAGAAGTCCCACCCTATTTGGGATGTACTTCTTAACTACATAGTGTATTTGGGGTTGGCTTCATGCTTGGGGGGAGAAAGCAGAGTACTTGCACTGTCCCCACTCGAAGTGGAGAATGCAGAAATCTGCATTACGCTAGGGCCCCTTGATCTACTGAATCCTGCCCTGGCGAACAATGTGAGTACTATAAATACTACGACAGAACAAATACAGATAAATCTATCCTACAAAACGTAGCCAATTGCTAGATACAAGCTCTCTTGAGGCGCAGGTCTAATTTATGCAAATTGCAGTAACGATCTGTTGATAATCATGGATCGATCGCTAATTATCGGCTAGTGACCGTCCCCGGAGAGCAAGTAATTGAGTTGTCTCGTCTTCATTACTGTTGACCGCTCAAGTGGTGGCTTATGATGTCATAGTCAAATAGACACAGGTAAATTAATTGAGCCATTGATTAAGTTCCTTCGGGCTGGTTTTCAGAAAGGTTTTGTTTCGTGATTAATTGCGATTTAAACTTTAATTTTGAGGGAGCTTTGTGAACTTGTGAAATCTTAGATACTTTTTTGTTTTCATATTGATTTAACGCCGTTGTGTATTCGTAAGACTGTCTTAATAATTTCTTCTGTCATGTGCTGGTCACTAACAATTACAGAATTCTATTTTCAAATAAAATACAAAACAATAATTTTAGTAATTTTAATTTTTATATTTATAAATCATTTATGTTTAATAATACTTATACATACATAATATACTTTAACTTAAATCCTACTACCCAAGAATATAAATTCAAAGCTAACCTCTAAGTTCGGTAAGGTCAACCTGTTGAGATTGCCATTATCGCTGCATAAAATCGTTTCCTTCCTCAATTACTAATTTAAGTGCAGATAATGTAAGTCCCGGGATGCTGCAATCTTCCTTATACCGGCCATTTGAGCCGAGCGCAGTGGAGCCGCTCATTGCATGCCATACTCATTACCTGGAATGGCTGGCCGTGTTGCCAACATCGAAGTTGTTTTGTGTCATAGCGGGTTTTTGTCGTGTGCGGTTTTCTGGCTGAAGACTGCTGTTGAAGTTAATTACAGGCCGTGTTAAAAAGACTAAAAGAATGCGGTTGTTGAAAAAATATTTATATTATCAAAAGATTAATCAAACATTAATCAACCAACATTTTAAGGCGAAATCAATCTGTATGGCAATTTTAATTAGAATTTGTTATGTAGTTTTTGCATGAAAGAATAGTAGGTAAACATCAATCCTTTTCGTTTCTTTTTAAATATAGTCAAGGTAAAAGCTTGCTTAGAATAAAGTTGATTTATTTTTTATCTTTTACGGAGTTCACATCCATGTTCGTCAAGATTGCGCAAACATCTCGGAGAGCGCGGCAAAATGTATCACTCATGTGGAAATGCAGTAAAAAGAGCATAAAAAGCAAACACATCCCGCTTTCAGCGATCAAAATTATGCCGATGCGGCGATAACGCCGTAGCCGCGTACACCTGATCAAGGATAAGGTTCGTAGCACAGCTACGGATTTTGTAGCAGATTTGGGAATACCGCAGCACTCTGCAACTTTATTTGGCAATTAAATTAATAAATTCGGTTGGCAGCGGATCTACGATTTCAAAGTTCGTTTCGTTTATTATTGGTTTGGGTCGCAACTGATTTCAAAGTAATAGTCTAAGGTCTATTCGGATTCCAAGGCCGGGTGCGCCGTAAGTCTTAGGGCGTATATAATAATGTCCTCCTAACCGATATCGGTTACGACGGCTAATCTCAGCGAGGATTAGCCAACTGCGCAGGAGATATTATAGTGCACAAGTGTGTGCGCCAACACAGGTGCACTCTCTATTCCTTCACTCTCATAGTCCGGTGAGACGGCAATTCGACATGACCGGAGAGAGGTTAGGCGCAGGACCAACGGCTTAACGTGCTTTCCGAGGCACGGGGGTGATTAAACCGCCAACTTCCTGACTCCGGGCTGTTACTGAGTAATTTGGATATTGAAATAACCAGCCACAAATTTTTGGCCCGACCCGGGATTTGAACCCGGGACCTCTTGGTCCTTAGGCGGCGCATGTTACCACTAGACCAACGAGGCAGTCAAAAGGGGCGTATATAACCCGCCATTATCAGGTCGGTCAAATTGTGTAAGATGCAAGAATTTTAATTAATAAAAAATATATAATTGCTTTAACGCATTGTCTGCCAACAAACAAATTGTCTAGATTGCGAAAAGTATTACACTTTTAAACAATTTACTTTTTTACACGGTACCTATGCCATGGTCACAATGCGTAATATTAGAATAACCTGTTAGCCACGATGAATTCTACAGCGTGCCCTTTTGTATTTGCCACGCGTATGGCCATTTTTTGAAAGGGACCGTCGCCAATTTTCCTGTGTGCCCGTTTGAAAAAGTCGCAACGCGTTGCGAGCTCTTTTTTATTTTTTGACCGTTTGTAGACTTTTGAGCCTAACTACATATCGTTATCCGTACTAATATTATAAAGGTGGTGTGTTTCATATTCACGCCTGAACTACTAATTATGAAATATGGCGCGCCTAAAGATTGTACCACGAGAACTGACATAGGCCTTGTCACTACTTTTTTACAATTTTCTATCTAACCCAGCCCAATATTATTTTTGGCTGAATGTGGATAAGGGGACTAGCTGCCCTTTTGACTATTCCTACCCCATCGGGGATTACGGGGTTCATGATATGTATGATTGATTCCACAGGATGCAATATTGACTCAATGATAGACCGAATTATACTCGATCGAAGTCGCGGGCACGAGCTAGTATACAATAAAATAGCGAGCATCACACCTCGTAAATTTTTCAGTTGTTGTGGAAACTCGATAAGATGTATTTATTTTAACTACAAGCTAAGTTAGATGTTAAAAAGGTGAGTACACACAGAGCGCGAGTGAAGGTCGCGCGAAGTCGAGCCGCATTACTATTGTATGCGCTCCCGGGCGTGTGAACACGGCTTTAATTAGGTGCGGCTCCGGCGGTTTTTGAAAACAACGCTCGCTAATTATACGGAGCTACTAGTTTTTGCCCGTGGCTTCGTACGTGAATAATTAAGTCTCTTAGAATCGTTATCATAATTATAAACCCCGCTAGGGAAGTGGCGTGAAGTTTAGTTAGTTAGAATCCTTATCACGCGTCTTAAAGAATTATTTTTTCTGGGATAAAAAGTATCCATTGTCGCTTTATACGTATCAAACTTTAAAAAAGACCATATATATGTATATATATATATATATTAGCAAAATGAAGAATGTGATAGTGAAAAAAATATATTAGCTAGTGAATTGAATATTCAAAATCAAACTGTATTTCCTTTACACTTAAGTGAAAACAAGTTTCAAAAGATTTCTTTAAAATAAGTTCTTAGAAATCTATTTACAAGTCAGTTTCACCAATTCACTCACATACTATTTAAGCTCCAATTCAAAGCCCTTTAATATTGTATCGCAGTCACTAAAAACTAAACGCCATTCCTCTCAGCACTAGCCCCGACTGAATAAAACGCCGTCTGCCCAACGCCAGTTAATAAAGCGGACAAAAAACGTCAATTTGCGAACTTACAACAAAGCCAGGTGACGCAAACATGCTCTAATTTGGGTACGTGCTGGTGAACGTGAAAATTAATTAAAGGAGGGTGTACAATGCTCGTTTAAAGTTTCCGGATCGTAGCCGTGCCAGAGATTAATTCACTACAGTTATTTCACTAAAATCCTACGGATAAATCACTTCGCAACAAGTTGTGTGGACTAGTAATTTGCGTTTCACTTACGAGTGGAGACGGGTCTTACATGATAATATTTCTTGTTGGCAACCCGACGTGATAAGGGATAACACGTGTAAAGGGTGCGATGCAATTTACACGCTATTATTATTATATTAGCTGACTGGCTTCTACTTTTAGTAATTAGTTTTTCTCATCTGGTGGAGTAATCTGATAATATTTAATGTAGAAGTATTCTGCGAACTAAGTAGGTGTAAAATAAATCTGAGCTTTACAGGGTGGTATTATTAAAAAACAAATGTATTTTTAAATTTGCCTCGTAACTATTTATACTTTGATGTTTCGAGCATAAAAAATATCATGGCTATAAATTCACAGTTATCTGAATTATCGTCGAGGTTGTAATAAAAAACATAGTATGCTTAAAATTCACAAATAAACGTTTGGGTTTGAATGAAAACCCCATGAAAATAAGGCGCCTATTCTTATCAATTCAGCTACTGGTAGACTATTACTATAATACATGACATTGAGATCACAATACTTAATAACTTGGGAGTGCGAATGAAACAATCAGGGCATGGTAAACTCCGGCCGCACTGTCGCAAGCTGTCACTCCCGCGCGGACTCTATCGACGGTAGTCAAACACAACGCTTGCCCCGAGATGTATCGCTCGTTAGCGCCCGCAAAATGATTTATTGTCGCACCCACGCATATACTACCCTGAATGTGACATCGATTTACCCCATTACGTCATGTTTTATTTAGGTTGGAAGTTGATGAATTAGATTTTATTAGAATTTTAGGACAATAAAGGATAGTTGCTTATGGAATTAACAAACACAAACGTTCAGTGAAGTTTAAATCTTATTTCATAGCTTCACATTTTTTTTGGAGATTCAAATTTCTAGCTGTTTTACTTTTGTAATTACTAACAATTTATTCCACAGACATCTATCAATAAAATTATAAAAATCACAACACAGTTGAATTTTACCAATATTACCAATATCAACATAAAATTTAAATAAAAATATTATTTATTTATAACTAATGAAATAGACTCAAAACAAGACACTTCTTCAGGTGCTGATATTTTACAGTCAATGAATAATATGGATGATACCGATAATTTTACGATGTTATCAACTATTTTATAAATAAAATACAAAATCACATAATCTCTTCGAAGTTGATTATTTAATTCCGCTATAACGGATAGAACAGTTGAAAAGAACAAAATATTAAATTTAATGACGACACATTTAGAACATTCACTGTGGTTTCAGCTACTTGAATAGTTTTTTGTCGCACTGATATAGGTAAACTATGCAGGGAGGGAATGAAGTTGGAATTAAAATTAATTACAGTAATAGAAAAGCTACTTCCACTGTTAATAACGGACATCTAATTACATCTAATCTAGCTGTAAGTGAGATGGATGCGCGTGAAATAATGAATGGTGAATACAAAGAGTCACCGCATGCCAACGTGGAAATGACTCTAATAAGCTTTGTGTAGAAAGAATTTAACAAAAAGTATTCAAATAAATAAAATGAATAAAATTTTGAGAAACAGCTTGATTTCATATTTTATTGCACAGTCAGTAGGAAGAAATATTTTTACTGATAAACATATGCACAATAATAACTACTTGAGTATTGAATGACGTCGTAGATTATTATGTAGCGAAAATATAATAAATTAATCATGTGAAGGCAAGGTTATGATTAATTTATTACATTTATCTGTCTTATCTATCGTTATCGTGTGTACCGAATTCCATATGCACATTTCAAAAGAAAAATTTGCCAGGACCAACTCTTAAGTAGAAAGGTGCTCTAGCCAACCTCTATAATATTAATGCCACATTTTCTCGAATTAGCACAACTGTGAAAATACAGTCAACAACTAATGTAAAGCTTTTATAAAAAGGATCATGAATGTTGAACAAGCAAGTAAGGTGTGTCATATGGCGTTCGGTTCTCTGTGCCTACCCCGCTAGGGAAGTGGCGTGAAGTTTAGTTAGTTAGTTATCTAATAAACTATTACTAATATTAAATGACTGCAACTTGTAGCTTATAAGGCGACCAATCCTTCGCTCAACTCCATCTACAATAGGTAAGGTGACTAAAAAAATATGTTTAGTCCGTCAGTTAGATTATAAAATATTGAACACGTATTTTTAAAATTATTTGTCAAGCAAACATTGACGAAGATACATTGCATTCAAGTTGCGCGTGACGTCACGCTTTTTAATTTTTTTATTCAATAGTCGTAGTTTTACTAGACGTCGCAAGCCCCCACTCCGAAACTTTGATGCTCTTTAACTTTGTAATTTTTTGTTAATTTGATAAAGCGAAAAATATGTGTCTAGTATTTTTGTATAATCTAACTGACAGACTAAATAGAATCATAGTTTTTTAATGGAGTCATCATCCCTATGAACAAAGTTAACAATGCATCTACTGATTTCGAAACTATGCACTTTCCAGTCAAGTTCTATATCTCACGTCCTCAGCCTCGTTAAGCAGTACATTAACCACACGGACACCGATGCAAACTTTTTGCCTGAATGAAAAACTTTGTGAGCATCGGCACATCCACTCGTGTGTCGTGAAACATCCGGAGATCACGCATGAATAGACCTAATTGGACTGGCGATGATGAGCCCTGAAAAGAAATAGATAAATGCTCGCCCATTTTGAAGGGCAGAGCTGAAATAACGAAGGTCTAATTAGGCCTGAAATGGACTTAGATTTAGAGGACGATAAAAGCACTCTTTTGTTTACATGAGAGAAATACGGGTTGCCTAGTCGTAAATTCAAGTAAATGTTACCTACGGAAATTAAATTACAAATATAGCCGTTATTTGACAGAAGGTTTCTAAATTGAGAACTGTTCTTGAGAATTACTCAAATAAACGCTTTATATAAGTTTTACTCTAAAGTGTTAATTTGATTTAAAGTTTGTTTTTGCCTTATCTTGAATTCACCCGTGTCGAATTCGTTACAGAGCTTCTATCGTATTCAGCATTGCACTCAAATATTGATCAAGTCATCCTTATGGACTTTGATCAAGGTTCGCTTATTTACCTGACCTAAGAAATAGGTATGATGTCTGGATTACCAGGTATATAAATATGAATTTGAATAAAACTACTTAGTCCTCTAGAACTGCTAAATAAAGACTGTCTCAAGGTCAAGTTTATAAGAGATAGATCAAATAAATCCAACGCATTACGCTTCAGCTCGTCGCTTACAAATAACCAGCATATTATGGAACAATAAAAACTTCTTGGAAAATTTGAGATTTCAAACAGATTTCAGTTCTTGAAGACTTTTGTTTCTGACAGTTTGTTAGAGGACTGATTTTCTTTGAAAACTTTGAATTATTTTTAAACGATTTAGTTAAAAATAATGGGTTGAATTTGGTAGATAGAGTGAAGTCAACACTTCGTCAAGGAAAAGGATATCATAATTTTTTGCCGCTATTATAAAATAGAGGATAAAAATTAAAATAGAAATGTAATTTCTTTAGACATATAGACGTATAACCTCATTAATAATAGGTACTGTTTTAATAACTTAACTAGTACCTACACCAAAACTTAACTACCTAACTTCGTTTAAAAAAAAACAAATAAGTATGTACTCTATTAACTGTTTCTTTTTTATACATCTTTGCACAGAGTATCTCTTCTCATAGTCTTATATTTGATGTCACTCAAAAAGTGTCACTCTTTGCCAGTACACGCGTATGATCATCTTACAATACCTTCCTTCAAACGAAGCGTGAAGGAGCATCCTGTTACCCAGTTGGGCGTTATTAATGTCCGATGCTTTTGCGATTTACGGATTTCTCATTTCGCTCCTCTATACACGTTCAAGTCAAAGCTACTATAAAAAGTCACTGTAATATTTCTTCATGAGAAGGCAAAAACTAGCCAATTCAGTCAAGAAATAGTTTATCTAAATTGTTTAGTGAGTAGTGACTTATTAATAAATTTACTAGCTAAACTAGTTTAACATTATATATAAGTACCTAATTATTTTACGACAATTTTAAAAATAAGTTGGCGTTGCTTAGTATGTGTCGTAACTTCAAAGATTAGACACAGGAATGAAATTGATATACTTATCCAATGATTTTGCATAAGAAATTGATGTAAAAAATTAAACTTTTTTTTTATGTGGCGCGTAGTGTACTAAATAACCTTAGCAAATATATTCTACCCTAGTAGTCTAATATTAGGCATTAAGAAACAATATTTGGTATTATAAGATGCTTTAACGGACCAGTTACATAGTTTAGTTTTTTTTTATATAGCCTACGTCTTATTTTTTACCGAAGTACCTAAAACCTTTTTTCTGCTCAAATATTTTACAGTTCGCGTCCAAAAAGGCTAATTATATTAAAAAGAAAGCTGTCACTGTCAGTTAGCGGACAAAGTGCGGGCGGAGTTTGTGGTTTACGGAATATAAATTAGAAAGTGGTCGTAATATGGAAATTATCCATTCGGCGAAGCACACTAGGACCTTAATTGATCATTTGTACCATAATTTGATATTTATATTGTGATAAATAATACGGTTGTTGAAAAAGTGTAGTTCAGTGGTAACGGACAAAATTTTTGGCTGCAAATATTTTAAACTTTCTAGCATTGGTTGGTGAGTAGGCACCCTTTTTTATTTAGGTATACAAATTAGGTTGGTATTAATATAATGAGACACAAGTGCTTGTCATATAGCCTTGGTTAATTTTAATGACGTAAATAACTAGTAAAATAAGAAGGACTCCGCGCCACTAAGTTATGGCGACAATAAATTAATATTTAGTAATAGAAGTATTACTAAAGATTAATTGGGCTGGGCTAAGACTGGGATTACTCTGCAATATGTCTCCGAGGTAGTTGTGGAAGGCCAGGCTAAACAAAACATTAATCATAGAGATACATCTGGCCAGAATCTAGAACCTACTTTTGTTGTCAGGTACATATTAATTTTCAACAATTCCCTATGTTATTTATTAAAGTTTTGTAACATTTATGAAAAACAATAGTAATTATTAAGAAATATTTTATTTACATACTAGGAATGAATGAACTTACCATTCAAATATAAATTTAGGTAAGTAAGTGATACGTAAAATACAATTTATACGTACCTACCTACAGATAATGTCCCTTGACATTAATAATAGGTTTTATTATTCGATTTAATATGTATTCAAAATGATCAGTACTAATCAACAACATTAAGGTAATTGTTTAGTTTTTAGTATACCTAATGGTAAAAGCCGCCCCTCTAGAATGACGCAAAGTACTAAAAAGTTAGGTAGCTAATATTAGACTTACGATTATGGCTTTAACGCTAAAATACCTAGTGCCTACATAGGAAGTTAACAACTAGTGAGCTTAATACGTGTTTGCTCTAAGTTAAACAGGCGTGTGTTTAACGTTCTCATTTTCTATTTAACGGCCGAATAGGGTCGCAAGCCATTTCGCACAATATATATTAAGAAGTCAGTAGTCCAACCCTTTCCTGGAATTGCGTTGCACATGCCGTAAAAGTGCAGTAAAACGGCATTAACTCTGCTCGCCGGACCCTGGCCATTGGGATAAACCATGCTCGGACAAGTTTTATGGGAAACTAATGCGGGAACTCGCCTGATGAGTTCACGACTTTTAACGATTGGAAGTTGTGAAGTGGGAATTGCACGGCGTTGTAGATGTGGGTTAGACAGGGAATTGAGTTAAACCTTTGCGTTAAAACATTTTAACTTAAGCGACTACTCTGTCAACTCAAAATTGTGTTGATAACCGCCGTTTACTGCTTCACCTCTAGAATTTAACTCTATGTTGCGCCATGGTGCGTGGCGCTTGGCGAACGAGGGGCATGTGACGTGTCAAATATGGCTTTTTTCTAATTCTATAGAACCCGCACACTGTGTCACTACATGTGGCGACGCACTTGTATAAGTGAATCGACAAAATTGTTGCAGTGAACTCTTTTGGCGTAGCGCAGTGTTACATATGTCAAAATTGCTGTGAGCACTTTCAAGCGATTTGCACCTAAAAGTCTTGATCCAGACTATTGTTTTACCATCTACGGTTTTTTTATTTTGTTTTTCTACTTTTTACTTAAATACAACGATAAAGGTAGAGATTTACCATATGCCAAAGTACTATTGCAGGTACGTTACCTCGCAGTCATTACTTAAGTATTCAAATGTGAGTTTCACGTCAGTCATTGTCGGGAGGTAATGAGCAGATATGTAAATTGGCCCTTTATGTCGCGCTCTTGTGACGAGTTCACGAACACACACACACACGGATTACACTAGACATGTGTGCGACTACTAGGGATCGCAATGCTGGATCCAGCAATTCAGCTAGGCCCAGCACAATGGGGATGTTGACTGGCAATTCAATTGAGATACTTTTTAAGAGCTGTCAAAACAAAATCACTTCATATGCCTCATTTACATTCAGCCCTGTTGGGACGGGAAGTGAGCAGGGAAGTGGGAAGCGCGAGAATGTAAACAGGTGATTCGCGTTGATGCTGGCGCTGCCGTTGACATTGCCCCGCGCTCCCTCTATTGTCGCTTTTTCTTTCGCACGGAAGTCAAAGGACGGTAACGCGAACGCGAGCGGCAGCGGCAGCGGCTGAATGTAAATGAGGCAATAGATTTTGTAAGGGCTTGTCAACTTGTGACGTCACTAGTTCGTATAGTGAACTGACTTAATATTAAGCAGTTTTTGTAAAATCTTAGACTAAATCTGATTCAAAATCAATAAGGCTTAACAGCATACTACGATACTTTCTTTTTCAGAATTGATATTTCAAAATTAAATATAAATGGTGTCAACATCCCAATTTTAGCCGCACTGGATCCAGGTACATGTGCTGGTTCAATGCCGCTGGATATCCAACTAGAGATTGGAATGTTGAATCAAGCAATCCAGCTGGGTCAAGCATAATTTTAATTCTGCTGAATCTACCGTCATGTGCTACTAAAATTCAAATAAAACTTGTTCCATTTGAATTATTTCCTATTATTGTTTTAAATTCAATATTAAGTTTACATATATACATAACATCACGCCTATTATCCCCGAAGGGGTAGGCAGAGTCAAAGAAGCAGCAGGCCCCTTTAACCACATTCAGCCAGAAACAAAACTGGGCTGGGTTAGATTAAAAATTATGAAAAAGTGGTGACAAGAGGCTAGCCTGTCACCCGCACAATGACATACCTACCCAAAATCCGATACACCATTAGTCGTCCATGAAATTTATTTAAAATAAAATTTCAGAATAAATAATAACGATTTGGATTTAATCAAAATGAATAAGTAATAAATAAAATACCAATAAAAGTTATATTTCTTGTCCAGCTTGAGCTAATGAAAATGTCGCTGGATTGCAGTTCCTAGTTACTACATCGTTCACACCGCCGAGTGTTGCAACACACTATTTTGAAATGTCGATTGCAGCGCAATCCATACGGCCGGAACGACTCGAAAAATTCCTCAATCGTTGGGCTCACTCGGCGCGGTCCATTTTGCTTCAACATGCGTAATTCTGAGTTGAACTCAAACATCTGGCGCAGTGAGCGAGAGACTCGGGTAGTACTTATGCATCAAGAATCAAGTGCTCCCACTCGATTCTGGACTGTATCGAGAAATTAAGATACAGTAGAATTAATGAAATCTCCATATTTCATTTATCGATTAAGAATGTTATAGAATTTGATATTATAAGTGGTGGTAGATAAAGTAAATAAGGTTTCAAAATGTGTCCCAAATTCACTGGAATTGTGGTCAATCCACCTTTCTTCCATTGTAAAAAGGTTAGGTAAAGCATTGTTAGGTCGTTACCTTCGTAAAGGTTATTCCTTCTTATCAGGGTTCAGTGTTTCAAAAGATGCTGGTGAGACCTTTTTCCTGTTTGCTGCGGTGTCGCTCTTTCTTACCACTAACGCTACACCTTTTACTTATCTGTATTTTAGTGTGTAAATATTTGCATTAGACGTGTGAAGCGGATATCTAAAATACGATATAAAGACTAAGGAAAAGAAACCAGGGATGACATACATGATGGAACTACGAATCAACACGTGTTTTTTGGATTTGTCTTCGGTTGTTAAGATCTCAAATTGTTCGAAAAATAACACTTATTGGTTTTATACACTGTTTTGTTTAATATACTTTTAGCGGCATCCCATTAGTGACTTTTGGCCTTGTTTTTGGTATATAACTGAAATAGTGTAGATATTATGTACAGCTTCCGAACCCTCGTTATCAGGCCGACTTGGGCCTAACCAGTTTCTTATTGTCCTCGGAGCCTCCATTCCGTGGAAAAATAGGTGAAATAGTGAATATTCATCGCGCACAAGTTTTATGTGCCGGCTGGGCGGCGACCCGATGCAAAACAACTCGCCCATTACACAGATGAGCCGAGGAAACTTTCTTGCCACACTCCATTTTATTAACAAGTTCACGTTTTATTCTGGAGAATCGGCTACCCATTGTCCGGGGTGGGCGACGCAGGCGATTAGTCGCGATTGGACGCGGTGCTGTTTATTACACATATATAAATACTTTATATAGTGCGCATATCATGTTTCTAAATGTGGGACCGGGACATGTGGCTAAACGTATGTCAGTCTCGTTTAGCATTTTGTCTGTTAGCAATTATCTGGCAACAATACAGAGTATAAAAACTATCTTGGTATTAAGGACACATGTTTATATAATACTACTAATTAAAACAAAAAGTTAAATTATTATGATAAGAACAAAGTGAATTTCGAATCTTTATGAATATTAGGTATCTTGCAAAAGTAGGTCCTCAATACAAGATGCCTTCTCAATAGAAACTGTTACGTTCTGATGTTTAAGCAATTTAACGCAACCCATCGCTTTATCGCATATGTCGCCCACCCAGGACAATGCCGTACAATTCATTTAAATTACACCTACAGAGTTGTTAAGTATAATTTGGACTTTGGGATCCGTGAGAAATGTTGCGTACATGATGAAATTATGATACTCCATGCATATTAATAATGCTTTATGGGTGGGACTGCTAGCTGACATGAATATTCAGGTGCTCGTCGGTTGTTTTGTAAAGTCATTCAATTTTGAAACCTCGCATTTTCAACGAATTAGAGCAAATGTTAATGCGGTTCGATATTGTCTACATTTGTTGGTTATGAGTACAGTTCCTATAGGGAACTTGTAAGCGTATGATTACGACATTTTTGGCAAAGAAAATTGTTATTCATGTCTTTATTACTCTTTAAGTGGTTTTCGGCTAATCTGTAAAGCCTAGACTTTAATTTTAAAACAATGTTATATTATAAACTTTAGAATAAGTCATATAATATATGTGGGGTGTTAACTGTTAACATCTAATATTTAAGTAAGTAAGTATATATTTGTAATACCACTGTTGAATCTGATATCCGCAACACAATTGCTTAAGCTACTTACTTTGGAGTCAGATCAATGTACCTATGTGATGTCTGATATTTATAGGTTTAACTCCTACTTATAGCAAGTATGTATGTCGGTAAAAATATGTATAATAAACTTACACAAACAATACAGTATATTTCATACTGCGCATTCAACACGGACTTTTCATATCATTTGTCAGGAAACGAATAGTTACCATACATCGTATTTTAACAGCTTGAAATCGGTTAGCAAAAACATCACGTACAATTTTAACGAGAACTATTTTATTGACATGCAAATGTAGGAATAATATACGCGGCTTTTGTGTTAACAGAGAGTGACAATGTGTTGAAAACTTTTCATACAGGGTGGTTGTTAAAGCGTAGATATAAAGAGACGATGTTTGTCTTATAGTGTCGTGCCTTTTACGGGAAAGTATTTTTTAGTTAGACATAGATGCATATATTTTTAGTGTACTTCTCGGAAGTTTTTAATTGATCAGAAGTTATTATTAATTGTAACAGAACTCTTTATTTACTAGAAAGATCAGGACTTCTGAGAATTCAACTTATTGTAATGTATGTTTTAATCCTACGGTAGTCTCAAATACCGATGAAATTTTTATAATATTAGTTTATTCCTCCATTTCAGTTCTATTTACTTTATGGAATTACATTCTGGTGTCACAAAGGGGTCTTAACGATCTTACGACTAACCGCCGAAATACTAAAACTAAGCAAAGGACTCAACTTTTTCACATCAATACTTATCTAAACAGAAAATAAGTTAGTTTGTGGGTCAAAGAAAATCAGGGATACTTTATAAATAAATTCCTTAAGGATAAAGAGTTTTTGTAAGGGTCTGATTTCTATTGAAGGAAAACTTTGGGCGATTTTCCCAATATAAAGTTAGCTAATATACAAATTTACTCTTCTAGAATATTCAACAGTTCTATAAATTGTTTTATTATAGTTTTAGTTCAAACAATATTTCGCAATATAGGGTACACGTTACAATAGAATTAATGAGTACTCCGGTTCCAAATAGATACAAAGTTTTAGGTTGTATTGACAATTAAAAGCGGATTAATTAAAATAGATTTCCAATATTTAATAACCAATATTTCATGGTTAGTTAGTTCGTAGTAGATGTCAATTAATTATGAGTAGTGCGTGGTAGTTTTAATCGAAATAACGATTAATCGATTTGCAATATAGTTGTTTGTAGCCTACAAGTTTACTTTTCATGACCAGTTATGCATACAGACGCACCATATATTTTTATCCATGAGACTAAAATTCACATAAATATTTCACGTTGCGGGCACAAGCTGGTATGACGTGAATGTCACCCTGTATTCGGTGATCCCGTGACCCCTAGCCTTGTTTGCAGAGGCCCTGAAGTTACAAGCCGGGAATCAATATTTGTCTGTACCCTCTTCGCCTTTTAAATACGACCCTACTCTAACTTTAGTTTGCTCTTTGATGATCCTAATAAATTATGGTCGCAGAACAGTGAAGTCGGACTAACGCGTCGATAAGTAATACTGAAGTATCGGTGAATTGAGGGACGGGTTTAACTAGGTATTACGAGAATTGCCAGTTTATTATATTAGCGAACAATGTGGTCAACTGTATTTCAAATATTATTGTTTGTTTAATTGTGTATCAAAGTTAACTGTCGCGATCTTAGTATTTGAAATTTGAGCCGAGAATCAATTGAAACATGTAAAATAACATGCTTCTATAAAGTATGACTACTACTTCGTTACTTAAAGAAATAGTGGTTAGTATTTGAGTACTGACTACGTATGTCAAAGAGATCAATTACGTTACATAACATAAAAACGCAGACTCAACTAAATCTATATAAATAAAACAAAGTCGTGTTTGTTACACCACTTATAAGTCGAGAACGGCTGAACCGATTTACGTCGTTTTTGATTTGTTGGATTTGTCTTCGTCCAGAATAACAGAATAACTATTAAAAACATTGAAAAATTGACGATAAAACAAAAAAAAACAAAAGTATTTTCTCATATAAAACGGTGGGATTCGTATCTGTCAATGTTAAATGTCAATCGACAAAATCAATGTCGATTTTCATTTACTGGGCTATACGAAGTTCGCCGTGACAGCTAGTTATACAATAAAGTCCGCTTGCAGCATGACCCCAGGCAAATTTGTTCTTGGATACCTCCTTATAATTACTTCAATATGTAGGTTTCTTCGTGATCTTTTTTTACCACACCGCCGAAATCCTTATCACTGATCTGTCACCGGATTAATATAATCGATATTTATTTGTTTGATATAAGAATGCGTACATACAACGTAAGACATCGAGTATAATGTGACTATAGAATTTATTCCTAATGGAAAATATTTTGTTACCTGTTGAACAGGTAACAGGCGCTCGGGCGTGTGTACAAACATCCTTGTTTGCGGAATCGGAGCTAATGTAGAATCGGAGCCTTTGATTCTGTTCTACGCTAAATGCCGCGCCAGCGTTCGAAATATACTCGTAGGTATGCAGTTGTTTATCTGTGTGGCTTGGTTAAGGGATAATAATCGTTTTATTTTCTTAAAATGGATTTTTTACGTTTATGTTGATTTGGGTTTCATTTAAAATAACAATTTTAATGTGGAGTCCATCCATAAGTTAACATATCAATTTGTTATATGTGTATGTATGCCTTATTTATACATATATTAGATTAGAGGTAGATAGAGAATTATGAAAAAGTACTGATAGTTATACAAATACCTACTTATAACTAAACTAAGTAACTTTACTCTAAACTTTACGTCACTTCCCTAGCGGGGTAGGTACAAATACTTATCTGGCACCTATTTTGTAAAATGACTATAAAAATTCGCAGGCGAAGTTCAATTAGTATTTTTTGGGTAAGACAAGAAGATAATATCTAAAAAGACCTCGTCACCGGTGGCTCGGTATAGTTTTATTGAAATTTTGAATAAAAAAAAATAGGTCATACAATTAAATGAAATATTACAATTTCAAAGATCGTAAGCTTTATTATCACTTATAGCCACTGCTAAATATAATACTATATTTTAATGATAATTTGGTAACGTTATTAATTGTTAATTACGTCCCATTAAAAATTAAACTTATTAAACATTCATTCCCGCGTTATAAGTTCGTCGGATAAAGCGCAGCGCACACCCACGTAATATTCGACCTTATTTTAATAATAATGTTGCCAGTTATTACTTTAAATAGGTGCTCGGGAGCAGCGGTGGCGAGCTGGCGACTGATTTATGGCCAGCGCGCGGCGGCCGGCGAAATAAAATGACTTTTGCTTTCCATTGGATTAAGTCGTGTAAACTCTTTGAGCACAGACAATTTCTAATGTAACAGGACAATTTTACTGGCAATAAGTGGATACCTACTATTGATTTTATAACAAGTGCTTACGCTTAAACTACTTTACTCAGAATCCGATAAGCTTTCGTGATGTTACCTAAATGATATTTATCAAAAAAATTATGAAGTAAATAGTTGCCGCTCGAGAGCAAATCCAATCAACGAGTATATTTTCTGCCACAAAGGTATTTAAAATTCAAGCAAAAAAACACATATAACTCTAGTTATGGCGTATTTGAACTAAAGCCTGATTTTCGTCAGAAGATATTATGAGGAATAGGTGGGGGTAAACAAACATATTATTAAGTTTTTGTCAATTGCTACCATTAAAGTAAACAGACAGACAAAAGCTAGCTCGTCTAAGTTAAGATTCCAAATAAAATCTGGTATTTCCCCCAACCCTGCTTCTTTCCAACCGCGGCATAAGTTTAAACGACTCAAGACTTTAGTTCCGCTTACATTATCTAATTAATTTAACACCCCATTCTCATCTAGCTGAACTTCTGACAAAAAGAGATCCTTATTTGTTTGAGGGCCAAACAAACGTGTTTGTACCTTTTACGTATCTCTGTTGAAATTACTTTAGCAAAGTTTAATTTTTGTTGTTGTTTCTGTCGCGGTTATTATATGGCATGATAAAAACAGAATGACTTCGTTGACGGAATTAATGGAGTATTTTGCCATAACGAAGTTTCAGATGTAATCTAAAATGAAATATGAACTGGCGAAGGATATTTTACATTTTTCATGAGAAATATTTTGTTTCAACAATACTGGCGTTTACGACGTTTTGGTCGCGAGAAAAATGTACCCTATGAGCGATCTAGCGCTGCGTGTTTTAATAGCTTGATTAGACGACAATTGTTAGTTTTAGCGCTGCAAATGCTGAAACACGCTCAGTCCATGCTTCGTGATAATATTTTTGTTTGACATAGCTTCTCTATACGTAGTAATAATAGTTCAATGGATATTAGGTATTTATTGAAATTGAATTACGTAATTAATGGATTTAGGAGGTATACTTCATTTTGGATTTTGAAAAATACTTTAAGTAATTTATAACACTAGCGCAGGGATGAGGGTGTATTCAGAAAAATATGGATGTGTTGCTAAGATGTTATTTTTCTGATTCATCTGCCTAAGGAGTAGATTGCAGCCTTTGCGCCTATATTAAGAAATGAGAAGAAGACCCTGAGAATGAAAAAGTATCCATTTGTATTTTCTACCGAAAGTTAAAAAAAATAGGCCATAATAATATTTAAAATACTTTTTTCACTGGTAGTTCAACTAAAGCCATGCAAATATTACTATACATTTTCGTACCTTTAATTCATAAATAGTAGGATGTGTAAGATAGATAATGTAGAGAACTCTTTGGTATTTCAAGTAAGCCTTTAACTAGGTTCTTTATGTACCTACCTACATGTTGTCAGCCGGGATTAACTTAATAATGCGCGTTAATCATGGATTTATGTCTAAATATTAACATATTCTAGACTCACGTGGAGATGAAAGGTAATCCATTGTCTATTATGTAAAGATACTGATACACGTGTTCATCAAAAGTTGCTGGTAAGCAAGCTTGAGATTATTATGAGTTGTTCAAAGTGAAGGTCATACAGCTATTCAGATTTATAAACTCGATGTTAAAATTCTTTTTCACTCGACTTGTGTTAGCAGGCTGCAATTAAAATACTTATAATTGGTATATGTCAAAGTCAAAGTCAAAGTCAAAGTCAAAATATTCTTTATTTATATAGGTTTCAAAGAAACACTTATAAATCGTCAAAAACAGTTGAAAGAGATATGATTCTACCACCGGTTCGGAATGTTGCATCTACCGAGAAGAATCCGGCAAGAAACTCGGTAGTTACTTTTTTCAACAACAGTATTAACAAAGTTATAAGAATCATATTTAACTTTGAACCATGTTTCAAAGTGGGCCTGGTGTGAAATAAGATAATAAAAATTTATAATTACTAAGAAAAAAAATTTATAATTACTAAGAAAAAATATGACTACCTATACTCAAAACTAACATGTACCTACATTACTAGCATATTTAATGCTACGGTAGAAAGTTTGGTTGGATATTTTTTACATACCTTACCACGTTCTATCTATTTACTAATCATGTACTGATGATTAGTCTGGAATAGCACAAAGATACTTTTAATACCGAAAAATTGCGAAGGACGCATGATAATGTCCACGCAGGCAGACTCTTAGGGCAACAAGTAGATATTTATAATTCGTGCCAGTATCGCGCGTGTACCTTGACGTGCCTACTTTGTTCGGTTGCGATCGCGGGCGATTGAGTGCTCAATCCTCACGCCTCCAGATTAAGCGGCTTAAATATGAGGGGCTCACGCCGATCGGTATCGCTTCGGCGGCCGATTATCCGGATTGCGAGCCACTTGCGACGCGAGACGAGCCTCCGACTAACCTTTACATTTTTTACAGGGTGATTTGTTCAAGTCTAGTTACTTCGGGGATCAGGTTTTGGTAGGTAGGTATATAATGCGCGGGGTAAGCTATAGAAACCTAAGGTACCTAAGTATTGCTGCATTTTTGTAATTTCCTACTTCTATTTTGTGGTGAGGTCAGTTTAGTTGAGGTTGTATCCATGTGAAAATACTCATGCGAATTATATTACTTGTTACGTAGCCTAGATAAGAACCGAGTTAGCTGTGGAATTTCACTTTAATTTGCTCTGTCGTGAAAATGTGCCGTAAAATCATCAATGACACACCGCGCTATAGGTAATTTATTGTATTGTACGAGTATAAGTTAATATATTCTTAACCCTTTCGTTATTATGTTGTAATCTTTGTTATTCATTTAAAACAACCTTTTGCAATGATCGGAACATCGAAATTGTCATCCCGTACAGAATTTGTTCCAGCTATACCCTCTTTATTCAGTAACTTTCAACCACATTCGACAGGGGACTACTAGGAACTACAAGTTGAAGTAGTTTAATTAAACCCGTTGCGACGATCTAAATATGGCTGGGTATGTAAATGTCACGGGGTCGAAATAGCCGGTTCGGGTACTTGTTGGAATCGAAGCGAGAGATAAAATAAATAGGGTTTGGAGGTTGAAATAAAACCGTAAATCGTTGTTATCTCACCTCTTTCCGGCGTGTGACGGTTGTGTCGTTGGAACTAAATGGAAGTGGTGGATCTTGTTAGATGTTTACCTACATACATAACATCACGCCCGTAGTCCTCGAAGGGATAGGCAGAGTCAAAGGGACAGCAAGCCCCTTTAACCACATTCAGTCAAAAATAAAACTGGGCTGATATAGATAGAAAATTGTGAAAAAGCAGTGACAAGTGGCCAGCCCCTCGCCTACACAATCACAAACTTACATACCCAAAACCCGATATGCCATTAGTTGCGGTCGGAACATTTTTTTTAAGTCTCACACCAACATGGGACTGTTAGATGTTTACTGTTATTCTTTATCGTTATTACCTGCACAGATTGCGAATGTCACACGTAATGAATTGATTTTCCGGGGAAATGAGTTTTCTTTGAGGTCGGATCGTGTTGGGGAGTGAATAGATCGCGGGTGATTTGTTTTATCACATCGGATGTTATTACCTATTTGAATATGTTTTTTTAATGAAATGTGTGTACTTCTGCGATGATAATATGATTGTAGTATTATTTTGAACAATATAGAATTACATTTGGATTGCCTACAAATCCCCTATCTTATACCCAAAACCCAATATAACAGTTGACACATTATTTTTAAGTCCCGGACCTACATGGGACGTAGACCTTAGAATGGACATTAAATTATACATTAAAATATAAAAAATAAATGTTACCTTTCCAATTGATAACAAACAAACATTTCTCTCTCGGTCTTGCGTGATAAATCTATGTAGCAGTTGCTACAAATATTTATTCCGTGTTTATTTGTACACGTATGTAGTTTATATTATATTGGGCACATTTTCTTGAAAAAGTTCACAAAATTCTCAACTTTTCCAGCAATAACGATCCAATACGTTGGTCTGCAGGCGTGTAAATAAGTTATGCAAAAATATTCGACTCGGCAGCACATATCAAATAGTGACTATAAAATTCATAGAATCAATTCGTATATAGGTATTTAATTATCAAGTTTCAAAGTACCTTCTGCGGTTTTAATCTACTTGATTACTTATAAGAATAGATGAACATTTTAAGCTAAGATTGGTGTTCGGAATCCGCTAGGGGCAAATGTTGGTGTGAAGAATATGTTAAATTTTAATGGTTTCGATGTATTATCATTTATTTGAATTTCGAGAACTGATTGATCGACTTTTCATACAGTTCTGTAGGTAACTGTACTCTGTACTTGTAAATTTTATTTTAAAATATATACTAGTTATTAGTATAATTAACACTAAACACTGTCGAATACTAACAACACTTTATTTTGCTCTCGGATTGTGTCCCTGTTTACAATATTTCCCTACTTTTTTATAATTTTCCATTTAACCGACCCCATTTTTATTTTTGACTAAAAGTAGTTAAAGGGGCTGCTTATATAATCCCGCTTACTCCTTACTGTTTCATACAAAGCAGCCGTTTCGTTACACCATAAGACTTCAAAAGACATGACATATCACATTGCTTGCAAACCCTTTTTCAAAGCAAAGTTTATATAAAGATGTAAAAAATAAAGGCTGCGAGTGTTTTGCAACAGTCGCCGGCGGGCCTGCACGTCGGCGGACGCAAACTCTTCCGCCATTTGCCCGCAGGATAAAGCTAAATGCCACCTGCCCGCTTTGCATGCCGCCGCGGCCGGGAGCGGCGGGGCTTATAGAGATGTGTGGCGACTGAGTGTGTGTTGGGGTTTAGAATGGGAAGAAGTAATACGGCTCGCTTAGAGTTTGAATCGTGAGAAAGGACAGGCTTCTTTTTATCCAGGAATGAACTATAGATCCTGCAGGACAAATTTTAGTAGGTAGATAGTAGGTATCTATAATTGATCGAACTTCACGGACAAAAACTAAAAAAGTCATGACATGACCATTAAATGTAAAATAAATTGTATACAATTAATGATGTAAATACTTATAGTAGCAGTACCCCATTAGGGAAGTGGTGTGAAGTTTAGTTTAGTTTAGTAGATAAAGTAAAAAAAAAAAACGATTACAAAAGTAATTATCATATAAAAATATTAAGTAATACTGTAATTACATACAGAGCCAAGCATTAATATAATTTTCATTCAAGGGAATTAAAAATATGGAGTTCGCAAAATGAAATCAAAAAGTGATAATAAAGTCATCCATATTCAAATTAAGTATGTAAATATTGAATTCAATAAATGTTTACTGATTGTAAATGAATAAAATAATAATTTATAACAACATGTTGGCATGCCTGCCTCTTTGATTGTGTCTGTCTACCCCTGCGGGGATTATGAGCGTGATGTTATGTATGTATGTTGACACGGTTCATTTCACTAAACAAAATCAGATAACGTTCCACTTAAATTAGTTAGAGAGATATGAAAGAACATTTCTGATACAAATTGTTATCTCGGAAATACTCGTAACACGAGTAGTGGGTAAAAAGGAAAATGCTATAATCAAAAGGTTTTCTGAACTGAGTCCAAATTAGGCTTTTGTCGACAAGATCCGGGTTAGTGAAGTTTATAGTGGACTAGTGACGTTAAAAAAGTGAATAGAGATGTTGTGGTTCGATTCAATGTGCAATTTGCATTTAACCAACTCAGTACATACCTACATTATTACGTATTATTCCCGCCACATTTAAAGTTTTAGATTAAAGAAGGAGTATTTCACGATTTCCTTTGTGAGTATTTTTCTTTAATAAGCTGTAGCTTAAGTTACTCTCTGGCCCGCAAATTATTATTTCTATGAAATTACGTTGATCCGCTGCGCCAATGGTTCCCAAAGTTGTCTGGGCTACGACCCATCCAATACAAATTTACAAACTCGGGACCCACCTCTAGGGAATGTAATCGTTACTAATATGAATAGAGGAAGAAAGGTTAGTATGTCATTCTACAGGCAGGGCCCACTAAGTATTCGTATAGTTTGGGAAACCTAACGCACAGCTCTACGCCATTGCAAAGACAAATAATATGAATGGTGATAGCCGAGCATCATATATCTAGCGGATCCATGCGGATCCTGACTAGGCTCTATATAAACCTAAGAAATAACTTAAACTTGATTAACCAACAAAAGCGTTTCGGAGAAATGTTCCTAATGACACAAAAAGTTGACGGTAAACGCCTATGCATTGCATTTGCGTGTGGTGTCAATGCCCTAGATCGTAGGTATATTGAACAGAACTAGCATAAAAGTATCATTGGCCGAACTATCGTTACAGCCATTGTTAGCACGGTGCAATTCGCACGCCATTACCGGAACAGCCCTTATTATCATCGCTCAGTGCGAATGGCTCTAGTCTGTGATACGGGTTGTTGTTTTGGTGTCAAATTCACACCTCAACACCACTGGTTCTAAATTAGGCCACATTTGTCTTAAATGCAGTCGGAACTGTATGTTTTTGTGTATTTTAATGTGTTCACAATTTTTATTGTGATTGAAAAAATCAGCGTGATATTAGTAATAAAATAGGAGATTAGAATATAGGCTGTCATTGCCAAGAGTTCCGACAAATGTCTACCCGAGCCGAGGCGCAGCCGAAACTCGCTTTCGGTTGGCAGTCAAATGAAGCAATTTAATAAAATAATAAAAACACCATAAACTCAACTAACTAATCATTTAATTCTTATAAATAGTATATTTTTTTTCTTCACCTATTCTGGTAGGCAAAGGGAATTATGCCCATACAGCCAAGTCTTTAGTAGAATTTTTTTATTGATATGAAATGAAAATGAAATTTAATGAGATGAAATGAAATGAACCCTAAGATAACTCATTCAATCAAATCATTAAATCGGATATAGAAACAAATTAGTAGCTTCTTTTTAGAAAGTTTTTCTTTTTAATAGACATTATTTTGACAGTTGGGAAAGAGAACGCACGAGTTCGGGAAAGGTAAAAAAAAAGCACGAGTATGTAATAGCCCACATCCCGAACGCTATACGTCCCTGCAATACGCCACTTTTTGAGCAACTGTATTAAAAAACATATAATTCAACTTTTCTTATGATTAGGTTCTGCCGTGTATCTTTGAATGTTCTATTAGAACATTTGAGATATTTAATAGCTTTCAATTAAATGAAGACTAGTAATAGACAGCAAGGGTAACAAATGTACAACAAACACCAAAATTCGAAATATACCTGCTTCGTCTCTAACTATTTGTCTCGATGCGAGGAAATAGTGAACGCCGGCTCACCGGACTTTGAGAGAGAAGGAACAGAGAGTGCACCTGTGTGTGCTCAGACACTTATAATGTGCAAAATAATATCTCCGGCGTAGTTAAGTAGCTTCTTCGGTTATATATAGGAAGGTACATATTTGAAACATAAAAATCTATTTTACAGATTTTTATCTTTGTTTAGTACATACTTGTTCCTGCAACTTCTGAATGATAAGCACCCTGTACGTAGGCAGAGTGCGAATATAAGGGCAGGCATTTGGTGCAAATGTCGACCATTCTTCCCCCGTGCACTGTTTCCCATTACCATAATCACTTTTGAGATGTTTATCGCAGCAGAGTAATGTGATCACGGATAGCGGCCATTCCTTTTTTATTACTTTATACAGTTGTTATTCGATTTACATAGACGTTAACTTAACGGAATGACTGAACTTAAGTGTCTACTTAAAAATATTTTCATAGGTACCGTTTGCCTTCTAAGAATGAATTTAATGACTGCTTGTAAAGTAATAAGGCGTTGACTAGTCAGGATTAATTTCTACATAAAAATTACAATCAAAGACATAATTGCCTCCAAGGTTTACATTCGACCTTGATGGCCCTTAGTTTCGTGACTAGAGTTTTTAAGTCTAACAATTGGACCTTATACTACTTCCAACCTACTGTTGTAATATCATCATCATCATCTTCCTAGCGTTATGTCCCGTGTTGTAATATAATAAAATAATATTAATTTGTTCCTTAGGACGATTTTAGTCAAAAAACATTTGGCATACTTACAGGAAACATTTATATTTTTTATTTATTAAACTTCCCGTTTTTTTTCATAATTACGTCAACGTGATCTCGCTAACTCAGCGTTTTGTCAACACAATAATCATATTAGGAATAGATGGTAATTATCTTCCTACAAGGAAATTAAAGTCTAGTCTCAAAAGGTGTACTCGTACCAGTCAAAGAATCGACAAATGACCACGTCGGCCCGCGATGTCCTGACTAGCCCGGTAATGTCCGGTAACCTTTATCGCACATTACCTAGCTCGTTAATCACTACCCCTTAAGTCCTTCTTTATATTTACTTACTTGAACGAAACATTCGCGTACAAGTTTCGGGACTGAGGAAAAAAGGTAGGTAAGTTGCTTACAGCTCAGACGGACTGAAAATATTTATATAAGATCCGAATGTTATTGTTTGTGTCTGTGTGTTTGGTACCTAAAGCACATACATACAGACATAACATCACGCCTATAATCCCTGAAGGGATAGGCAGAGTCAAAGGGGCAGCATGCCCCTTCAACCACACTCAGCCAAAAATAAAGCCGGGCTGGGTTAGATGGAAACGTGTGAAAAAGCAGTGACAAGCGGCTAACCTGTCGCCTACACAATCACACACCCAAAACCCGATATACCATTAGTCGCCTTTTACGACATGCTAGGCAAGAACACAGTTGGCATATTCTTTTTAAGTCCAAGACCAACATGGGACAGTGGGCTGGGTTGGATAAAAAGCTGTGAAAAAGGAGTGACAAGGGGCTAGCTCGTCGCCTACTCAGTCACATACCCAAAAGCCCGTAAACCATCAGTCGCTTTTTACGACATGCTAGGTAAGAACCAAAGTTGGCACATTCTTTTTTTTGTCCCAGATTAACATGGGCCAAGTCCCAGACCAACATGGGACCCCAGACCAACATCGGACCTAAAGCACAATTATAAATAATTCATCTGCATAGCTTTCGAATAAGGCTTAAGAGAAGAGGTGGGAGATTATCCCAGATATTATTTCACAGAAACCGAAAATAAGTATAATAAGAGTTCCCAGCTAATTCCATTCTTTCGTTAAAGTGTGTTTGAGTAACAAAATGCCATACAACCAATACTATAAACAAATCCAACCGCACAAACTTTCATATAATTTATTATATTTATAGGTTTAAACAAAGTTTTGTCGGGTGTCTATTATGATTAATTAATCGAAAAATCAAAATACCCTTATTGCAAAATTTACTTAATAAAATAAAACCAGGCAGTAGTAAACCTCAATTGCAATAATTATACTTATCGATATATAGGTATAGTATGACTAGTTAAATCTAATTCACACCTAATTTTGTAGCCAACAAACAACCCGATAACGGGTTAAAACTAATTTGATCGTAATCAAACCAATTTTCTCCGCCGAAAACTGACTACTCAAGAAAACTTAAGTGTGTTGTATATAATTACTTTTGTAAGTGGTGTTGTTTAATTAAGAACAAGTTTATACGAGTCACGCTACGTCGTGTGTGACGCAATTACACAATCACTACTTGATTGCTTATTTCAAATAATTATACTGAGGAAACTTTTCGAAGTTGTGTCCATTTAAAATACGTACTCCAATATGCATGTAACTGTGTATTTCATGTATGATTTTGAACTCACTGACCACTTAGCACACCTACAAGCCTGATTTGAAGAGGTTTTGGAGGGAAGACCGAAATAACGATCCGTTGATTAATATAAAACAATGTAGATATAAACTCGGACCCTAAAATACCTAATAACCCAAGCTAACGTAATAAATATCTAGTTTATGACGTCTCAGGGCGTGTTCGGAATCGATCAGAAAGATAAGAGCTACGAATGTTGTGTACTAATTGCAAATCGCCTATCTGTCTACTACAGTGTTATCTCAACAAAGATGCTCTGATAGTTATTAACAGAGATGCGGTGTTTGCGATATAAACTTGCTGTGGATATTTGCAGTGGGCTACGGATAATGGATTGTGTTGTGGTCTAAGTTCGGCTCTGCGGTTTGGTTCGGTCGGCAAACGTTACCACTGATATTTGCTGTTTTTCGGTCTAAACGAAACTGTTATAGCTTGAGTATCTATTGTGTTGTCAAATAACTGTGTGCGTGCTTTCATTTTAGAATGAAGACGATTCTGTTGTTGTATTGGAATCGGTTCTTTCTAGGTACATATTGTATAGAACGTTAGCTGAATAGAAGTTTGTTGATTAAACGTACTTCTATGGTAGTTCCTGTAGAGCAAAAATCAGTTAGCTACGAGAGTTATAACACTGATACCCACGTACGTATGCATATATTTAGTAATATTTACATTATTGATGTCGAGACTTGATAATTCTTCAATTATCAAGTCTCGATTAAACATTCCAATCAGTGTTTCGAATAACATTTTTGGTAACCGAATCCTTTTAGTACAGATCTGAAATATATTTGGTACAGGATTTAATTTTAATTAAAAATATGATAGTAATATTAAGATACCTCAGTGAGTGTTTTACGGAGTCTCTCAGTTATAAAACAAAATAGCATTGGTGTAGATGAGCGTTTTAACAAACTAGTTGACAAGCATGTTTACAAATTCTATACATTTAAATAACTTCCTCCTTAGACTTCGTACACGAAGCTCCACGGAAATAAATAATGAATGTGTCGTGTCTTCCTGCCAGGTAGTACTTCTAAATTCAAATACACGTAGTACTAATAGCTGCACCACTTCAATCACGGATTTAGAAAGTATTCAAATGTGATTCCTTGATCCATTTGTCCAGAGAGAAACCATTTTCTATCATGCCCTTGAAAACGTCTAGTTCTGAATCCGAATCTTATCACCTCCGTAATCATTACAGAGGCGAAGAACCAGGTAAAATGGATTATGTTTATACATCTACAGTTATCTGGATATGCTGATTTTGTTTAGGACACCGCTGAAATAGTTGTATGACTCCATACTTAAATATGTTAACATTTACTATAACAGCAAATTCCTTGTGTACGAATTCAAGCCGACACCCGTTGTGTATATGAGGGGACCTCAATCAGTGTCGTATTACATTCGAGATCCGAAAGACGACAGTCTTTATCCTTCGAGCTACTGACTCTCTGTGGAAAATGGAAACCATTTCCCATCATACAATAAGGCGTGATATCAAATTCTTCTTGTGACGGCGTCTCTCCGCGGAGTTGATTTCTTTCGCTGACTGCTTATTATTCCGAGAGCGTCGTCTTCTGTGCCCACGGTAACTAAATTATCTTTCTTATTCTCCCCACTTGTACTTAGATATGAAATTCAGTTTCAGCGCTGAGCAGTTTTTTGCTACTTAGCCGGGTAATTTTTAATCAAGGGCCATAGTTCTCCCGGCAACTGTGATGTTAAACGAGTTTACATTTTACATTTTAGAAGCTGTTAGGTAATAACAAACGCTTGTGATTGTTGTTACTTACTATATAGCATCATCTCTGAAGAGTGCCATAAATATTTGAAATAATTAACCAAAACACATTTAGACTTATTTAAAAAACTTTATCTGCTCAATCAATCCTATAAAATCAGTGTAAATTCATTTAAATAAGTATTGTTGTGACTTGTTAGGTATTGAATAATTCACTTCAAACAAATAATCTGTCTTCAATTAGACATAGCAATAAAATTGCCTTAGCACTTATATAAGTAGTATAAATTGACACTGCGTTCTGCCTTCTAATAATTCCCGAGACTAGCTTGAAGTCTCGTCGTCTTGTGAAAGTATTCTGAATTAATGAGACCTTATTTTTACGATTGTTTCAATCGGTTCATTAACGCTGATCGTTAGTAACTGGAATTTAGGGCTGTAAAAGGGGACAGCTAGTCTACAATAAATTATACATCTCCGCTAGTTCTAACATTCAGCATAGTAATTCCAACCATCTGATGGCTCAAACACAGTATAAAGAGGATAACAGTAATGCAACAGCCGATCTCATACGTATTCCTATTTATTTATTTTGTGATAATTAACCGACTAACATTACTTGATATCTAAGAGTATAAGCACTCTTCTCGTATTTAAAAGAAATTGCATTAGCTACGGCGACACTAAGCTTTCCTTTATAAGTTTGTATCTAGTTTGAATCTTGGAAAAAAACAAGTATAATATGTTATATTCCTTATTGATTTTATGTCTTAGTGCTCATAGTTGAGGTCAGATTGTAGATTTTTCACCAGGCTTGCTCATGTATCACCGCTTACTGACGCTGCAGAGCCCACATTCTTTTCACATGAATATCTCCTCCTGACGTTGTTATTCGTAAAGAATACGTATATTTTACATATTTTGGTGATTATTATACATAGAAAATCAAAGGTTGTAATATAAATTCTTTACTGGAATTTAACTTGTTCGGTGGCTCAGTGCTCACACGCGCAGGCCGCTCTCACGAGTAATCGGCCTCGTTCCGCTGGCGCATCTCCGCTTAATGACGCTGCGGAGGCCACTCATCTCTGAATAATTCTTTTTTTTACTTGCCCACGACTGTAAATCACGTATTTCTTTTAGGAGACGATTGTAGTCTTATTTTTCTCTTTCGTTTGTTTTTGTGCATAATCATGATATTTTGCGCAAATGAAGGCAGATCTAATTTTTAAATGGTCACAGTTAACCTGTCTAATAATTATATTTTAGTCGATAGTAAACGATAGTATTCTTATTTGTAAACCAATGTTACTGCAAGGGCGTTCTAATATAAACCATTTTCCCTGTGGCCCTGTGATCACAGATGTGGCATACCCACACGCTCTCACATCTACGCTTAATGACGCCGCTGAGGCCACTCATCTCTGAATAATTCCTCATTAACTGAGCTCATGAGCTGCCTACCTCTGTCTTGTGCGAGCTCAATAAAATTTACTGCCTGCGGATAATTGCCTTGCCGCTAATCGCGCGGTTAGTACAAATCGAGGCTGATGTTAAATCTAGAAAATTTTACATTCCGAAGTAAAGTTATTTTACTTCGGATTTGTTAAATTAAATAGCTTTACCATGAGCTTCACGGTATCGAATCGCCAAAAGGGATGTTACCCTCTGAAGTACTGAGCAAAGCGATTTTATATCACTTCATCAATGCTTTACTAAAATCGTGAGCAACTATAAATATTTTACGCTTACGTCGTCGTCGGAAATCGTGACGCAATCAACACTATATGTCATATATGTAGATTGTTTTGACCTCCATTAATGCAAGCGCTTATTCTTCATATTACAATCTTGTGTCAAATTAGCAAGCCAAATAATTACCTTCACAAAGGGACATTGAGTCGTCACGAAAACGGAATATACAGCACGCGGCATGTACTTTATCTACCTAACACAGTAGTTACTAAGTCTCCTAGATTTAACGTTAGCTACAATGTAATTTGCTGCGTGGTATGGAAGTTTCAAAAAGCGTACGCTTTTAAGAACAGACAAACAACGTCATTATGGTAAATAATTGTCGGCGACCTCTCTGGAACAACTGCTAAGTAATTTATATGTGGTTTAAAGATAAAAGAAGAGAGGATACTGCACAACGTTCTTTTTGTGTAGCAGAGCTAAGACAAATTTAGCATGTACATAATAATGTGTACCATTATATATTTGGTCTTTTTAGGGAATTTTATTTGGTAGAATTATTTTTGTCTACTCATTTGGGAAGCCCGTATTATGGTATACAATACATATTCTTTGTGTGTGTACAACAGGACGAAGAAGTACCTACATTTAAGCAATGTCATAGTTAGATGCACTTTTCTAGAATATTTCGGCTGTAGGTACATTTATTATCTTGTATTAAATACGAAAGAAAACACGTGATCTACAATCAATAGTACACAACATTTCCAGCTCAGGTTTGCGAAAGCTATTTTAAAATTCGAGCTAGTGAATACTCGTGCACAAATTTATTTTATATTCTCTGCAAATTGGTGCACACAAACAAATTGAAACAAGACTGTAATTGAAAACGGATAGAGATGAAAATATTAATTTATCGTCCAAACATTGTTCAAAATGCTAACAAATAGTTCCTATACACTGTAGAGCTTTGTATTTTTTATTAGACACAGTCCGGGCAGAAGGGCGCCGGCGAATAGAAAGGTCGTAACCTGCATTTTTAATAGGCCCGCCCTGCTTCCGCCACGAAAATGAGTTGAATAAGTAATAATGTGAATAAGCAAATCCCGGGTGGTCAACAGAGATTTCGGCAAGTTGTGTCTGCCGTGGACTCGAGTTTCGATTTGCACAGAGTCTAGTACAGTAGATACTAGTAGATAGATAAACTATTTAGTCTAATCATTATTGTGCAATAATGATAAATGGTTTGAAATTGAATTGATCATTGAAAATGAGTTGTCTTTATTTTTATTTTATAGCATAACAATCTACTTAATCACATTTGATATAATTAAGTAGCTAACGCTATGAAGAAATCATATTTTTAAAGTTTGTTTTATAAAGTTACTTCTGGATTCTAACTAATATTATAAACGAATATTGGTTAATACGTTAGTTTTAAATTAAATAAACAATCGGTCACTTATTACTCTTTAACTTAAATTACTCATATCGGTCGGTAAAGTCTAATCGGTCAAATCAGTCTTCGTATTGTTTTGCATACACGTTATAGAGGGTTCGAGTCCTGACATCCTTACATTGTTCTTTGATTAAAAAATCAACATTCGAGATCAAGCAACCGCGGTAAGAAGCCAGTGCAGTCTATGCTTTGCTTTGTACTCAAACATATCGTGTATTGCCACCACTAATATTACTATACAGATTCGAAATTGCTTCTATAATATCGCTAATGTATACAGTAGGCAACAAATCGCTGGAGCGTTTGTTACGATCAGCATGGCGTGACTTGAATAGCTTCCACGCTGTCACGTACTGTACTACTGATAATTTACCCAAATACATAACGAATGTTCACTAGCGACATATTTATCTTCGTAAAAGCGTGTCGCGCGCCAAGGGTGGCTGTTAAAGTGACTCGAGTCCCGAGGACGCGTATTTTTTCCAACACTATTACCCGAGTGGTGTAACTATTTTCATTGAGTGGACGGCGCGCATGGTGCGGCGTACGTATACGTTGTTTACCTTGAAAATGGATCCAAGTGAGAAACCGCAAAGCGGAATGATAGCGTTATGTTAGTTTTGCTCTCGTGTTTTCAAGGGGAAACGTTAATTATAATATTGTATGCGGCCGTGTGCGGTTATTAGCGAAGGGTATAAATGAAGGTTTTAATTAAATGAAAGGATGAGGGATTAGTTACTTGTTGGTGGGTCTGTAAAATGAGATGAGACGTCTGGTGACGGTACTTTTAACGCTTTGATGTTTA
Organism: Glyphodes perspectalis; assembly: GCA_951394215.1. Lineage (NCBI taxonomy): Eukaryota > Metazoa > Arthropoda > Insecta > Lepidoptera > Crambidae > Glyphodes > Glyphodes perspectalis. The sequence continues at coordinate 6,096,050 of OX596207.1, read as the reverse complement.
AGTATGTCATATGGATCTTTTATTTGTATAAGGTCAGTATTGAAGAATGTCGTTTGTATAGTAGCTAGCTAGCCACTTGTTAGTTAGTAGTAGTTGTAGGTTTTCATAATTTTCGGTCTAAACCGAACCAAGATTTCCTGCTAATAAAATATTTTATCGTTTGTGACCTTATTTCAATAACTGATTAAGTCCACCTTTACGATTTAAGAATCAGTTATTGAATTGGTCCATCAATTTTATCTCTTCATTTCACTTTATCTATTAAGAGGATTATAAAGCTAATTTTAAAAACACACAAAAGCTCGGTTATGATACACCTTCACGAAAAAAACAGAGCGCAAATTCGCCTACAACCAAATGCTTAAAGTTTAACGACGCAGCTCAACCTTAGTGGAAAACGGTCCTAAATGAAAGAAAGGGTGAAGGGAACGTGTTTAAATATTCCAAACCCAATGGCCGATCATTCCGTTCACTGGCTCCTGATGTTGCGTGTCGCATTCCTCCAATTGCCCTTATAAAAACGGCAGGCATACCGAGGCCCCTCCTCCGTCTGCGCCGTCGGAATTTTCTCGGAGTCTCACCTATTTACGACGGTTAAGCGTATGCAGTGTCGTCTTACATTAGATATGAAGCGGAATTCCTTTTGCCATTAGAGATCTGCTGTGGAAGGGAGATGTGGAGCGGCCTCAAATGTGCCGCGTTTCGTAATGCGAATTTGATTATTTGGAGATAATTTTCAATTGGATGTGTTTTAGACTTAATTATTTAATAATTAGATAACTGATTAATTCTGAGGCAGACGAAATATCTAGGACGAATCTTTAGATTTAGTTTTTTAGTCTATGTCTAGCGATTGTAGTAGTAGTAGGTGTTTGAGCTTAAAACTTGAAATTTGCAGTAGGAGTTCCGAAATATTTTTTGTGTTTACTTGATCCACGTAATACCATTTGCACGTTTTTGCCATTTCTTTAAGGTATTCAATAATATTATCTTGTCTATTTCTTAATATAAATTAAAAGATGCTAAACAGTATAACTTCGATAAATTTTAAATAGAAGTGTTAAATAACAACAATGTAGTGTTGTTATCAAAACAAATATAAAACGATCAATAGCCAACCTTTGCTCATCTACCGAGTGTCTGCTCTATGAAATACAGATAGAATATAAATTGTGACACCTAGTGTCTCCGTTGGGATGATGATGCGTTGATGGAAGATAGGCTGTGGTGTCGGAGTACCAACATGAGGGCTGACAGTGCCGAATCCGATTCCGGCGGATACGTGAGGTCCCTCGGGCCCCCACACTGACATGCCAACGTCGGGGACTCCACAGTAGACTGGTTATTTAGATTGGAAGTGACGTTTATTTGACAATAGTGCTCGACAATGCTGATGTTTATACTTTTATATTTTAAATGAATTATATTCTGCAGACAAGCAGTTTGCAAATTTGGTTTTGTTTATGTCCAGGGATGGTAGGGTAGACCTAATCCCTGAATCTCAAGTAAGACTAAATGATAAGCACATTACTAAATAACTACCTTCACGCCTCTTTCTAGCGGGGTAGGCAGAGCGAAACGAACGCTATATAACATACATACATACGACATGATCCTTACAAACCTCACTTGCTTCTTTAACATTAACACATAAAGTTTTTATTATAAATACTGGAACCGGTGGACATACTTAAAAACGTATAAAAACTGCCATGAGTTGAATTCAACTATGGGTTTTTATTAAACAAACATTTCATGATAAATATGATATAAGTATTAGGTATTTTCATGTAGCTTTAAGGATCACCTATGTAAATTTGACGATTTATAAGTGCTTTTTTGAAGCCTACATAAATATAATATATACATTTTGATTTTTTTGATTTTGTTTTGAATTTATTAAAGTCATTAAGTAAGTAAGTAGTAAAAAAATATAAATAAGTGTTAGGTGCTAGTAATAGGTAGGTATACTTTTCTAAAGTATTTGTTTTTATTTTGAAATCGTGATATGACTATATCAAGTGCACAAGATAGATAAATAAATACAAACCATCTCAAATATAAAACGCTCCTTAAATTGATATTGAGAGTGAAATGAAGCTTGTCACTCTATCGGGGTGGCGTGTGGCGTTGGATTGAAGCGCACATAATATTGGGAGGGGAAGAGTTTTACAGACGGTTATGAAACTTCAACTATTTTTGGTGTACGTTAAAGGGTTAAGACCAACTAACCGTATTGTACATTATTCTAGGCACGCAAAAAATGTTTTCTGCGTAAAAAAAGTAAAGCACTCGTACAGGTATGTAGTAATGCGTTTATATTTACAAATATGAAAAGTGTGATATTGGATATTACTTTATTATTATTCGAATTATTTTGTACTTATTCCAGTTTCAGGGGTGTAAGTTAAACTAAAATTTATTAACCTGCCGATACTAATGTTTAATATAAAAACCTTTTTTTATATTGTTATCAAAACTGGCTATGAGCTGATAGACATGTTTTAAAAATATTTTAATTTTAAATGATGTAAGAAACAATCAAAATTTAAGCTATGCTAAATAAATTTTGTGGCAGTATTATTAAATAAACACATAGATACACTTTACAGCAGTATTTCTGTATACATTTTTACGTCCGATCTCGATCGAACCATAATCTTAATTCAATCTCTATCTATATCTAAATAGGTAGATTTTAAGAAGTCTGTATATAATATGTATTTGACAATTACTGGCGGGTTGAAATGACTCATGTCGCATTTGGCAGCGTGTACCCAAAGCAAGCAAGCTCAACAGCCGAGTTATAATTTCCGGATGGGGGCGCACGGCGTGTAATGGCCGCCGGGGCTGATACTCGCTCGCAGCCACTAAATTTGTCCCATATCCAGCTAATGAGATTCCCAGAGCTTGTGACGTTTGGCCGCAGTGGAATGAACGATGGCAAAGTATTAGTGTAATGTCAGGAATATGTTACATATCACAGGCTGACACTTTAAAAACGTAGATAATATATTAGACAAATTTTCAGACACTTGTCTGTCACATAATATGTCGTCCGTTGGGATAATTATTTAGATATAAGTAAATTTTAATTGTGTAGACTTATTGAAAATATATTGATAAAATATATATTATTAAACAAAATAAAATTTAACGCAAGCCTTAAATATGACTTAATACGTTTCTAATAAGCTGACATCAAAGTGAACTATTGTGGCATAATTAATATTATTTTTTATACACCACTTACAAGTAAATTACAATTGGGGTTTACCACTTATAGTAAAATTGTAACTCACTTACGTGTAGATGCTTTATTTTTTCACGCTGTTCCATTACTGCGCAATCATTGCACTGTGGTTGAAGTTCTAGCGATATTCACTAACCGTTATTGCTGATTGGTACAGGGAAAGTTGATAGTTAGGTACTACACGAGTGGTATTTTTACTTGACTAGCCCGTTGGTCAGAGACCCTGGCTACAAAATCTAAGGTCGCGGGTACGATTTCGATACCATTAGGCGCCTTTTATGACGTGCTAGACATGGAACAACAAGCGTTCGGTTCTTTCTGCCTACCCCTAGGGAAGTGAAGTTTAGTTAATTTTTGGCAAGGAACACAGCTGGCATATTCTTTTTGAGTTCCAGATCAACAAGGGACTATTCAGTAGAATCCCTACAGGTATTTCAAATAACCATCATCTTCCTAGCGTTATGTCCCGTGCTTAGACTGGGTCCGCTTAGACCATGTTCCAGGATTTAGCGAGTCTGGTAATTACATTGAAGCGACTGCCGATCTGACCTTCGTAACCCTAAGATAGGGGAACCAGACAATTTTTGGATCATGGTTACAAATCCAAAGTTGTTTGAATTTGCAGGTTTCATCACGATGTTTCCCTTCACCGTCGAGCTAGTGAAGTTACTGGTATAAATACGTACATAGGTACGTATTTATACAAGTAACTTCACTTGAAAAATCCAGAGGTACGTGTCCGGGTTTGAACCCGCACTCTTTGGTTAACAGGCGCGTGTCCTTACCATTGAGCTACCACCGCTCTAGGTATTTCAAATAACCATACCCCTTTTTTACTTAACTCCGTAACTTATGACGTGAACGCACACAATGCGTCAGTGTGTTACGAGCCCGCAATTCACGTCGCCACGTGGCCTCGCATTTAGGCGGCATCATCCGCGCTACGAGCCGTAGCTTCCGTTACGAGCGCACGCTACGTGGGTATCGTATGTACGCGCTACGAGCCTCGTAGTGCCTCGATAAACCATCTGCATGATGGGTGTAGCTAAAATATTTTAGGGAAATTTTGTTTTAGCAGTACTGAGGTTTTTTATCGTCAGAGATAGTGCAATATTACGTACCTACAATTACTATCATAAGGACTAAAGAATAAACCTGAATAAGTCTGATGACTGGTGGGAAAAATATTTTTGGGAACTTTTGATTTAGCGTTGTTGAGGTTCTATACATAACGTCAATGTTATTTGAGTCAAAGCTAGATTTTATAGCTAAGTCGACTTTCCCCCCCGCCGGGGTCCTCGGTTTGTCGTACCGGGGGGGCTTAGTAGGCCCTGACATGGCAGGGCTGAAGCGAAGAAGGACCCCGAGGTGAGCCGCAACTGCACGACTTGCTACCGGGCAGTTGCGGCGGTCCGGCTGTAGACCCACTGCGGCCGGACCAGGGTTGCCGAGGAAGAGGAGGAGCTGAGTGTTGTCGTTGCTCGCCTCCCTATCCTCGGCAATCCGACAGGGGCGCGCTGGGTCGCGTCGTGGTGGGTCGCAGAGGGATTGAGCGTCTCGATGCTCTCCCTCTGCGACGACAGGGCTAGACCCTCAATCTGGGTCGCCGGGCAGAAGGCGGCCCCTTCGACGAGGCGCTCTCCGCGTGTCCCTCTGGCTTAGCAGAGGGCACAGCGCGAGAGTGGGCCCACGACGCCGGTCACGGGGATGATCGGCGTCTGAATCCTGGGCGGAGTGGTTGAGACATGCTGGGTGGCCTGGCATGTCTCGACGCGCGCGCGTGCTCGGTGCTGTGCATCCGACGACTGTTGTCGTGGGCTGTACAGCATCGACCACCGCCGCGCGAGGTGGGCCGCGTAGCGCGGCACGCGCATCACCGGAGGAGCTGTCGTATAGTCCCGACAGTGGGGATACAGGCTCCTCCGGGACTGCGCCGCTGGAGGCCACGTTGGGGTTTTAGTCGGTTCGAGTCCGACACACCGCCCTCTACTTCCCCGAGTAGAGGGTGACGGCTCGTGGGAGTTTCCCCAATTAAAAAAAAAAAAAAAAAAAAAAAAAAAAGCTAAGTCGACTTCGCGGCATAGCATCATCCGACGATATACATATAAGATAGGTATAACCGTTTATATCTGTTGAGTGTGAAGTGTCTATTTCAGTTTAATTGCGAGATCAACCCATATTAACGACAAAATGGCTTAAAATCGATGCTTACTATTTAAAAGCTATGTGTGAAACCAAATTATGAATATGTATTTTATTATGTAACACAGTAAGTATGTCGTTCAAATAAAGCGCGACATACAACTAAATAATGGTCGTGACATCTAATATTACCTGATAACGTACCTTTTATCCTATATGAAAAAGAAGGATTCGGAATTGAAATGTTACCTATTTTACTTATCAGCACTAGGTTCTTAACTCTCAATCCGTTAAAAGCAGGGATGGATACACAAACAGATGTTTAATTACTTACGGTTATCTTTCAGAGCGTTGCACAAAACTGGACGAGTGTAATAACCATTTGCATTAACTTCTCTTGGCTATAAAAACATAAATTTTATTTGAAACTTCCGCGCCACATCTTGTTTCGCGATTTTCTACGAGAACAAGTACATTTTCAGCTTACTCAAATGAGATTATTTTTATGTTCCATAATTTAATTTAGTTGCCTCGTTGCAGTTGAGGGGCGCAGCTCTATGAAATAATTAAATTCTATCCATTTGAATGCTTTTAAAACGAGCCTTGGAGTGGAATTGTTCTGAAATAGTTTGTTGTTAATTAAAAATCTTGTACTCGGTTGATGGACGTTATCATTGAGTACAGGATTTTATTAATGTCTAGAGACATTATTGTATTCAAGTAAATAGTTTTGGAATTCAGCTGTGAATATTAATTAAAACGGTATATTTCATCATACTGAAAACGCAAAATTATGAATTATCGTTTTATGCGTTATTCAAGACTTCTTTTAGTGCCCTAGGCTGCTAACAATTTATTAGATGATTGGTAAAATTTGAACGTTGAACAACGCCGCCTCGCCGACTATCTGTCGCCGCGCGGCGTTGCGTAAGAACAACTTAAAACGGCATAAAAGGTCGATCAGTGTTAAACCGAGCCGAGCGGAAATTACATCTCGTCTTTGCCCGGGTTACCAGATGGGAGGAGGAACAACGTGGAAACGAAATGGAAATCAATTTTGATATGTATAGCCGTGTGTTGAGTGATTGGCAGACATAGTAACATGCGCCTTGTAAAGAGTACATTAATATCAATATCAAATAACGTCATATACAGGGTGTTTGGCGCATGGACCGACAATTTTTTTGGGATACTGGTCGGGACATTTGATTGCCTTTCCATATAACAATACTGTGGTCCTTGCCTAGCATATCGCAAAAGGCGACTAATGGCAGGTATATTACTTTTGGCTGAAAGGGGATTGCTGTATCTTTGACTCTGCCTATACCTTCGGGGGATTACGGGCATGCATACATACATACAACGATGGAAAAGTAACAAATTACCCCACCAGTATCCTAAAAAATTGTCGTTCCATGCGCCAAATACCTTGTATTTATATATACGTAGCTAAGAAATGTTTAGAACATTTATATATTAAAAGTTTTATTGTAGCGCATACGAGACGTCATATGGCGTTTGTTTTTTAACTATTTACAGAATTTGGCATTCAAGACAAAGAAAGTTCTAAGTTTCTTGCTGCTTCTCGAAATAATCAAATTTACGATCCAAAACCTTTATAAGTGCTTTTTGGCAGCCTTTACATATATAAATAAGGATAATATTATATCGATAAAAGTCGCATTATCGTTTGATGCTGAGCCCCTACATCTGTCGGGACTTTGTGGGTCAACCTGACCTCAACCGATGAAGTTACGCAACTTCGTTTTTTCCATCGCGGATATAACACATTGTTGAAATTGTTCAAACTTCGCTCCGTGTGGACGATGAAAGTTTGTTTGCGCGTTTTTTTCCTTCCGAAACAAATTAAATTACCTACTCAATTTTGTTTATTACCCGGTGCGGTTACGTGAATGCCTGCGGAGTAGTTTAGTCCGCTCTTATTAAATTTGGGTCGCTCCTATATTGACTTGCGGTATTCAAAATCTTACCTCCAATATTTTTGGGGTACGGCCTTGATCGTGGAAATATAATAATGAAATACCCGAGGAATTAGGTAGCAACTGCGAGGTACGTCCGAAGAAATGTTTCGATTCGCGCCGATGAATGAAATATAATAACGATACTTTATAAATTCGAGAATTGCGGAAAAGGTTGTTTGATTTACAATTTTATTACGTGCCTGACCTTGCAAGCCTTATTAGTGTCAAAGTTAGTATAAGAGATTGTAAGCTTATTATTTAATTCTGCCTGTTATAAGTGAGGTTATTTTTTATTAAGATTATATTTCTTTATTGTTTGTTTTTAACAATTTAATATTACACACACAATTACATATGTAGGTACTCGTATATTGATTTATAACCCGTCCCGTTACGCATGTATGTCATAATAATGTATACCGATGTAAAATTTGTTTTCCCGTTTGTTGTGAGACTTTTATGTCAACTAACGATCGCATACGTCAGAACACTCTAACAATAATAAAATGCTCATTTAGAAGGATTAAACATGTTAGTTTCATAAATTGTCTCAATCGGTAATCGTAAGTGATATTTCGCACTTTGCTCATGCAAAGTGCGAAATGAATTGCGTGATTGAGTGTAATTGATATGAATCAATTACACTCAATCACGCAATTCAGGGAAAAGTAACAGGAAAATAATATGCTTGAAATAATAAACTTATTAACCTCGCTAATAGAAAAACTATTCGGCCAAGTATACTTGTCGATTCCTTTATAAATTGGGGTCCGGGTAACTCCTAATGCCCGTTGTTAGCGGAGTCTTGTTATTAATTCTGCTATTTCTCTGCGGTCGGTGCGTCGGTTCCGAGAATAAGTAATGAGCTACTTTCATTTGACGGCCTTTTTAATTTCCTGGAGACGTTGAACAAAATAAAATATTTACAGAGCGCCGCGTGGAGTATTTCAAATTGAACTCGCCGCGGCAAGTTTCTCCTTATTCAGCTCTTCGGGAACAACAGTCCAGGATACGCGAACTTTGTTTCACGGTCCGTCTATTAAGACTATTGCCGCGGTTTCGAATGGAATTTTTAACACTGTATAAAGTTTGTCTCCAAATTGATTAATGTGAGCCTTTAATTATTTTTGTTTTGTCTTACTAGTAGTGGTTGGCTTAGGATAAGCTCCTGGATATTATGGCAAATTAGATATTATGAAACGAATACTATCTGAATCTTTAATAACTCTTAGACGGTAGTCTTAGATAAAAGGTTGGTTCATTATTTTTATACATCCATCTAAAGCACTTTTCTTACCTCTTTCTTTTTTAAGGGTTCCTAATTATTTCTTATTTCTTAAATATTAATGTTTTATCTTTTATCTTACCTGTACCCTTATCTAAGGAGATAAACCATGTTTCCCAAAACCACAGTTAAGCGCAGTCATTTGGTTTTCCTTGGACTAAAATTATCCCACAAAGAATATAAATAACTACTTACTAACTGAACCGAACGCCATATGGCACGATCCTTACACACAACACTCGCCTCTTCAACATTCATGATCCACATACATACAAAGAATATATTCTTTATTATAGAGATATCAGTTTGAATAAGACTTTTACCTAATATCTAGGCCCTTCATTATAAAGGGATCTGGGCAAGGAGAGGATTATCGTAGGTACCCTACGAAATTGCTTCATGCAGATTTTTCGTCTTAGAAGTAAACTGACCTTATTTCTATACCTTAAGAAGTGATTTTTAGTTCTCATTTATGGTAAATAAAAAAAAACGACAGGCATTTTCTCTTTGTTTCCAATATTGGCTGGGTTCATGAGAAAATGTAGTGGTGTTAGCTTTAACTTAAAAAAAAAATATTTAGCTAAAAATAAAAGATAGAACTCCTTTGTACCGCGCAGCTCAAGCAAAAAATACGTAAGTATTCACTATTTTTAAAAATCTAACTTACAGACTAAATCAAAATATTTAAGTCAACTAGCCTATTCAGAAGAAGTTTTGATGTTAGGACTTACTTGATGACTTTTAGAACGCTCTAAGCTGCGCGCTAGACTATGAGAGGGTTAAAACCTGAACGCCTCGTTGACCTTGTAGCGAACGGGTATGACGCCACCCACGTGAGGGTAATATTACAAATTAATTCCATTAAAACAACACCTGTCGCGGTGCACCTCTCTGTTTGCGCAAGGCGGGTCCGCCCTGCAGCTAGTGGAAGATAAACAGCACCAAATTAACCGCCGCGTTATAATTAATGACCCTTTGGAGTGCGCCTTATGTGCTGATAAATAACATTCTTGCTATTATTTAAGGGATTCTTCAGTTTTAACTGGGGAATCCCAAGTAGGTTTTACTTATGAGAGCTTTAGTGTTTGCAATTGTCAGGGCCAGGTTTGTATGGGATTAACGGGATCGAGAAGGTTGTATTGGATATGAAATAATTGTTTTACCTAACTAACTAAACTTTACGCCACTTCCTTAGCGTCACCTTACTAATGTGTGTATACCGGTAGGTAGTTTATAGGTTAGAGACCCAAGAACTGGATTAAAACCCCCACGACAACGGAATCAACGAAATTTTTTTTTACTATGTATCCCCGGATGAAGCCGGGGTGGGCCGTTAGTATAATATAAAATGTGAATCATTTTACAAGCACATTTTTTTATGTTATGTTCTGTTTTAAAAATATAACTATTGCCAAGATGTACAACTATTGTAAGAACTTGTCTGATCAGCTTATGATCTTGCGTAGACAACGAAATGTGATACCAACTAGATTTTGCCTCAGTAATGTCTAGCCTAGCCAAGATATCTTGATAAAAAATCCAGACACACTCATAAGGGTCACGTGTTTCTTATGAAAAAAACAAATCTGCTGGGAACATTAGGCATCTCGTTGAAACATAAAAGGCAGATCAAATTACAGAAGTCAACGTTAAGTGAAAAGAAAGCCCTCACAAAATTTGTTATTACATCTGACCTCTCGGCGTAACGAGCGCTCTCGACTAGAGAATCGGATTAAGTGATCCCGTGTCTCGCGATTCCGGGATTTTCTCTGACTTCTGACATGATGTTGAAGCCTTTAAGTGAAATTTCAGTTCTCATTTAATACAAGCAAATCGTTGTAGCAATGTTCATGCAAAAAGTCTCACACACTCATTTAACACCAGTTGCATATCTACCTCTGAGGAAAAACTTACGTTACCTGACTTAATACATATTTGCATATACAAATAGGTATAACCAAAAATAATTATTTTATGTATTTTTTTAATAATAAATAAGTAATATAATGTAAAATATTTGATATATTTTCAATTAATTTTAAGTCATTTATCAGTGTTCATTACAACAGGCAATCGTTGTACAATACTGGACTATTATATTGATTGCGAAGTATGTATTAGGAAGTAAGAACAAATTAAAAATTAAAAGAAATCTAAAATATAAAAGAAAAAATTAACAAACTCCACATTGAATTGACGAAATCTATCCCGGGATTAAAGGTATAGTCAGGGATTTGCAACCCCACGAGGCGGCCGCAATAACGCAAGCGACTGTTTTATTGAAACCTGAGCGGTTTGATTCCAGTGTCTCGTCACGTCCGCGCTCGAGGTGTAAGGTGTCAAGGACGCTGCTTGACATCACGCAGATGGGAGCAGCGGCTTTCATAAGGGAGTAGGATGGAGACGAGGTCGGCATTTTATATGGAACTAGCCATAATCGGCCTTGATTCACTGAGTCTGACAATTTTTGTTTCTGGGAACTTAAGGGTTACTGCAATTCTTCTTGACGCAGAATGAATTGATTACAGCTTTAACATTATGGGTCAAATGGTCTAAGTCTTATTGGGCAAATATAATATATAAAATCTTATTTCTTTCTACGTTTATGTGTAGTCACGGGTGAATAAAAAATTGGACGTGTTCTAATTTGTCTGCTTCCCTTAATGGTTGGATCAACTGCTATCTGCCAAGCAGTTGTTCCAATGTCAACTAGGCCCATGGTCCAAGCAGGCCATTCCATTCCTAGCCAGGGTACCTTTGATCATGATCACATATTTAGCCCTGAATCATAAAATATGTTATCTTACTTCTATAAACCTCATAACAGGAAAACAGACAAAATTTGTTTTTTTAATAGGTATGTACAGGTTTCCTTTTGATGTTTTCCTTTGCTGCCCAGCGAGTGGTATAGCTATAGTTAACAACATATATAACTATAGTTAACAACATCTATTCATTATAGAGAGTCATAAAGTGGAAATGTTAATCAGCATGAACGCGCGAAAAGTTGAACAATACAAAATGCTTTACAGGCGAACAAGTTGAAAATCGAAAGCAGACTTGAATCGAAATAAAATTAGAGCGTAGTGAATGTAGTAGAAGTTTAAGTCTCGGCGTTCGAAAAGAGTTTTGTAGCTGAACAGTTAATTTGCGACGAGTGAGCTGGAGTCTTTATATACGAACTAGTAAATAGTGTTGTACTATTTGATGTCGATAGTTTATTGATGTAGTTTCAGTATTACGGAAAACTACAAGATTATCAAGGATGTATTCCAAAGTTGCTACCGAATACTTTCGGTGGAATGCATAGCTCTGATAAAAGCTGATATAAGTAGACGAAATCTATCGGTATAGGCACTTTTAACTTGATGTACTTAATACGATGATTTGGCCTGTTAACAATTTCTGAGGCTAAACATTTTATCAGAACGAAAGAAATAAATAATTGAATTACTAATTGTAAATTGTTAATACGTTTCGAGCAGCCGCAAAAGTGGGGTTCACCCTACAGCAAGTGAGACTACATGGATCGTTTTTAGCACAGGTGGTAATCAATTGGTGTTTTTAGTATTTTTCATTGACAAAACTCAATTAATTGATGGGTGTGCGTGCAACACTAGCAGCAAGTGGTTACCTTTTGTAGTGGAACGTACGGGTCCACGCGTCGTCGCCAGCGCTGCGACGAGCGACGAATTAGTCCCGACGGTCCGATCGATACGGCGATCAGTCTTGCTGGTAGGAAGTTTCTGTGCCGTTTGTTACGCTGATCTAGCGGACGGAAAACGATTTGGATCTTCTTTATTTAGCTTTTATGTTTAAACTTATAACAGATTGGATCGATCTCATAATAATAATAATAGTTGATAGTAAGTGATCACGAGTCTATTAACTTAGCAATGATGAGATGTAAATCATTGTATTACTTACCTAAAATTATGTACGCAAATGTTTTACAAATAATATTTTTGTTTATAGTATACTTCTTAACATGCAATGATATTGGAAAAAATACTGAAACTGAAAACACGTGCTAATCTTTTTTTTATGATTATCCATCCTTATTAGATTACTATTAGACTACTAGTTTTAGTAATGGGTAGTATGCAAAACATCACTATTTGATTTCCTTGTGCGTCAAATGCTGACCCTGGAATAGTTTTAAAATAAAGAGTATTAATAAGTGTTATTATGTCATACAAAATACGCATATGAAAATGTCACATGTTGGTCTGTAACTTCAAAAGAATGTACCAACTTTGTTCCTTGCCCAGCATGTCGTTAAAGACGACTAATGGTATATCGGGTTTAGGGTTTGTCATTGGGTAGGCGACGAGCTAGCTAATTGTCTTACCTTTTTTATAATCTTCTATCAAACCCAGCCAATTTTATTTTTTTGCTGAACGTCGCTAAGGGGGCTAACTGCCCCTTTGACTTTGCCTACCCCTTCAGGATTATGGGCGTGATGATATATGCATATGAAAAAATACGTTTTATCAAAGTTGATACTATTAAAACAAAGTCAATAAAGCTATTTGATCGGTTCCCGCCGCCGCTATTTGGGCAGTGCAACTAGGCCTTAAGTATGTAAGTTATTCCGCAGACCCCATGCCGGCCCGCCGCAGAAACTTAAAATACTTGGCAGTTTGCGAGCTCACTTAGCGTGCCGACCAACTGTATTGTATCGAGTCTACTTAGTGCAAGAATAGAAACGTAGCTTTTGTTTTGAATTCTAAGCCATATATTTAGCTTTTAGTAAATTGGTTCAGTCTTATAGAATTGTTAGAGAAAAGATGACAGAGAGAGATACGGAGAGAGTATTAGTCGTATAAAGCACTGTCTGGCGTAAACTAATCTTCTGTTATAGAATAATAGGGTTTCTTCTTGGATTTCCACCTGCACAATCCTTCAAAAGAGGAAAACAATTTCGAGATATACGGGAGCACATCTATGTGTTTGGTACACATTTGCAGCTAATTCCGATTAGGAAGCAGTTTCACAATGGAATGCTTAAATAACACTCACACCCCTATTATTGAGCTCGAAATTAAGGATTTAGTATATTTTATAGACAATAGGTAATACTTAATATTAAATCCGTATACTATAATATGTAAAAAAGACTTGTTTACATATAAATGATATAACCATGATTAGACAAAAATTATTTTCCCTTAGTGTGATTTCAACGCGACAGGAATTAATACAAATAATATACCTCCGAAATTTATTAAGTTACGCCATGTATACATAATTTGGTAAAGTCCTCGGATGAAACATATCAGAAATATTAAGCTCACTGAGCCTAATAATACATACTTGCGAACCAAATTAGATTATGTTACATATTCGCGTTCCACATGATTATGTGGGTACTAGCTTGCTAATTGGAAGGTTATTATAACGAAATTAAGAACATGTAGAAGTTATTAAATTATTTACTCGTCGGTTGGTTGGTTTAAGAAGTTCTATAACTCCATCCATCTTCGTTAGCTTCTATTTCGTCAACTGTTGGAGTTGATGCTTGTAATTTAATTTGTAAGTTCGTTTGTAAGTATCTGTCTATCTTATATCTCATTTAATCATATAACATCACATGAGTTAGAGGCAAATTGTTAAATCTCAATTTCGTTGTAATAATTTGCAATCATCGTAAAATAGGAGAGTGGAACCTTTGATTATTTGCTTTGTTATAATAATACATTTAAAATATAAAGCAAGTTCCAAATGAGGTATAGATATTATATATAGTTATGTACCTATATGATGATGTAACTTTTGGTTCTAGCGGGACAAAAACCCTAGGGCCTTAGTTTCGTGTCTTAAACTGTTGGAGATTATGTTCGTTACGTTCCCTCTGATATGGTTGAGTGAAACGATGGCTGACACTTACGTCATGCTTGTGCACAGGTGCCACCTTTGGGGGCTGGTCTGCTCTGGTTAATCTTATACTTTTATTGTACCTAATCATATTATGTCATCTCCCACGGTCATTGATTCTATGATTTGGTTTAGAACTTTAAAAAAAGTGTATACTACTTATGTATATTTTGACGCTGAAAAGATTAGGTAACTACCAAGTTTCTTGCCGGTTTCTTCTCGGTAGAATCAGCATTTCAAACCGGTGGTAGATTCACATTGCTCTACCGATTTTAGTAAAATTGACGATTTACGATTACGATTTTTTTTTGCCTACATAAATAAATATATATATATATATTTTTTAATTTTAAAGTAGAGTAACCACCAAACCATGTGGCCTGTAATTTATTTGGCTTGACGAAGGTCCCACAAGTTACTAAGCGAATATACATAGCTTACTCTAGAGGCGTTTATCTTTCACGTGCAGACGCCTCAAAAATTTCAACGAAATTAGGGCTGATACCTATGTCACGTTCTAGACAGGATATCGTTACTCAGGCCCTATGAAATATTTATAATCCCGCGGTGAAATTACAAACATTAATTTAAAATGTGCTGGCGAAAGTTTATTTGCCGATCCGTCGGCTTTGTGGGAGATGGATGATTTAATTTTTGGGATCTGCTTACGAATTTTTGGTTTCAAAGTGATTTTTTTTAAATTTATTTAGATAGTTCTTGGTTGTAGCTTTGATCGTGTTACTGTAGCCATAGATTTTTTAAAGTCTTTGGTCGCAGTTTTGAATAAACTTTTGGCGGAATTGGGGACGGAGACGGAGTACCCAAGACAGATCTTCTAGTTAAGTGGCATTATCTGGGGTAACATCGTGAACTATTTGTCAGGTATACGATTTTTAATTCTTCCCCTTATGAATCATCTCCGCCTGGTGGTAGCTACTTACACGCATTGCTATATTATAGACAAACACAGAACACTTTCAGACTATGAAAGTAATGTAATACGAGTATACTTGCAGTATGTAACGCGGTGCAAGCGCGTCTCAAGGCTGAAGCGGTCGTCAGCATTCAGCCGGCACAATGCGCCGTGCCCATTGTCCGGCCGCAGAAGTAGCCTCACGGTACAGTTGCCCACAGATATAGACATTTTATTAATTTTACTAGCAGACCTCACGATCGTAGATGCCTTCAATCAGTGTAATAAATGCTCAGATAAAGCGTTAATGCAACAAGCTCTTAATTATTTATTCGAGACACTGAAATAGCGGTATGTAGTTATCAACTGATATTTTTATTTACAAACGATATGCAAGAATAATATTAAGTGTATGTGTAGAATAGAGTCCACCAAAAAATGTTTAAACGCTATAAATTATTACGGGCTTTTGGGTATGTGTACGATCAAGCCACTTCTCACTCTTTTTTCACAGCTTTTCATCCAACCCAGCCCACTGTCCCATGTTGGTCTGGGATTTAAAAGAATGTGCCAACTGTAGTTCTTGCCTAGCATGTCGTAAAAGGCGACTAATGGTATATCGGGTTTTAGGTGTGTGATTGTGTAGGCGACAGGTTAGCCGCTTGTAACTTTTTCACAATTTTCCATCTAACCAAGCCTGGCTTTATTTTTGGCTGAATGTGGTTGAAGGGGCATGCTGCCCCTTTAACTCTGCCTACCTCTTCGGGGATTATGGGCGTGATGTTATGTATGCTATAAATATCCATTAACACTAAAAAAACGCCTTTATGAAGTTAGTCAGGAATCATTGTCTTGTATAAATTTTATCTAATTACTTAATAACAACACAAGACGAACAAAACAGGGCTTACATCTAATTAATAAATCTTTCGAGAGCAAACTAATAAAAAAAATAACAATCAACGTGAGCACCGAGTGGCCGCGTTAACGGTCAATGTCTATTTGGTTCATTTCAATAAATCTTTTTGATCTGTCATAAAGTACCGCCACCCGTTATCGACAAACGGAAAATGGCATTGTGAATGCTGTGAAAAAAACATTGCGTTATCGCATCGGATACAATATGGTATAAAAGTTAAACTGACCTAAATAAGATAGGTAGTTAAACGAATGATTTGCTATTTATGTCTCTCTATATAAATAAAATATTTCTGTGATCAACTGTACACACTGTGGTGTGGTCATAGACATTCGAAGACATTATTTATAAGTACCTACTGTTAAATGTACACTATGAAGATGGTATCAACAGAGGACTATTCAAGATTAAAGGAGAATAACAGGCCATTATACTTTGTATTCTGTATTAAATGGAATAGATACCTACATATATATGAATAGAAAACTATTGAGTTTTACTCTTTACTGAATTGGATTAATTAGCGATCCAACTAGTACCAACATATTTTTCTCATCAACTGTTTGTAAGTATATTCATTATTTACAGATTTAACTAAACGAAAAACAGTACACCAAACACAGTTACAGTTAAGACAAATAAAAACTTAAATTAAGAATAACGTTGTATTAATGTTATAAAGATGTTTTATTGATGCCAAAAAAAACAAATTCCCAATTTTTAAACTAACTAACTTAAAATACTAAACAAAGACCTGTTACCACAAGATTTAATGTAATATAGGCACAATGGTTAATCAACAGCCGTCTGAAGCAATTTCCAATAATGAATGTAAAGTAGCCGTGTGGGGATTAATTTAAACTGCCCGGACCGATTGAATTTCCCCATCAATTAATTTGGCGAGTACGAGCCCGCAACGTGGAGTGGAAACCTTTCTATATCGGTATTTTAGACGATGCCTATGTAATAACGTGGTGTCGGCTTACGAGGATTTTCAGGTAGACTAATTGTGGTAATTAACATATACACATAACATCATGCCTGCAATCCCCGAAGGGCTAGACAGAGTCCAAGAATCAGTGAGCTCATTAAACTACATTTAGCCTAGAATGAAGTTGGGTTAGATAGAACATTGTGTGAAGTAGTGACTAGCACATCATGGTCGTTCTGGTCGACTGTACAAAACAAACGTATTTTTTTTGTATATGTATGCTTGAATTTTATTTTGGACAGACATTTCTAATCTAATATTTAAAATTCTCGTTAACCGCGGTGTTTGTTACCAACCTCCTCCGAAACGGCTTGACCGATTTTTATGAAATTTTATATTATATTCAGTAGGTCTGAGAATAATAGGTCGTAATCAATTTTTCATACGCCTAAGTGTGGTCCACCCCAAAGCTCTAACTTGAGAACGGCTTTACCGATTTCGCAAATTTTTTTTTGTTGCGTTTGTTATTGGCAAGTGAAGGTTTTTACGAAAAAAAAAAAAGTTGTTCGGTAAATTAAAAAAAAATAGTACCTATTGAAAATTCGAGAACGAGGCATTACGAAGTGCGCTGGGTCAGCTAGTAGATATTATAGGATTCTATATATCACTCTTTAATTATTAGCATAATTTCAATTGTCTTTTGTAAAAGTGTCGAGAATTCTCGTTCAAGGTTTGCCCTTTAATGTTTGGGGATAGAGACCACAGCAATGATATTTGAACAATAACCCTCTTGGAATAATTAATGGAATGGTCGGCTATTGTCTTTAGTGGGCAGGTTTGCGTTTGTGTCTCACGGTGGTACTGCGACTCCGATGCGTTTGATAATGTAATCGTGACTTTGTGTTGAGTTTTGAGATGGGTTTACCATTTTGGGCCCTGCCTTTTGGCGCATTGCATCAATGTTGAGTAAATGTATAATTTTCTGGCCAGTGATTAGGGAAATATGTGGGCGTGCATTTTTTTAATCAAATATATTCAGTATTATATAAATATTTAATGATTACGATTTCGATAATTCGATATAAAGATCAAGTACACGCTAACCAGTAAAAATATTATTCATCATTTTGGTTGATAATATAATTAGCAAATCCGTGATCAACAGTGTCGAATATACGTACGCTCAAAGAAAGGTATTTATTTACTAGACAGCTGTTTACATACTTCAACGGAGCTTATCTAGTGCGCGGCTTATTCAGTTTTGTTTGACAAACATGCCCAAGCAGTCTAACTAACTAGTGGAGTAAGCGATTAGCGCGCAACTAACAGATTATGGGTGAACGACTTAACAAGGGCCCTTCGACTGCGCCTGCCGACTTTTCGTCTAATTTATAGGGTAATTTGCTAATAATATCAGGGAAAACATTTGGTGGCTGCGGAAAACATTTTGCGATAAAAGTTTGTGTATCGTCGCGATGGACGATAAATGCCAATGGGGAGGAGAGTTAGTAGTGTCCAGATAGATACTGTTGTGGAAGATACGGTAGTAATTTATTTATTTTGGTAGTGTGTTCGCTCAATGCCAAGGATGTGAACTACATATTCTCAGTATTTCTTGACATAAAATACAATCGTTTCAAATTATTAAAGTAAGATAGTATTTTCTGACAGAATAATAATATCCTTCTCTAATAAGAATTAAAATTATTGCTTTTCTTAATGAATCAATTTGACTGATTACTAACTCAAGTTACCATAATGCATCAGACTACCTTTACCATCGACAACTTGTTACTAGATTTTTTCTTTTGGGATAGCAAAATCTTGAAGAATTTGCGGTATTGTTCTTACATCAGCTCACAATTGAACAATTTTTATTATTTGTTAACTGTGTAACTTAGAGCCTACTTTGTCGTAAAAAGCCGACACACGATAAACTTAGTTGAACAACTTCGTACGACATGGAAATCGTTTTAGCTGAACCTCAGCGCAGTCTTCTTCCATAGGTTTTGTGGAGGACTGCTGATGTTAACTACCGTATTAGCAATTTGAAACTTCATTGAACTGAGTACTGAACTATTATTCTATGATACTTCATGACATCGATAACTATATTAATACGAATGAAATATATACTAAAATAAACTAAATTAAAGAGTCCTATTCAGCAACGAACCTTACTCCAAATTTATAACAACTCAAGTGAAACATTTCATTGCTTGTCACGATATGACTGACATATGTTCTGAGTAAAAGTTTTACATTTCCCAGTGCCACGCTTAGTATATTAACTAACTAATTAACTAACAAACTAACTAGTATATTAGAGCAAATAATTATTATATTATAATTCGGATCCGGCGCACTTCGTAACGCCTCATTATTGAATTTTCAATACCCATTTTTTTTTATTTACCGCGCAAAACAAATACTTAATATGTAGATGTATGTAGAACATTTTCCAATATTATTATTTGCTATAATATACTAAGTGTGGCACTGGGAAATGTGAAACATTTATTCAGAACATATGTCAGTCATATATAACAAGTAATGCAATGTTTCACTTGAGTTGTTATAACTTTGGGGTAAGGTTCGTTGTTCAATAGGACTCTACAATTAAGTTTACTTCAGTATATATTTCATGCGTATTTTCTACCTATACCCAAAAATTAGATCTAAAAAATTCTACAACTTCAACTTTAACTTAGTAGGTAAGTACTTTTTTGCACAATGAGAAATAAATACATTGTACCGACAAATGACTTTATAGTGTAATGAAACGTCAACCAAACTCCCGTCTTTTGCCAGACCGCTGTCGTAACCAAAATACGTACATACACGTGTGCCTGTGTATTTTTCAAAGGCAAACTGTTTTCAGCTTCCGTTCACCGCGCTGTTTGTTTATCGTCCGTGCTTTTTGCTGTTGCGATATAAATAAATATTTTGCAGTGTTCGATGGCTTTGTGCGTCTGCACGTTGGAAGTGCTGTTGCATTAGTGTTTCGCTTACTTTATACACGCTTATTTAATTTGGAATCAGTGTACTATTTGTAATGGAATCACCAGATAAATACATCCGTTGGAATTCATAAACCGATACATCACACAATGTTTATAGGTACTAATAACGATTCAATTATAACTTTTTTAACCATGAATTTAAGAAATCATACTATAACTTAACAATTTAATATACTTCAGTATATTAGAATGGCAGCTTATGCATTATTACCTATGGGTGTATGCATCTAAAATTTCAAATGATGCACATGGTCCGTTTTTATTGGACTATTTCCAAAAGAGCCTTATATATTTACAATACAAGCTACAAAAAATAATTACTTTAGTTTTAATGATCTATCAGTCAGGACATACAATTTATGTGCGTTTTATCGAATACGTATACGTACGTAAGAGTTATTGCTTTACATGAACCACTATTATATCATCATCCATGTAACGAGGGAATGCAAATCCTTTTCTTTTCCATAATCCGGATTTTAAAAAGTGGGTTTTCAAAAAACCGAAGTATCCGGATTGAATCTGGGTTGTGTCTCTTACCATACGAAATTATAAGTACTAAAGAAATGTAAGTTTAATAATTAAAAAAAAAATTAAGAAAATGGTTTGAATTATAGAGAAATCTGAAATTTTAACAAAAATCGACACAAACCGAAATAACTTACAGGAACTTCTATACTTTGGCAAACAAAAATAACAGATATATTGTTTTTCAGATCACTCAAAAAAAATACAAGCACAAAATTTAAACTCTATAATCAGTAAGCAAATAAAGTTCTAATTTTACTTATGTGCTCACACGCACGAAGATATCTCATTCACCCACCAGTTGTTTTTACCGAATGACAATGACTCTTCCGCGTTCGCACACATAATACATCCCCCACCTCAATTCGGGAATTGAGGAATTCCCCTCGACCCGGCGGCCGCGAGTCGGGGAATCCCCGAATCTCGCCAAATTCCTCGGTGCTCACCTGCATTAATATGTAAACACTTGTCACTTGACTTCTTATGTTGATACAAATAATGTTCATAGTTCAATGAGTTTGTATACATATTAATGCTCGTGACTGTACAGGACGTGGTCGGACGAACATTGCCATCTATCTAGTGTTCAAAAAATTCGGATTCGATTTTCAAATCCGGATTTAAAAATCAAGTAAAGATTACGGATTATCCGGATTTAATGGATTACGGATTATCGGGATTGCATTCCCTACATGTCATTTACCTATATTGTATATAACTAAAATTCTCGACGATGCCAACGATTCCTTATTATTAGACCCATTTTATAAAAACTTTTCAAGAAAAAAGTTTAAAAGATTGAGCTTTTAAAAATCAGACAGTTTACAAAAAAGCTACCGTCCGACCAAAAAAATAACAAAATAATAATTGAAACTTCCGTAATTCAAAATTCGAAGTGGATTTAAACGGTTTCTATTTTACTTTGTTGCCGTAAGCGATATAAACTTTTGCAATTGGCCGAGCAAACGCAAGAAGATAAAAACACAATTATTCATTTACCCGCTGCAGAGGAGCGGGCGTTTACTGCGAACACGGTTCGTAAAAATTAAACAGATTGTTTGGTATTCATTAAGAGGATCCTACGGCAATCTAGGTCAATGCAGCCGGCTCCTTTAACGATATTAATGCGGCAATATTGCCGGTGAGTTTTATCAAACATTTAAAGGATTTTGTTTATTTTATTATTCCGTTTGAATCAGTAAATAACGATGTTAACATTTCAAACATTATTATGCTTTAGTCATAATAATGTTTTTTTCTTGTTAAGCATACGGCAAAAAATAAATAACTGGAGGAACTCAATAAATCAGATTGGAATGTTGAGTCATTCTACTTCGGTCAAGATCTGGATGAGTATCCAACATTAGGACGTCTGGGTTTGATTAAAAAAATATAATAGGTACCCTCCTAACGTGAAGTTATATGTAGATGTCGGCTTAAGTTGCTTTAACAATAGATTAGGAGAGTGAAAACTAACAATAGTAAGGAAGTCCTATTCGTAAGCTTCAATAAAAAAGAAGACAAATATTTTCAATAGAAGATTTGATTTTGAATTTCCTACATTTGTTCTCAAGTTAATGAAATCATAATTGGCACCCAATTCCTATTTAATTATTCGGAAGTTCAGCGTATAATTAGCATTAAGCATTTGGATGGCACTTCAATTGCTTAAGCAAAAGTTTTGAAATAACTCACAGCGAATTAACGTAAATTATGAGTTTACGATGTTTGTTAATGACGCTCTTATAAACATCAGCTAATTGGAGTCAATATTTGGGTCAGTCAGGCTCCGAGCGGACGACACAAATAAGAGTGGACGAATCACGGCTATGAAAAGATACACTTCTTAGAGTCGCCACGAAGGAAAACAACTGTTATGTGTTTTAAGTTCCAAGGCCAAGTGTGCCAAACACCCCGCTGATTACTACCGAAGAGAGATTTTTTTGCTCTTTCACCGATTTATCACTATCCCTTAGAGGGACGAGAATATACGCCGTATCGTGCGAATACAACGTTTTACCTAATACTATTTATTCATGTATTGTGACAAATCGTTTCGTTGTTGGGTTTATTTTTATGTAAAAACTTTAAACGGGGATAAGGATACTGTAATAAGGGGATTTAGTCAATATGAATGCTACGTTGCCGAAACGAAAGCTTATTTGAATGTTAAAGGAATTCGTAATATGAATGGGATAAAAAACGATACATGGATAAGGTTTACATTTGGTACCACGTTCGTAAACAGTCTTTCCCCTTCTTATAGGGAGAAAAGCAATCAGGGCATAATGCAAAAATCTATTTCATGTACCTATGAATTAAATTACTTTTTCCATTAGTAGGTACAAACGTATCTACATAAGTTTAGTAAGTGCAAAAAGTCTTTTTTAAACATTAGTTGGTGGTTGCTCTTGTAGCTACGTAGAATTGCTTTTCTTGCATATGTGTTTATGACCTTCGTTAAATTTTATACTATCTCCTTATCTTCATTTTAATGAAATTGTAAGCCTTATGATATGTGAGGTTTATGTTTGACTTACGGTTGATTTTCAATGATCAGTTAAAAATTATCGATATAGTATAAAGTTCTGTATTTGGGGTTGTCATTTGGCATTTTACTAACGAAAGAGGCTTTGACATTTTAATTTTTTTCTTTTAAGTGTGGTTTCTGACACAAACACAAACCTCAGACCAGCTTGGGACTTATACTCTAATATTAATAATATTCTTAGAACAAAAACCCTAATGGAGAGTTGACGTGACCAGTCGGCATTTCCTGGTCTGCCTCAATGTTGAGATTTGCTTCATTTAAATTTCTGAGTGGCGGGATTCGATGAAAACTGAATTTAAAATGAGTGAGGTATAAACAGCTTACCAGATTTGAGACTTAATCATTTGACAAGTAAATCCTTTCTCTGGTAACAGGGAACGCGGCTCCTCACCTTTTTGCGAAAGAGGCATTATGTTGTTCAACACGATAAAGAACCCATTAAAATTCGTTTCAAGGAATTATGCAAATGAGATTGTAAGCGCTCACTAACAAGATAGGGCGCCCGCAAAGATTGTTGCTAAACTCAATTCAGAGCGCCTGTTGCTCGCTTTGTACCTGTATACGCAATTTGTGTGAGGGTCCATTTGCTTTGCGAATCGGAAATACAAAGCTCCGCAAATTTGTGACTCTTGAACTATTTCCTTTACTTATTATCTAATACACTTTTCTATAAAGGAATGGAATTGGAAATAAAACACGGATTGAGAATTTAGATTTATTTTTCAACCTAACATCATCATAACTTTCTTAACTTGACAGACCACCAGCTAATTTTAACAGGTGTACTCAGCTAATGAACATTGTTCATACCTCTTAAAAATTATAATACAGTCAGTACCGGAAAACAATTACTCATCATTATCACGAAATTTACTTATATCACGAAAACGCTATTCTTAAACTTACTAAATTCCATTTAGTCAATTATTTTAAGTGAGGTTAAAATAATAAATTTATTATGTTCCTACGTTATGTAATAATGACGCACAAAGCCCAGAAACTATTGAAGCTACTGATCAAATATTAAAGAGAAAACGGAACAAGTCATTTTTCATGACCATTAATCATGGGCAAGGTAAAGATGGAAGACGTCGTGTAATTAACAGAGCACTCAATGGAAGGGTATAAGCTAAAGATATAAGATAAGTAAGAAACATCATTAAAATGCGATGGAATTGATGTTATAAAAAAAAGCTATAGTTGCTATAAATACAAAGTACTTTTTATCTTGATATCTATCAAAATAAATAGTAGTCATCGGAATGATGGAGTAAATACAATTTACCATCAGAAATGTCTTGTTTTAGAATATTCCACATGACTTACAACGAAAACTTAATAGTTTCAACAAGATTTATAATGTATGTATGTATCTATATCTTCAACTCCTACAGTATACATTTATTAAGATCAGAGTCTACCCACAATCAACTTCACAAGCTAATACATTAGAAATAGGAAAGGCACAGTCGAAGTATAAAATTTATTGCTGACTTCCCTAACTAGGTCTCCTTCATTTCAATTCGAACCATATGTAACCTGCAGATATAAGTCTAGCGGTAAATGTTTTAGCAAAATTTTATTCCCTAAAGTTTTTGTTTGGCTTGGGTTGACCTATTTTATTTATGGAGAAATTATGGCTTTCCCTTTAAATTTTAACTTTACCAAACTGGAAACTTTCAATAGAGAAGCAACTACTTGAGTGAATAATAAAATAGTAAAAAAGTTTCGCTTAACTTGAGATTTTTCGTAGATTTGGCACGGCTAATGACAGACTGCGCTAAACATAAATAATCTTACGTTAAATGAATCAGACCACTATCGTTGACCACAATTTAAATTGTAACGAGCAAATATGTAGGTAGGTTATCACCTGGCTACTGTTACAACCTAATTTCTATCTTTATGTGCGTATTGCCAGATACACGTCTAAATTACGAACGATTCTGTAAGAAAATAGGATTCTTTTTATATTCAGAAAATATTATTTTTATCTTTAGACAGATTAATACTCAATTCTCGAACGATTGGTTCTGTTTTAGATACTTATTACATTGAAGATCTAGCTATAACAATTTACTACGAGGCTACACAGTCGTTGACTAGAAATTTTTGAAAGTAACAACTAAATATCCACAATTAAATAAAAATAGGCTTTTCATTAAATCGTTGGATTACACATTTTAACAATAATGTAAATTCTAAGATTCAATGATTCGAAACCTGTCCTTAAAATGTAAATAAATTCTAACATTTAAATTGACACACAAATAACAAGTCCGCTGTACAACGCATGAAACTATTTTCAACAGTTGCTAAAACAAAGTGTTCGTTGAGGTTGTCCGAGACTCTTAGAGTACCTCCTATACTATAATTAATAAATAACGAATAAAACTTTAACAGCAAGCACCGTACTAATTAAAATTACTCAATAAAATTAGAAGTGAACATAGCTCTCGTAGAAAACATCCCACCACAACAAATTGACTAGTTCTAATTCCTATCTATCTAATTTTATACACCTTAGCATAAATTTATTAAAGTCTCTTTTTGAGTCGTAGAACCGGCCGCATCGGAAAAGCAAGGAATTGTTTGTTGAGGTTGAAAGATATGGAAGGAAAAGGAAACACACCACGTTAAACGTCACAACACCGCCGCTCCGTCGGTTGAGCACAAAAATGCATCACTAAACGTACTAAGAGTAAACACTAGAAAGTCACTGCATCACTGTTATAGTGCAACCGAGTTCACACATTTAACCATCCTTGAGCACTGGAGGTATAGAGAGAAGAAGGATTAGAGGAAGTGGGCACCCGAACGCCATTTTGAATGGCGTTTAGATGTAGACTTCATGGTGTTGCTGCGGCCGGCCCCGCCTGGACTAGGAACCGCGCTCTGACAGCTCCACCACGTCGTCAGATTCCGGCCTTGTCGCGTCTATTTTTCGCCTTTCAGCTATCACTATTCGTATTTTCTCTTCTTCGCTGATCGGTTGTTCGATCGATTCAGGTGTCAATTGAGCCTGAGATTTGAGAGACGCGTGGCTCGCATCGCTGGTGGCTGGCGACTCGATGGATTGTCTTCTTTTAGTGTTTATCCTAATGTTTTGCCTTGTTGATGGTACTGCAAGTAGAACGGGAGCCGGTCGAAGAAGCCGGGCCTCCTCGCCTCGCAGGGAATTTCTTTTATCGACTCGCTGTCTTCGATTCTGTGCAAAGGAGTCCCTCCGTGGGGGGCTGCCGGGCTCGAGTTCCTCTATGTCATCAGCGTCGATAAATCTTGCATCCTCCTCGTAAAGGGCTGCCGGTGGGTCCGATGTTGAGTCCTGTCGACGTCGACCGAAGGCATGAGGAGATAAGGAAGCCCGTCTTGGTGGTAGCGAGGTCGGCAATAAAGCATGGTGGGAGTGAAGCGTGCGCCTTCGGCGTGCGGGGGACGGTGCTGGTTGGTGTTTTGGCTCGCTGTAAGTGAAGTTGGCTGGGAGGGACGGTACCTTGTTCAGGGGACGAGGTGGTGACATGCACTGTTCTAGAGCACGGCATAATGCTCTGTCTTCCTCATCGTCGGCTTCCCTTTCTAACTCACGTTCTAGTTCAACGTCCATGTCGATTTCATCTTCCATTTGTTTGTGTGACTCTTCCAGGTGTTTCATGAGTACCTATAAGAAGATATTAATGTATTATTTTTAAGTTTTATTTCAATAAGAATAATTTAAAATTATGGCTGTATTTTTTAAGTACAACTGATATATTATTTAACAATTAATTATAACAAATTTAACATAGTTTGTTGTCAATTATGTGCTATAAATACTACATCCATTAATATTAAATATGTACTACATCCATTAATATATTTATAACTACTACATACATATTAATATATGTTTATTTTATTTTTGCTCTT
This sequence comes from Glyphodes perspectalis, assembly GCA_951394215.1. Classification (NCBI taxonomy): domain Eukaryota; kingdom Metazoa; phylum Arthropoda; class Insecta; order Lepidoptera; family Crambidae; genus Glyphodes; species Glyphodes perspectalis. The sequence continues at coordinate 6,068,740 of OX596207.1, read as the reverse complement.
ACTACATATTGGTTCGGAATCGAATTAGGATTGGAATTTATACTCAGTTCATTTATTTTAATTATTTTAGTACTACTAAGACTAATCAGGTGTTGAAGTGTCAAAAGTATATTTTTATATAAAAACTTCTGCTGCTAAAGAACAAAGCTGATCAAACACTTACAGCGACGACGACGTTGACCAACACAAACTGCGCCATCAGCACGAAGACGACGAAGAAGATGGGCGCGATGATGGTGGACACGCAGCAGTTGCGCACGCAGTCCACGGAGTGGTCGCAGTCCTCGCGCAGCGTGTCCTTCATGATGCCGTTCCAGTTGTCCCCAGTCGCAACGCGGAAGAGGGTCAGGAACGCCATGCCGAAGTTGGCGAAGTGGGCGTGCTCTCCTAAACCTGCATGTGTGAACGAGTTAATAATACGAATTATGACACCACAAATGATTCCAAGATTTAATGTCAATACAAAATCTATGGAACAATTGCGTTTTGATAGAATGTTCGTCAACGATTGATTGTGATCTACCTAATTCGAAGTTATAAAGTATGGCATTTGGCATGTAAAATAAAACAAGGGAGAACGAGAACGTATTTATTTAGTCGATACTTATTCACTAGCAGGATTATATTATGAAGCTTTGAAATACTTGTTGTAATGTAAATAGTCTTGATAGCTCTATAAATACTGTTTAGTTACTACGAGAACAATTTTTTTTTATTTCCAAGGTTAATAAAACAAACGATATCAACATTTCAATGAACTTAATAGAATAAGTACTGTTATAAGTTACTTTACGTAACGATTCTCAGAAAGTTTTCCGTCTTATTTATTGTCCCTAGTAATTTCGCTACATTAGGGACGTTGTTTTTATCTCCCCTACTTACTCTTGTTTATTGTACAGTTAAGTAATAAAATTATGCGAGTGTAATCAAACAATTGTTTTATGAGTTTCTTTCAAACTAACATTCATGGAAAACGAAAAGCCAAATCATATTTATTACCTTTATATATTGCTTGAGAATAATAATAGTGTTTATGTTTGATTTCAACTTGTAATAGCATAAGTATTCTTGTAATAAAATCTTTACTAAATATTTTTATTATGTTATGTGCATACTTATCATAGAAAACGTTTTTCTAATTACCTTGGCAAGGAATTTCATCAGAACATTCCAGTCTCCCAAAAAGTTCGACTCCCAATGCCGCAAATATGAAGAATAGTAGAAAAAATAGTAATCCCAGGTTCCCGACTTGAGGCAAAGCTTGCATCACCGTGTCCAGCAGCGCTCGGATGCCTTTCGCCATCTTCAACAACTTCAACACTCTCGCTATCCTTAGCACCCTCATCACTCTCATTATTGTCGGGTTAATTGGAATTATATTTGTCTCTAACTCCTCTAAGACTATCCCGACTATAGAAAGTATGACGATTATCACGTCCAACTGATTCCATTTGTCTTTTAAGTAAATTTTAAAACCTAGTGCTACAAGTTTCATTACTGCCTCGAGGATGAAGACTGCAGTGAAGAAGTAATTGAAGATCTTTAATGCATATTGCAGAGCTGGTGGCATTCTATAGTATTCTATAGCCATGGTTACTACGTTTAAGCCAATGACCCCGGCTATGGCTAGATCGAAGTATTTGGAAGTGACTACATTGTGCACAAAAAGCCGTGTTTGACAGTAATCTGCATAGTAGGGCCTCTGATGCATTTCTGAAAAGCAAAATGTTTTATTACAACACATAGTCACATATTGAATAATTATATTATTTATTCGTGTACTCAATGTTTATAGTCCATGATTGTTTAAAGATGGAAAACATTTAAATAAACGAAAACCAATAGATAGATATATTAAAATATTCATGGGCGATCATAAGTATTTTATGGATATTTTAGGGATCTAATAAAAAACTGTCTTATCCTAATTCAACAAGCAAGCTCTTGAAAGTTTAAATAGATTTTAAGATAACTGATTATCTGTTTTTAAGACGCGACAACAATCAACATTATCATCGTTGCCTGCAATTTGCAATATTTTGAAATCTGTGACATAAATACATTAAAAAAATCAATAGATTGATTTTTGAAATTTTTAATTTTATTCTTAACTATTCCAAAGCCGTTTATAAATGTTGCACAGTGCGAGCACTAACTTCGCCTCTTTTTCTCCATCTGCAGAGCGCGCTTGGCCGCCCGGCGCACGCGCTCCTCCTTCTCCTGCTCCTCGCGGCACCGGTGGAAGTTCTCCACCACCACGCCCACGAACATGTTCAATACGAAGAACCCCACCAGCAGGATAAACGCGATGAAGTACAGCAGCCTCCACTCCGAGTAGTTTACTATCGGCTGTTATGGACGAATATGTGTTTTGATCTTTGAATTTACTAGTTTATACTCTGTGTATGTAGGATAGTTGTGGATATTTCGATTAAGAAATTGAAATCAGTTAGTGCACTGGTAATGTTGTTGTTATTGTTTTTGCATGTTTTTTTTATGTTTTTTACAAAGTACCTGTGATTAATAAAGTTATTTTTTTATGTAGATCATATATTTTTTAATTAATAGTAATACTAGATTGATCCAAGCATATATACAAAATATAACTTTACCTGCTGATCCTAGTAATAATGATTAAAGAAAATTTTATATTTATCATTAATTTCGAGAGTCGAAAGCAGCACCATCACTTTGTGATAAAGTGGCAATATTCTTTGGTTGTGCTCGTATAAGCACATTAACTGTTATAAGTTTTAACAGATACATATTTTTTTAATAATGATTCATATTCAATTATGTCCATTACAACAGATCACTTACTTGTTGATCAACACCAACAGCGTCTAGCCCAGTGTACATAATGTTGACCCACCCATCTCTGGAGCTAAGCACGAACAACGACATGAGCGCTTTGCCCAGGTCATCGAAGTTGTACTTTCTGTTCACCCACACATTGCCTTCGATCGCGAGGCAATCTGATTTGTTCTTTACATTCTTGATATGAGCGCCTTCGCAGTAGAAGAATGCTCCTTTGAATAACTGCAATGTCAATCATTGTATTTAAATCCGATATGTCTTTTAAAAAAAATATATTACAAATAAATGTATTATATATATAATACATACAATCTATACTAATATTATTAAACTGAAGAGTTTGCTTATTTGTTTGTTTATTTGCTTGAACGTACTAATCTCAGGAACTATTATTTCAGTGTTAGATAGCCAATTTATCGAGGAAGGCTATATAATATATAACATCAGGTGAAACTGCGGGCACAGCTAGTATGCTCATAAAATGACATACGTCATCACGAAAAACATTACGGAAAGGATTGTATATTTTGTAGAATGTTAATATATTTGGATTATAAATATTGATAAGAAATAAAATAAATTAAATTAGCTTTAGAAAACACTGTAGGTATTGCAAATTGAAATGAATCAAGTAGATATCAAGTTATTTCTTACTTACCTGCACTCCAAGGATCCCAAAGATGATAAAGAATGTGCAGCAGATTAGAACTATATTTCCAATAGGTCTCAACGAAGAGAGCAATGTCTGGACGACCAGTTTCAAACCTGGAGCTCGATTTATAACCCGTAACGGTCGCAACGATCTTAAAAGCCTAAATACCTGGAAAGTGAAGATTAATGCTCTACTGAAAGCTATCGAAAGTAAGGCTATCTAAGATAATAATATCATATAATTAAACCTCACCCTGAGAATTCCAAATATTCTTGGACTCGACTCTGAGACCAGAGACATTAAAAGATCAATAATAGATATAATAACAAGTGATCCGTCCATAATGTTCCACCCTGATGTAAAGTACGCTTCAGGTCCGTAAAACATTCCTGAAGCCACAACCTATAAAATAATTTATATTATAGTAACACGTACGGAATTTTGGGTATCGATATTAAGAATTCAGCTAGATATATTTTACTTATAGCTTGCCGTATTTCTCCAAATAATACATTGTCAAATTATTAACCTACGCATATTGCAAATAGGCGTAATATGAAATTTGCTTACGCTATCACTGTAACTAAAACACATTATTTGTTGTATCTCCATCGTATCTGACGTGTAAATCTAATACTTGCGCAATATGTGCTAATATACCTATTGATATTTCTTTGTTAATATCAAGACTTTGACATCTCATTTAGCTGCAGGGTATGTGTAAGGCACTTACCTTAATGAACATCTCGACGGCAAAGACAACAGTGAACACGTAGTTAGCACTAGCGAGGAAGGCGCGCTCCTTGGAGTCGGGCGGGATGTTGGGCCGCTCCATGGCCAGCGTAATGCAGTTCAGCGCGATGAACAGCAGCACGATGTTGTCGAACCAGCTCCGGGTCACCATCCAGGTGCAGAATCTTCTCATCCTAAAAGTTGCATTATGAGGTTTTTGATGAGGAGACATTTTGAACGAAAATATTTTGCATCTTGACGGTGCAGAATATCCTTATCCTTGCAATTACTTCATCCTAAGAATTTATAACGCTTATTTGTTGACGCTGACGCTAGAATTTAGTTTTCATCTATACTTATAATAAATCTGTAGCGAGGTTAATTCTGTACATGAAATATATTTTCAAAATAACTATCAGGGGGTGATTAGTGATCGATACTGATGCCAAAAATGCAATCAGTAAAATTTTTGTCTGTCTGTCTGTCTGTCTGTCTGTCTGTATGTTCCTTATAGAAACAAAAACTACTCGACGGATTTTAACGAAACTTGGTACAATTATTCTTCATACTCCTGGACAGGTTAAAGTATACTTTTCATCACGCTACAATCAATAGGAGCAGAGTAGTGAAGGGAAATGTTGGGAAAACGGGAGAAGTTACTCAATTTTTAAGCTTCCGTCGCGTGTGCAGCCTTAATGGTTAAAGTTACATAGAAATCATGTATGACGGAAATAGTCTTTATAATATTAACCATAAACGCGGGTGACACCGCTGGCACAGCTAGTTGACAATAAAGAACGAAATATTATTAACTTAATAACTATGTTATTAAGAATGATGTAAGTTTTAGCTACGAGTTCAAGAGTTGAAATACAAAGCGTTACAAGTTACAGTTATTTTATATAAAACAGTTATAGAAATTGCAGCTTAGTATTACTTAACTGGCAGGGCAGGATTTCTTGGATAAAATAAGATCAATATTTAACGATACTTTTATAGTTTAAAAGTTAACACCTTAAGCATCCTAAGTATACAAGAAAGAAAACTTTTGCCCATGAGCCGCAAAAGGATATTCTACTATACGATAATCATAAGGCGCAACGTATTGAATAAAAATTCAATTTTGATATGATGTTATGCGTACAAAAACTTTGCGGCACGAATATCAATGTTTTCCCGAGATACGTGAGCGTATAATGTTAAAAGTTGTAATGCGATACTCGTTTGTATGATCTTGGGAAATTCGAATATTTGCATTAGGTTCTCAGAATCTTACTTGTTGTCGGGAGCGAAGATGTAAAGTGAATAATCCTCTTTTTCTTTGAGGCACCCTGTTGGCTCCATGAAGCGAAAAAGGTCTTTGAACCTGAACGTTCGTCTATCAAATCTTGCTGATAAGAAACAGACGTTATTATTTATGGCCACCTGTAAAAAATATACCATGTGTGTACAAAATTTAATAGTCAAATATGTAAACGTACATAATTTTGACATCGTTACTTAATAAAATTTTGAATTTTGTCGCTCATTCAATAGAGCCTCTCGTCCCGATTTGTTAAGTCTGGTTATTATAATGAAGTGTTTGCTCCACCACCACAACATTTATCACATTAGCCTTTTATCACCTTTAGATAAAACGGACTATTTATATATTCTTGACTTAGCTGTAGGTTTAATTTTGTGTTTTATTTTTTTTTATTCTGCTTGCCTCTTCTGAGATTACGGGCGTGATGATATGCATGTATGTGCGTATTTTAATTTTGTATGTGGAGGTTTCCTCATAAGGTTTTCCTCATCGCAGATTTCATATTCGCCGTTACCAGCGCTCATATTAAACACATATTCTTAATGGGTGTTACTTGTCACTGTCATAATTCATTTCACATCGGATGACAACCACAGTAACAATATTCATACCTCCTCGTTGATTTGCTTCACTAGAGGCAGCGGTTGGTTGTTCCTCGGCGGCAGCGCGGGCGCCTCCTCGCGTGCCGGTCTCGCAGCCGGCACGAGCGGCGCCGTCGGCGGGGTCAGATTACTCGCCTTTACTTCTGACACTGACGTCACTGTATTGAGCAATGATAGATTAACCGACCGCAATATTGATTTCACTGAAATATGTTAAAGCTCGGTATCTAGCTTGATATAAGTATATATTTTTTTGTATTCATGGTAAATCTTCTAAAGAGAAAAGGTATGTTCCTTCTGTAACAAAATGTCGTAGAGTATATACTCTGATTGTTTAGATTATGGTTATTTTTAATCATAATACTGCAATCGGCATTAACTAGTGGGACTTCGTTGTACCCATAATTATTGGAAAACTGGGTTACAATCTCTGGATTGTAATGTGATCGAGTTTAGTAAAATCTGATCTGCAATATAAATACACATTTTGGTTGATATAGCTACAAGTATAGCGTGGTAATTAACCATACTATTATTTAAATTATAGATACTATTTGTACAAAAGCAACAAGGCATTTATTACAAAGGCAGCGTGAAAGTATCTCGCTGATAATAATCTACGTAGCAGTAAATTCTGTTGTAGTGACACATAACCCTTATTCTCTTAAATCAAAACCAGATTCTGGATAGTTATTGTTCATAAAGGTGCAGACGCAAACGCCGAGATACGTAGTGATACATTGTTTGGCCTGTAAATCGCGCAGACGGTATACTAAGGCGAAGATAAACTGCTTCAAATACGACGACTGATGTACGTATTTGTGACAGACAGTGTACCTTTCGCGAAGATCCAGTTATTTTGCTTTATTTTGCACGTGCGACATGTAGTAAGATTTGAAGAAGTTTATTGTACCTACTAGTGAAAAGTAAAATTAGTAATGTTATTAACGTTATTTTGTCATGGAATTGCTTTTGTACATATACACAAATCTGCATAAATGTAGATATAATAGGAATGTTTTTAAACAGTTATAACATATGCAGTCACAGGCAGTATTATAAATCCGACATGATATTTGTAAGCATAATATTTTTGAGTATATATCTGACCTATAGTAAAAAGAAATACGTCTACTTTGAAAGAGAGGCGGAAAGGAGAAACATTATGTTTTTAAATCTATATTGCGATCAAATGGAAAATGTCTCAAACTTAGTTCTAAGATCCAATTCCTAGCGAATAATCTCTCTTAATGATTGTACCTATACCTTCGTACCCTCAACGCGAAATTGGCCTGCATTCAAATAAGTTATGACAACTTCATCACATTGAAAGAATCTGGGAACCGATTGTTACCAAAGTTTTGACTAAACGATTTTCGCTTCATTGCACCGATGTTAAATGGAATGAAAACACCCTATACCGAATCTTAATTAACGAAACAAACAACTTTGTCATGACTCCAGCCAGTCGGAGGCATACTTGATATTATTTACTTCTCTGAAATTAATAAGGCTCTCGTATTCTGGCGCACTAATCTTTTAAATAAATAACACAAGGGTGGCTATTTGTTAGCACAAATATTTGTTCCGTCCTCGGAGGCTCAGCGTATTTCTAAATGTACAGCTGAACTTTGGGAATATTTGCTTTGGAATTGCGCCTGTTGTTTCGTTGCTCAGCCCTGGTGTGTGGTCTAAGCTTTACATCCCAAACAAATAGGAATTTTAGGTTGTGTTGGTAACAAAATCTTTATTTTCGTAGGTTCAAAAGAAATATAACCCAACTAGATTGCTTATGCCAATCATTTTCTATTTATTCTATAAGTTTTTCATATTTTTATATCTTTCATTCTGATATTAATATCGTTTTTTAAATAGAATTAGAGATTCAAACCCTTGTCTATCAAGATGACGTCTATTCGTATTCTATTATTTCAATATGAATGTAGATATGAACAAAATACAAATTCTGTAATGGTAAAGAGAGAATAGAATACATATATACTCAACAATGTTCCATAAGGACTTACCAGTCAAGTAATCGTTAGTGAGCGATAATCTATGGGGAGGCGGTTTCACAGTGTCCAGGCGAACTGTTGAATCTGAAGAGAAGCCTGCTTCCGGAGCTTTCCATGATACCTTGAGAAGAAGTTTATGTTCGATGATCATGATTGTTACTTAATCTGAATAATTTTTATTAAGAGTTTTCACACTAATTCAACACGAATTTAAAGTTAATGACGAATGTTGAACGTAATTAATTTTTTTTCCCCTGACGTACCTACAACATTCTAGACTTATTTTTGGCTCGTTTACATTTAGGGCATAATCAAGACTCATATAGAGTTTCAATACTGGTTCTTTCACTTCGTCTTCATTGAGACTTACATCTGGTAGTAACGGCGCGGTGTGTGCAGACACCCGCCTAGCGGGCGGCGCGAGGACCCGCGGCGCGGGCAGCTGCGGACGCGACCTGTTGTTGGGCAGCTCTGACTGGGTGTCGTTCTTTATCACCATCGACGATGACAGCAGCAGCTCGTTCTTGCGAAGCCCTGAGCCTAGAATAACCGTGTTATGTTACAATTCGGAATACTCGTTAAGGATAACTTAAACTTTAGTTTTGAAGTCCCACGTTGGTCGGGACTTAAAAATAATTTATTTGTTGTGTTCCTTGTTTATTATGAAAAAGGCGACTAATGGTGTATTGGAAATTAGCTTAGCCAGCTTCGCACTTCTTAATCTAACCCAACTCAAACTCATCTTTGGCTGAAAGTGTAGATTAAAAAAACATATATACGGTCGAATTGAGAACCTCCTCCTTTTTTGAAGTCGGTTGAAAAGCTTAGTTATCTTTTATGTTTATGTTTTTTTTAAACTGCTGGCAGAATACCGATGAGTGCCGTGGTGGCTGTGTTCATCTATACTTATAATAAATCTGTAGAGAGGTCAATTCTGTACATGAAATATATTTTCAAAATAACTATCAGGGGGTGATAAGTGATCGATACTGATGCCAAAAATGCAATCAGTAAATTTTTTGTCTGTCTGTCTGTCTGTCTGTATGTTCCTTATAGAAACAAAAACTACTCGACGGATTTTAACGAAACTTGGTACAATCATTCTTCATACTCCTGGGCAGGTTATAGTATACTTTTCATCACGCTACAATCAATAGGAGCAGAGTAGTGAAGGGAAATGTTGGGAAAACGGGAGCAGTTACTCCATTTTTTAAGCATCCGTCGCGTGTGCAGCCTTAATGGTTAAAGTTACATAGAAATCATGTATGACGGAAATAGTCTTTATAATATTAACCATAAACGCTTGTGACACCGCTGGCACAGCTAGTTGTAAGTAAATTTATCATTGTCTTTCTTTCTAGCATCGGAAATTCGCCGCATTCTTCATCACTTGATACACTTCATTAAAATCATACCCACCGTTGCAATTAGCATGGTCTCGGCCGTTGTTGAGCACGATGGCGTCCGAGTCGGAGCCAGTCCGGTGCTTCTGCTTCCGCCGCAAGCTGGGCCGCGATAACCTCCAACTGTATCCTCGTTGCACGCGACATTTGTCGTCCCCATTCACTCCGGCGCTGGATGGGCTGACGCTCCTATATCAATAGTTTTACTGAGGATTCATCAAATTAGTGAAAGCTTCTTGATGGACAATTGATTATGCTGATTGTTCTGTTTAAACCTGCGCGACAACCGTATCCACATTTTTTAGTTAACATTGTTCCCATCTCTATATTGTCTTTGTCTGTCTACATACTTACTAAAAATCTATTTGTGTATGACCACACCACTCATTGCCAAGATGTGTATGGTACGTCAACATAATGTACTAAGCTGTAAATATATACATAAACCGTGCTGTGAGTGGGCGATAAAATATTATATGGCAGGAACATTTAACACACTTTTATCTATGCTTTATAGAGTAAATTCCTTTTATTAAGGCTTTAACATGTCCTTAATAATTATAAAAGGTTAGAATACGTAATCATGTTTCCACTAAAATACGATACTCGATACATTTGTCTACCTAGGGGCTGCAGTTATGATATAACATTATTGCCTGGGTACTTATTTTTATGTTTAGTTTTAATATAATTACTAAATAATCCTATTTCCTTTATTTATTGCTAACATCGTCTATAATACCTTAAAGGTATAAGGTATGAAAAGCTTTCGCATTCTTATTCTTATATTCTTTAGTATTGATATAAGGAAACACTTACTTTTGAGAGCTCAGTAAACTGGATTTATCGCTAGTATTTATGCAGTTGTCCTCCTTAACTATGGTGATCTGGAGATTCTTCTCTGGAAGTACTGGTGAGGTAATGGACTTAGGGGTACTTGGGGAAGTAGATCCTGGGGTGGAAGACCGTACTGGGGGAAGTGCTAGGGTAAGAGGGGGCGGTGCGAGAGTCATGGGTGGAAGACGAGCCTTCTCCGCGCCGAGCTGGGCGGAAGCGGAGTGAAGGGTGAGGGTATAACTATTTGGTGGTTTGAGGAGGCCTGGTATGCTGGTGCACTGAAAATATGGTTAATATTGAGTAAACGTATGGTTATATACCAATAATACTTACTCATAAACTGAAAATAATATTTCAAACAATTACCTTAACGCTTTAAAATATATTGACGTTACAAAGAAAAACATTAAACTACATTTTTTGACTAAAATTTGTACAGTTCACAAAAGTTCAATAGTGTGGGCGTTTTTCCTGTTATCCTAAAACGATGAGGATTTTTTTTTTACATATAACACCATATCTCCGAATAATTATAATGTATAGTTTTGAAGATCAAAGAAAACAATACATACGGATGTCCTGTCAATTGAGTCCAAAGAGGACAACATAGAGGACCTCTCCAAGGTGAGAGCGAGGTTGAAGTCCCTGAAGGAAGCGCCTGGCTCCAAGGTGGTGGATGGCGAGTCTTGGGGCGTGGCCGCGGTGTGTGTGATCATCGGAACCATGGTGCTTTCGCTCGTGGCCGCTCCACTAGCAAGCATCTTTGATTCCTAGTTAAACATTTTCCAATAAAAATACAATACTTAAATGTGTGTGTGTGTGTGTTTTAATTAAACTTTACCTTATTGTCCTAGAAGCATGATTTTGGGCTAGTTTTTTAATTAGCCTCATTTTATTTCACGAGCATATTATGGGATATTGTATGAAATTCATGATTAGTACAATATTTAGAATAAAACATAACATAACATCACGCCCATAATCCCCGAAGTCGTAGGCAGAATCAAAAGGGCAGCAGACCCAATATTTAGAATAAGACGCAAATTATTCACTAGGATGAACGCGTGTCTAAAACTCATACTGTACTGAAGGGTGTAAAGAAGGGTTACAAGTGCAAGACCCAGGGATTTGCAATTGTTTTAAACTAATAAGTGCGAAACCCTGGGTCATAAATAGTATAATTCATTTGAATTTTTTTTATATATTTCCGTTAACTTCGCGTAGAAAAAAATACCGAAGTCAACAAAATAAAGCGAAAAGAATTACGCGTTCATTGGACAAATAAAGCAGAAATATAATCCTTCCAAAAAAGTTTACTTTCATTGTTACCTCATTCATGTCTAGACTATTGACTGAATTATTTCGGACAAGAACGAACACCGGCTTGATTCTAAGTTTAGTTCAACAATACTAACACATTTATCTAAAGCTGAATAAATGTTTTGTATTTTACTCGGCTCTGCTTTATTTCGAAGTGAAGTGAAGATCATTAATAATTGTATGAAATGCTGAAATATAAGAAGTTATATTAAACTTAGCCGAGTTTAAAAAGAAACATAATTTAAAATTTCATTCAACAAAAGTTCAATTCGGTATTGCTACGTGTTTCGAATTATAAATGTTATTTGTTGATCGTTTCGCTGCACTTTGAAATAAAGAGTTGTGAGTATTTCTACACTATAACTTTAAGGAGATCTTTGACAGAAATGTTTGTAAGTATGTTTTATTTTTTTAAACACATATGGTTAGTTTAATGTTTGTGTTGCTAAGGAGAATACAAACTGAAAGACGGTATTATAATACCGTCTAAGTTGATTATTAGACGGTATTATAATACCGTCTAAGTTGATTATTAGACGGTATTATAATACCGTCTTACAGTTTTTATTCTCGTATCGTATACGATACGGTGAGATGTTTTGTTGATGTGAGTGTGAATAAAGATCTTAAAGAAGCATTTTAATGTTCTACAAACATACAATACAACTAACTGAAAACCAGAAGTATTACACAGGATGTATCTCGGTCTTACTGTGAAGCCAGTAACACAGCTGTAAGACTGCCGGTCACAGCGACACTTATCCGCGCCGGAGCTGTCGTCCGTACGCAATCCAATAAATGTATCTTACACCGGATTACTCTAATACGTGGCGATTTCTTTTATCGATTGTATTCATAACTTTTTTCTGAGAGACTACACCTTAACCGCAGAGTTTATTGCCGAATTTTCTTGATATAATCTACTTTCCGAATACGAAGGTAAGTCCACTTATGTATCGTGATAAAAATTGTTAAGCTTTTTTAAGTCTTAATAATTAGTTTTGTTTGTTTTGTCCTTTTTTGGTAGTTTGTATTGGCTTGTTGATTAACTCTTCATTTTCCTGTATGTTTCTTTTTGCTCAACAAAGTTCCGCCTTCTATCATGGTCACGTTAATATTTATATTCCTCGTAATATTTATATTTTTTCTCCGTATAAAAAAATCATTATGATTGATAGACCTATCAAGACGTGGAATGGTATCTAACATAGCAATAAAATCACCTTTGCATATATAATAAAGTTAAGTCGATAAGTCCGCCCTACCTAAGTTTATCGATTGATGTTTTTAAAAAAGACTGATGTACCTTTTGTATGTTGCATTTGTTGGACTGCGCACAGTCCTTGCATAGCTTGGGGTGGTGCGCGGACGACTTGCTCTTATGTCTGCGCTTGCTCTTGTCCTTGTGCCCATTGACGTCATCTTTCGCCTTCCTTACGTCGTCCGCAGAACGCCAGTAGTTTTTTATTTCGTTCTGTATCAATTGGGACAGTCAGATTACAACTAAAAAAATGTTAAAGGGACATTCTAACATTCAATACCTATATATATTTACAAATGTTATTTGTTAAATGGTTACACTTTATGTAATGCGATTTATTTTTATAATTACGTGAACAAGTTTATTGAAATCTTCTAGCAGTTAGCAGTAAAATCATATCTTTTCGTTTTGTGGATCTATTTCCATACAAATGTACATATAAGGGATAATATGGATCGAATGCATTTTTCACTTAGTATTTGTAGAATAACCTAAGACCTCAGAAATAGAAAGATACAAAGAAGCGCACATGAGCTTAATTTGTGGGTGTAACGTAATTTGATTTATTTTAGGCCAACAAATTTATCGGAGTTTCTTTTTACATAGAAATATTAGTGGTTATCAACCGAAAAATAGAAATCAAAAATTGGTTTCGAAATACATCCTTAGAAACCTCAGTTGTTTTAACTATGACATTTGAGAATAATTTAATTCCTTTGCGTCTGTCAACTAATTTGTAATATTCAACGTGATCATTGACGTCACCTGCGAAAAGCTGTCGCTGGAATGTGAGTTGGAGTTGGTCTCGTCGTACTGCAGTTCATTATTGTCCGAGAAGCATTCGCTAGACAATTTCGACTTGGCCAGTTCACGTTGTTCCCGTTCCCGTCTTTCGTTTCGCTGCAAAATTAATACTGCTGTAGGGTTTGAATTTGTGATCGTTCGAAATTTTATTTTTAAATGCATCGCTTCGTGAATAGAGAAACAATTGCAGTACCGTACCTATCTAGCTATAAATCCAAGCTATCTTGTCATTTGTAGGTGCTGTATATTTTTAACTTTAATACGATAGGTTTTGATTTTTAATTTTATAATGTTTAATAATAATGGTTGAAACGGCTTAGCTTTTCACTTGGTAAGCAAATTATATGGATATTACAAATACAATATATGTTATACTCTAGTGTAACGAACTATTTTATTGAACCTAAATGTATTACAGTCGTTAAGCTTACATTTTATGAGCCCCTTTTAAACATTATCTTAGCTTAATCTATGTTAGATAATGTTATTGCAAATACGAATTTATTACACAATATATTTGTTTGTGTACCTATTGTCACAATTAAATAAAAAAAAGGGTTTTTAAAATATTGTATATTCATTAATTAACTATATTAGCTATACAGCTTACTTATTTTTCTCATAAATATTATTAAGTCATGCTTTGTTCACTTGTAAGTGACTGTACAATCTTTAATTCCTACATTTAGGTTTTCTGTTGTTGGCGTAATTAATATATTAGTTGGTCTAATTACACAAACGTATTTACTACACTTACCTCTGAACTGAATCCCTCGACAAGAATGGCAACCAACAAGTTAAACAGAACGTAATTGCCAAAAGTCATGAGGGCCACAAAGTACAAGGCGGCCCAATGACTCGTCTTTTCCATCCCGTTAAACAACACAACATTCCAGTCCTCCTGTGTTAAAACCTGCAACGTGTACACAGGTCAAGGTCTGTTCGCTCCAACAATTGCCTCTACCACATCAAAATTTCATCATCAATTATGAATCTCTTTAATAAATCAAAATAAGCAAGGTGTGCTGTCATATTGTATTTCAAGTCGTGCCTTTTGGTGTTGTAATTTACTGTTAATAAATCAATGTAAACAAATACAAAAATATCTGTAATAAATCAGCATGTTAGTGTTAATAAGTGTCATGTAGGTGTGTTAGTGTTCACTAGTATACGGGGTATTAAGTAATGAAAGGAAATACAGACGGCGGTTTGAGTACACAAGCATTTGGGGTCCAGCATTATCCTACTTCTACTGAAGCACCACTAAGTAAGATGCAACTAGCTACAGAGCGCTTCTTATGGATGCAGTACACAAACTACGAACTAAATATCTAATCTATCACAGCGAATCTCTCGCTTGTGCCAGTTTTAGTAAATTTACATGTCCAATTATTCGTTATTATATGTCTTCTCTCACAACTCGTTTAAGTTGTCAAATAAGACATCAAAGTTTTAAAGTAATCGATTTGGAATGGTCGGTACGAGAAACACGCGGCGTCTACGCTAGTACTTAATCAAACGGGATCGCAAATAAACCGACTATTGTACCTAGGCTAACACCATGTTTAGGCTTACCTGGAAGACGGTGACGGTAGCCCATAGGATGTTATTAAAATGTTTCCTGTCGCACTCACACTTGGGGTGGTGCGAGATGATCTCGGGGCAGGTACAATCCCGCTCGGTGCCATTATCTTCCACGTACTTGCAAAACTTACCACCGAATAGATACATGCCCAGAATACTGCGCGTCGCGGAGCCGATGAACAAATGAAAGAAAAACAAAATGCTATGCGCATACGCCGCGACCGAGTCATCCTGACGACACTGTGCGTGAGCGACGTTAACACTGCAACCGATTTGTCGCCTCGAATACAACTAATCTTACTAACACCATACTCTGTTTCATTTGATCTATAAGTACTTTTCGAACTGTTCATACGTGTAAAACTAGTTATATTCCAACAAAGTTACTGTTTAGTAATTTATTTGGTCTCTGCTCTAACTAGATACCGAGTCAACAATTAGAAGCCTAATTGGTTAAGCAGTGTTACCGCCGTTAGGACGCTCCCACCAGAGGGTTTGTTAATAAATCTAGATAATTCCAATGTAATTACATTGTTATTTATAGTGCAATTAAGTTCCTCAACATACTTATCATCCATATTATATATCATTCTTTAAAAACTGCCTCATGATTTTTTTACAATAATAGTAAATATGAAATGCAATAAAAATAATCTGGAAGAGAAAATTAGGCCAAAGAAAAGTGCATAAAATAGAAAGAAAAATATCATTCTTATTGTTCCATGTTTCAAAATTACTCGTCATCCAAATTAAATGCATTAATTTTAATTTATAAATTTATTTAGAATAATGCAGATGGAAAAAGAGAAATAGGAAAATAAGGTAAGTGGGCCGGGCCAATCGTTCTAGCTTTTAAAAATTGGAAGTAAAAGTTGAAGAAAAGGGGAAGTAATTGAAAATTAGATTGTTACTGAAGTTAAAACAAAGATGCCGGGCTTGATGACGAAACCAGTGAAACTTTGGCCTAACAGTTACTCAATTTGCGGACAATCTATTCATCATTTTATTACGGATCGATGTTAATGAATTCACTGGTTTCGGATCGTCGGAGTAAAGATACCTAAATAATAGAAGCAGCATGCAAAGTGATAGAGATACTGTTTAACTGAGTGCAGTTGTAGTAGTGGGAGTAGAGGAACTGGCGACCAGGTTAACCCGCGACTCGGCATCGATCGACCTCAAGCTAACCTACTACTCAACCAAGCTCTCTGACTAAATAATGTGCTCTTGACGATTCTGGTTGGAGTACTGTACGGCACAACATGGTGAACGTGACACTAAATGATGTTGGATCAATCTGTTACGATGGTACTAGATCTCACTACGCGGGTACTAGGGTAGCGGTTACGCGACTCAACGCTTGTTTGACTGCGCACACTGCTATAAGCTAATTCTTCCCATGTTTTTTTTTGGATTTCGTTAACGGTGCATACGATTTGAGAAGACACTATCTTGCAGCAATGTGAAAAGTCAAATGTGTACTCGCGTGGTTAGTCTTTTAGCCGTCAATCAAAGACAATCGTTTTGTTAATGGGGATTGTCATATTGTCGTGAGTGTTTACTGCTGACGGACCCGTAGGTAAGCGTTTAGTAATGTTGCAAGTTCAGTCTGTTTCTGGATTGTCTGTTAGGTACTTTAATTTAAAATGTTGAATACCTGAAACACCGTGACAAAGGCCCACAAGAGAGTATCAAAGTTTTTTCTGTCGCAATCTGGGTCGCCCTCTTCGTCTTTCTCGCAGAATTTGCACCCGAAGAGGTTCATACCGAGGATGCTGAACGTTATCACGCAATATACGATTAGATAACAATGTGGATACTAAAGTCTCTTCCACATATAGAGGGGGAAGGGTAAAGTATTATATATATAATAGTACATAAATATGTGATGATAAATCTAGATGATGATGATGATAGTGCAGGTGTAAATAAACCGAAGTGGACGAAAAGCACAGAAGCGTGAAAGACTAAAAAGATATAATAGAAGAAGTAAAGTTGTGAAAGTGTGGACAGTGGCAGTGTGTTGTAGGTTGAATGTCAGAGACAGAAGTGATTGACAAACATTTAAGGGTAAGATCGAAAAGAAAAGGAGAAAACACTCACAGTTGTGCACGGGAAGGGATGCGGGTGTGACAGTTAAGTAGAAACATTTAGAATTTCATATTTTATGAAGTCGAAATCTTCTTTCGCTACGGGAAAAAATGAAAAACTGGGTTGAGCAATCAGCCTTGATTGCCTTGGTTTATGATGTTTATCTACTTGAATGTGATAGCTACAGGGTATGAGACGTCACAGATAGGAAAAACAAGAAATGAGAAACGGCGGAGTTTAGGAGGTCTTCGGGGTTTAGCTTAGTAAGGTAATACAAACGAGTACAGTAGTTTATCGTTAGTTATTGAAGAAAATATCTTAGTGAAACAAAAATATAACTGAACCAAGTTAGTAATCAAAATTCAGCAAGAGAACTTTAATTTTTTTTCGGCTGTTAGAAGAAAAAAAAAACAAGTAGGAATATTTAAAGATCACAGAAAAATGTAAAACAAAGAGCAAATCTTAGATATTTTTTAAAATAAATTTAATTAATATTCGTGGCTTTATTTAACTCATGCAATTTAGGTCCTTGTTTTATTTCAATATTTAAAACCATTTATTTTATTGTAAACTGATTTCAGTGACCTAATGATTGCATTATAATAACTGACTCTACCTGATTCTAATGTCGTATCTATTGTATTTTATTTAAGTGATAAAGCTCGATAAGTACCTGAATATGAATATGAAGAGTACTAGAAGTGAGAAGAATACTGCGACGTTGTCCATGGTGCGAAGCATAACGAACAGCTGGCGTCGGAGGTTGGGCATGAACCGCACTAGCTTGAGGATGCGCAGGAGTCGAAATGTGCGTAACACTGACAGACCAGAGCTCCCGGCTAAATCTCTTTCGTTTCCCATGCTTTGCGCCAGCTCAAATGCGCTAAAGGAACAAAAACAAATTTTATATAAAACAACATTCATATGGTGATTTAATTAGTTACTTTACAACTATTTAGTCTATTAATCAAATTCCAAAGTATACCTGCCTCAATGCAATGAATGTTCAAATGAACGCACTGAGTATTGTTTGTCTAAACTTTGGACAATGTCAAAAGATAAAATGGATTAAAATTATAATCAATATATTTTAAACACAAAACCTTAATATCTATTTGTATTTTTTTTTTTTTTAAATCACGAAAGGTAATAAAAAAAACAACATCTAAATATATTTTTGAATTAAAAAAAAAATTAAGGATAAAAAAATTTGCAAAGTTTAACAAGTACCCCATTTTATTCTTGTTGGACCTTGAGTTGCGTGACTATTAAAACTGTAGGGCTTACCTGAGAATCACAATGACACCATCGAACACGTTAAACCCATTGGAGATGTACTTGAACGGTCCCTCGGAGATGATCTTGAGGACCATTTCAACGGCGAATATGGCGGAGAACACGACATTGCTGATCTCCACTATTACGGTTAGTTCTTCGGGCTGATTGTGGTATTCTATGCCCATTGATAGTGTGTTTATCAGGATGGCTAATAAAATACCTGTAGAACAATATCAAAGATTTGCACATGGTTTTATTTGATATGAAATTAATATTAAATAATATATTAAATGAAAAAAAAAAAAAATATACAATTTAATATCCTTATAAAAATACAGTAAAATAGATAAACAAACAATTTCAGTCACAGTCACATAAATGTTGCAAACTATAACGTATCGAGAAGATCACTAGAAATACTTATGGTTGCTTTTTTATGTAATATTACCATAAAATATGCGGTGTCATTTTAATTACTAATACTATTCAACTTTTTACGTTTTTTACTTTAGTGTCAAATAAGTTCAGTGATTGCTCATGATAGCATGAGCAATCACTGAACTTATTTGACGGTCGGTCGTGAACGCGAAGTCGCTAAAGATAAAATGAGTCAAATTTAGTGCTATCACCCGATGAAAATTTCCATTATTCTACATTCTTCGCCTCTCGGTCCCATTTCATATTCAAAATTACCAACTTTGTACAATTTAGACAATAACAAACTTGGTGTAATGAAACAAAAACAGCGACCTACCCTGTTGGAAATACTTGTGATTGACAATGTTCTTGATGTGTTTTCTGAGCCAAGAGAGAAATTTTGATATTTTCTTCCAAAATCTGGAGCATGCGTTCGAGAATCGGCTTTTTCTCGACTCCTTGGCCAGTGCTTCGGCGGCGAGCAGCTCAGCGCAACATGAGAAGTCTTCGATATCTACAGTCTATTAAATGGATTAAATAATAAAATCAGTGATATCAATATCATTTCGACCGACCGTTTTGGAGTATTAGGAAGGATCCCCACATAAGAACAGTATTGCCTAATAGTGGGAGCTTAAATTAAAACGTGGGAAATTTCTACATTTCTCTTCGGAAGCTAATACACAATTAAAGTTATCGAATTATCGGCATAAATAGGTTAATAAAATACATCAAATGCAATATTCTTTAACATTTCTGATGTAGATAAAAGCCGTGTCAAGTTACATAATGTATTTAAATGTGATACAAAAGTGCTTGCATTCAAATATTATGTACTTCATGATAGGGTGACTTTTAAATAAAAGTTCTTATCAAAGCGTCTCTAAAAACAAAAACCTTGGGACAGGTCACCAGATAGCACCAACAGCTCTTGGCAAGACACTTTTTCCTACATTTAGAGAATTTCAAAAAATTACCTAAAGAATCTGGCTGCTTCTCTCTAGCTCTTTTGCTGATTTTTTGTCAGTTCTTTAAAGAACCAGTTAATGTGACTTGTCCTGTCGGCAAGGCGGCAGACAGGGCTTGAGACAGCACTATTAGCTCTTGGCAAGACACTTTTATCAATGTGTACAATCTCAGACAGTTGATCAAAATTACCTTGGAGTCCGGCTTCTCCTCTCCAGCTCTCTTGCTGATTCCCTTAGTCAGTTCTTCAAAGAACGAGTCCAAGGCGACTTGTCCAGTCGGTAAGGCGGCAGACAGGGCTCCAGACAACGCCAGGAGTTCTTGGCACGACATGGTCCCCCCGGCCGCCGCTCGCTCCTCAGCTGACTCGCCTGTCGGCAAGTCGAACTCTACGCGCAATGTTAGAGTCACTAAGGGTACTTACAATGTATTTGCACCTCGAAAGCTTCACGGGTTTTGGTGTCAATTAGTGACTGGTAAGGTTGGGTCGGCCAACTGAGGTATAGGGTAAGTTTGTTATTTTGTAGGTATTACAGTTTCATTCTGTATTTCGCTTGCAATACGATACGGATAATTAATTGATTTTCTTAATTAACCAATTATCCGTATTGTTAAAGTTAATTTATGTATACCTAAAGCTAAAATCAATAGGTAATATCACGGTAAATTGTATATCGAATTCATATTTCTATCAACTACATTTCACTAAATCTATGTTTCATTACTCTTCCAATAATTTATTCAACTATTCTAATTTAATTATTATTTTAGTCTAGAGTAATTCTATAGTATTATTTTATTACTTATTTAGCCAGGTATTTTGAAGCGTTTTGTTTTAAAGATCATTGATCACATACAACTGTGTATAATTTTTATATATGGGATATTTAACAAATGAATGTAGGAGAAATGCGTTCGAGGTTAGTACAGACAAATAGAAAAGACGTCACATAAAGTAGTCGAAAAGTTCTAGCCTATCGGAAAAGAAAGCGGAAATCACAGTGAGGAAACAATACGCCGTAGTTTATTCGGTAATAAGAAGTTTGTTTCCTATTCGATTGCTATTAAGAGCCTCGCACACGATCGCAATACAATACAATCTGATACGCTGGAAGCGGATTTCGTATGTTGCACGAGACCCGTGATTGGGATCTTCGCAATGGCACTCGCAATGACACCTTGTTAGACTACCCAAATGATAACGCTCACAGAACGTATCACAAATTATCTCCCGTCGTCGAGTTTGCGGAAAATTAAATTATGTTTTTGGTTTTGCCATGATGATGTTAAGACGTCTACATTGCATTACAATTGTCTTTTGTATTTGTAATAACTTCTTATATAAGTAAGTTATTATACGCCAGAGGCATGCTTACTTAATTATGTCTTTTAATACGTTTAACAATTTTTCTTTATTATACCAAATACATTTCAAATGCGTACTTGTAATTTTGCGATTTGTGCTCGAAGATAGATAGTTGGGATAGAGGAAGAGAAGCAAAGATTCAGGCCAGATTACACATGCCCCTCTAATAGCTTGGTCTAGATCTAATGTCTCTAGACTCACCACTTTGGCTCTTTAGCCAATCACGTTGACACAATGAATCTACAAATATGCATTCCAATTGTTAAAAATTATCAGCCCGACAATTTTGAAAACAACCAAAGGTAAGTAAGTAAAGCATAGTAGCAGAGTAATTAAGGACAAAGTTAATCTTCAGCGGCATAAAGTTGTTTGGGGTAATTATACATCGCATCTGAAAACACCTTTTAGGTGTTTAAATATTCATATCTCAAAAGCGGTAGTTACTTTAGTGAGTAGATCGTTAGATGCGGCGTAAATAAAGGTTGATTTTGGGAACCAAGACATAAAATATTGGAACGTAGGTATTAGAATTAACCGAAAATGTTTGTAAGCAATAAAGGTTACAATATTATGATGCGAAGAACGGAATACTGAATTCCTTTTGAGGGAATAAATTGAGATATTTCTACGAGTATAGTCTAACAGAGGAACAGTGTGTCAAGTTGTACATAAAGCAGACTTATGTTATTTTTATTCATTATTTGCATTGATATATTTAATTTGACATATTGTTCTTCGTGTACACATATTATATACACACCTACATGTTACTATACTATACTTTGCATTGTTTCAAAGATATTTTACATAGTTTTCATTATTGAAATAATTTATTTCGAATTAATATTTTCAGAATATAAGTATTTAACTTAATATAAGCAAATAGACAGAAGTGATAAATCAAAAGTTTTAGCACCAATTTTCGTAATGCGAAATGATAATCCATAAATAAATCCATATTCTGTTTGGCAATTTTTTGCTGAGTTTCAAAAACCACTTATTTAAACTTAGCTAAATAGTAATAAGACCTTAATAGTCTTAAGTGGCATACCTGTCTGCGTCATCTTCTCGGAGGAGCAGACGTTATGGGGGTGGGCCCCATGGGCGGCGCTGGGTGTGTGCAGCAGCACGGTGTCGCTGAACATGACTGACGACCGACGACGGGCCAACGATGGTGGAGACAACAGAGACAAGTTCGATGCGTTCTGCACAAGCGAGAGCATATTCTGAGATCTATGTAGATAAGATAAAGTATATTCGAGGAAAATAAAATAGATGTGGTCATAGTAATGAAAATAGTATTGACATTTTTGATTTTTTACCCTTTGTATCTATCATGATAGCAATGGAAACTAGGCACTGATTATATATTGTCGTTATAATGCTTGTTGAAATATATTACATTTAACTGAGTTAATATAAATGTCAATTTATGTACATAAATTGTATAGTTAAATGAAAACGTATGGAACCTTTATAACACAAATGTTTGATATCAGGCGAATCTTATTATCAGAATGCCATTTCAACATACCACCATTTTGCGTCTATCAATATTTTTGATGGGAATCATAATGGATCGTTGACGTAAAATAAAAAAGTTTGTAACAATATTCCAGACGTCTTCCAAAGTGATTCATGGATGATTTCACTTTAATACCTGTACGTGTAAGTTATGAACATAAACACCGTGTCGAGATAAATCTTAACTAATAGCTTTTCCCACCCATGCTTATTCACGTAGCCTTGATGGCTCAAGGCTTGGTATGAAATATAGAGAGCTTTTCTGATTACAGTGAACACGTATCTTACCGGCATGTTAAGGATTTGATATGACAAAAAGGATTTTGCGAATGATTTCTAAACAAATGTTGATAATAATTAGTAGGTATATTTTGTAAGTATATAACTACATATTGCAGGGTTTGTTTATGCAGCCTTTTTTGATAAATATAGCACACCCCTGGTAGATAGATTTATTAAGAAAATGAAAAAAAAAATGTATGATTATTCATGTCTTTTATGGCCCTCCATATGTGTTCGTACATAACCACTAGTCAAACAAAACAGTTACTGTTAGTTTAGATTACTGTCATTTATCGATATTCCGGCATTACATAAAAATATAGCGTGAAATAAATAAGTAGGTACTACTATCTTATCTGAAGCAATCAATAATAAATTTACATAACTTTAATGACTATTTATATACCGTCATTACTATAAATCGGGCATGGTTAATGTTGGACTACATTACAAGCACCACCTAATGAGATTGTCACGTTTAGCAGTCCTCATAGCAAAATTAATGAACATTTGCGTTAGTTTGCATTCGATATTGTCAAACAGTTTAATTACAGCTAGAGCGATCAATACTGTCTGGTGTTCTGCCTGCTCCATATCAACAAATGTACCAATACAATTGGAAATTCGGGTAATGCCTTTGAATATTATTCAATTTCAATTTATGGTTCCGTAAATTCATTTTAGTGTCATGTTCAGTGTTTGTTATTCGTACAGAAGAATTCTGAAATGAAATACATAAACAATAATATACTTTGTTGTTCAATATAAAAGAGGACGCATAGATTTGCAAATAAAACATATACATAAACTCATTATTTTGTTAAACACGAAAGTTAGTTTGGACTGCTAAACGGACATTGAATTTATTCCACGATATTGACATGATATTCCATGATATTTGATTTACTAGTGGGAATTTAACTACGTGACGACAAAAAATGAGACTGCCTTATATAATGTAATATCACGCAGAAATGTATGAAATATAAACATAAATTCAAATCGTTGATATGAGCACACGTGTACTGGAGATGAAATAAAAATAGGCATCCTCATTATAATCGGTAATAATCTTATTTCAGCAAACGTGTACTCGTGCTTTTATAACAGGCCAATTTAATAACGAAAGCATTTATTAGTATTTCACTTGGAAAATTGAAAAACGGGTCACCATAAGAAACATTGCTTTTCACTACCTATTGAATAAGAGTTGTTTTTAGCACGAGGCTTTGTTCTGTATAATACTAGAAAACTATTCTGTATCTAATGTAACTAATAAAAATTGGTTTATATTTTTCAGTATTCAGATGCCTCGTTTCAATAAAATACATTTACGAAATATGGTCAATTTAATCCGTCATAAAATCCTTAAGTCTTCAATGTCAATATAGATTTATCTAAAAAAATACTGTTTTTATAAACTGCTATAAAATGGTGTATTATTAACTTTTTCAGTAGTTAATAAAACACTTGAGAGCAGGTACAAACTGCATATAACCTATTAAATCAGGGGTATCAGAAATTAAAATAACTAAAGAATATAATTTCTTTTAAAATAAATATAGTAAAACAAATCAAATTACAAAATGCTATATCTAAAATATGTTGTTGTTGTTAAAGCATAAACTTATCGGTAATAAACAAATTTTACGATGAATATGTACGTATATTTGTAATCCACCTGTGACCCATGATGGACGCAGTAGAAATCAATGAAAGTGAAACCTCTATACGGAACCACGGCACTCACCTCAAGGTCGGCGGCAGAGAGGGACGGCACGCGCAACAGGCTAGGCCTGCTGAGGGGCTCGTCTCCCGCGCCCTCCTCGCTCTTGCCCCCGTTGCTCTGAGGAAAAGGATCTTATTTGATTTGGTAACACAATGTTTGGCCAACATTAGATCGGATAACATTATGGGTAACAAAGTGATCTATGTTTGTTGAAACTACTTCATTAAGTAAATTCGTGGAACAGCAAAGAAAATTGAGATTTAATATTTAACATTAAGTGAATTAGGTGTCCTAAAATACATTCACCTTCATGCGCGCTACGAAGTTGTTGCTTTAATAGATTAAATTAAATATTCTTTATTTCGAACAAAATTTACATCCATATAGGTTAGTAACGTGGCTTAAAAAACTATGTTAGAAGCTATATTTATACAGTAGACAAATTAAGAAACTAAGAGTGACTATTACAAGAAAGGGTAAGTCCCGTAATTTTCATTGCCATGTAAATATGACTAATAATATTATTGTTGCACACTAGACGGCGTATAATCCTATCAAACGACCTATCCATTCACTTATGAAATATGAAATGTAGGAAGGATTTATTTCATAAAATACAATACAAGCACTGACATTTTGTGAATTTAATTGGTAGTTAAACATAGAACGTTTCTCATACACAATCACGTACGATAATAAATCAATACATACGTACCGACAGGTACTACAGTGGTGGTAGTGTTTATATAAATCAAGAAATAATGATGTCAAAATATATACAAGTTAGGCAAGGTACTAAATCACACGATCGTACCAAATGTTGAATAGCTTTAGGGTAAATGTACATCTCATTGGCCTGTCTGGTCCCACAGCTAACAATGTTCGAGGGGTGATCGTCAATTTAATTTCCGCCCCAGGCCAAATGTTTGTTGACGGAACAGACAATTTTCTCAGGTGAAGGAATTTTAATATTGCAAGGATTCGTTTTAGAATGTAATGTTTGATAACGAAACCAATTTTATACAAGTTCCGTTTGACCATTGAAATATAGGTACAGTTAAAGAGTTATTTTTCTGTACTTAGTAATAGCTGTTGGATGGATTTATAAAGTGTAGTCTCATTTCAGTAATAAATAAATATTAGACTACATCAAATACATTGATCTGACTCCGAGGTAAGTAGCTTAAGCACTTGTGTTGCAGATATCGGAAACAACAGTGGCATTACAAATATATACTTAAATATTGGATATTAACACCCAGACACAGAACAAACACAAGAATGTTTGTCATGGGTGGGGATCGAACCCACAACTCTTGGTGCATAGGGTAGGGTTACTACCAAATGCGCTATCAAGGCAGTCCAGTAATACAATAACATTAAGGTAAATGTTTCTGTAGAAAAACCTTTCTTATGAAAATATAGACTCGGAGTACTCATTATTTATTTCTACCTTATTGCCCACATAAAAAAGCAAAATAGCGAATTTAATGTCAGTCAATCAATATACAATAACGGGCTGAAATAAAGTCTTTAATCAATGCAAACCAAAAGGAAGTACTGATCCGGATCACCCAGAATTCATAAAGAATATCTAGTATGAAAAATTATATACTACAGCCCATTAAAATACAAAAATCATTACGAGGTTCCATATAATATACTTCCTACATGCCTTTCATTTAATATACTCGGGGTTTCGCGTAGGTGTAGGCATAAAAAGCTACAAAGCGTATCAGTATCAGTGCTGTTTTGATATCCGATCAAAACACGTTCGTCGGTAATGAGGATCGGGGCGAAGTATTCAAAGTAGATAATGACTCATTCATTAGCGCCTCGACAGCTAATATATAATTTGTAAGTATATTTTAATTAGAAACTTTTCATTCCTAGACAATATCAAAGCTAGGCAACATAGATATTTGCCGTATAGTGGTATATTTTGGGCTTTACTTTGGGCTTATACTTAGTAATTGTAATATTAAAGTTGCTAGGATTTTTATCTCTCAGATCATAAATTCATAAACATTGCTAAGCCTCATGAACGTCAGTTTTCAAGAGAAAATTATAATCTTAAGCCTTAGAATTAGCGGATTACTGTGGTATGATGAGATTAACAACCTAAGGAGCTTTGAGCTTTAATGGTGCATAAATAGAAAATTAAATTATGCAAAAAGCATAATACGAGACTCCAAATAATATTATTTTGCAGTTACGTGCGATTCAAGTCTTATGTTAAATAGACCCATATAACAATAATCTTATTAGGATAAATTTTACTGTTTTGATGTTATAATATCTTTAAAAATTGTAGTCATGTAGGTAGGAAGTAGGTATAGAAAAAATATAATTTACCGACATCATAATGTAGTTGTCACATAGACTTCCGTAATTCTTTGGTGGCACTAGATTAGACGTCAATAAAAACACACCTTTCATAATAAAATTAATAAACAACAAGGATAATAGGCAGGTGATTACTGCGATGATTAAGTACTCTCTGACAAGTCACGGCGCTCAGTTTATAATGGCGATAAACCACGGTATTACGATGGAGACGATAAGCCATGAACAGATACTTAAGTACATGCCCTATATTCGAACTTTATTTACCCTCCATTATACTTACATTATGTAATATAAATGCGTATGCTCATCTTCAATATGTCAGCGGAGAGAAGGAAAAGGTCACTTTTATTTTTAGGAGCTGTGTATAGCATAATTATAGTTAATACTTCCTATAATGCGCCGGCGTCGTTGTAGAATACGTTAATATAAATTATATATTAAATCTATTGCCCTTGTATACAAGGGCAATAGATTTAATAAAACAGTTATCTCCAGTTTGGTTGTGATACTTACGTTCATTCTAGTATCCATATCATAAACAAATACATAGGTGCGTATACCTACGAGTTTCTTTATTACGTAGAGACAACATTTATCTTACCTAAATTATATACCTTCTCGTCTTATACACATATATTAACCTCCACTAAAACACAAATTGCTTCCGCCGACCTATTTTATTTCGTGACCTGAGCATCTAAACGTAGCGGCTCCTTGTTTCTCGATAAAGGAAAAGAGCTCACGCTATAAATTGCTTTGTCCCACATCAAATCATGAAAATAAACACATTATCACGTATTTTGATAGCATCTTATCGACAGAATCCCATTCGGTTGGGGCTTGCGTCATCAATGCTGATTGCCATTTCCTTCTCGTTAACACTTAATTAGTATGCACATTCGAAATATCCGATACATTAGTTGCTATCGAGCGTTGCCACATGGCTATTTAGCCCGGGAGGCACTCAAAGGATTAGGTTGAACACAGTTTTAGATTTGTCCGTAGTTCGGAGCTTGCGGCTACTAATCATCAGTTTAAATTAGGTTTACGACGGTACTACGGAATTGTAAATTAAGATGTTATTAATTATTTGGTGGCAATGTGAATGTATATTATTATATTGATTTAGATACCTACTCGTAAGCCACTATACATAAACAATTCTTCAGTTCCTACAGACTTACACACCCATCCTTAGCTCCAAATTAAGCATTTATGCTTGAGATTTAAAGACAAATATACTATTTCAGTTTAATATGACCATTGACTATGAAGTTAATTGAGCAGTTATTCAAATTACATATTGAAAAGTACTTTTTCTTCATATAATATATTAATATTACGCCTTAATTGAAAAACTATAGGTACAGTTGAATAAAAGTACTCTATATATATACTCGGTAGTCTTGACATATAAATATTGGCCTGGGGTCTGCACCTACTAAATTTAATTTTTACGTAAAATTAATTGTGAACAACATCGAAGTTCCTGTAAAACATCTAGTGGGTACGTCGGGAAGCAAATGTACTGAAATATTTCCTCTTTGAGCAGACTGTACAAACAGAACGGTGTTGTTTTACCTTTAATTGCGAATGCCTGTTGCAGCATCGCTTACCCGTAGCGCCAGTTAAATTATCCGTTCACAAACAAATATTTGCGACCGTGTAATTAATTGTAATCAGTTGTATCGTTCAAATCAGTAAATGGTGTGAAAGCGAATTGAATGTCCTTTCAAAAGTACACTACAAGTATATTCAAAATGTGAATCTACTTTTAGGGGAACATTTAAATTACTTTACTTGCTTTCTTTACTCTGTATGCGTTAGAATGCTAGAATAGCGCATTTTTTTTTTCTCCTATTGTTTTCTGTTCTCACATAGAATTGACGAATGCAGTAAATGCTTAGAAACCTTTTATGACTTTAAAAACCTACGACCGTTAGAAACCTTTTATTTAAAAACATGCATTCTATTCCTAAAAAAGCGGACAGTCATAGCTTTAATACTAGAAACAAGCATAAGCTAGCTGTCCCAAATTTAAAGTTAAATTAGTAATTAGTTTGTGGGTCAAGGCATAAAGATGTTCAATTTACTGTCACAGGATATTATTATCCTACCTATGTACAAGTTTAGCTGTACATTAAAAAAACTCATGCAAAAGGGTTATTTTAAAGTTGAGATTTTTCAATGACTTAAATCGACGGTTTACGAATTAATTAATCAGTTATCTTGTACCAATAATTCTAATATTTTTTTTTTATGTATTAAATGCACCTTTTATGAAATTGATGATAACATAGCACAAGTTATAATAATTTATTGAGTTTTAATTACTTATATGACATTGTTTAAAAACCTTTGAGCTGTGTTCTATAGTTGGCTTGTTATTATTCTCTGACTATCCTGAGTAAATGCCCACTATAATATCGCAGGCATAGTGGCGGGTCGTTACATTCCCTAAAATATGGTTGAGCAAAGCAATGGGTAACACATACGTCATACTTGGGAACACTGCCGCCTTTGGGGACTTGTCTACCCTGGTCGGATCCAGTTTTTAGTTTGTAATTTATACATGTTTACTTTGATACTCTACAACAGGCCCACACTAAGACATGGTTCAAAGTTAATTATGATTCGTACACCTTTGTATAAAGTGTATTGAAAAGAGTAACTACCGAGTTTCTTGCCAGATTCTTCTCGGTAGATACAACATCCCGAACCGGGGTGGTAGGTGGTAATAATAATAATAATTAAATATCAGACTACATCACATACATTGATCTGACTCCGAGCTAAGTAGCTGTTACAAATAGTAGCTTATTACAAATATATACTTAAATATTTGATATTAACACCCAGACACAGAACAAACACAAGTATTCATCATATGAATGTTTGTCCTGGGCGGAGATCGAACCCACAACTCTTAGCGCATGGGGCAGGGTCACTACCGAATGAGCCATCGAGCTTGTCAGAATCATATTGCTTTATTTGCATTCGGCGATTTATAAGTGTTTCCTTAAAACCTATATAAATAAAGAATATTTTGAATACTTTGACTTTGATAAAAAGTACTAGTTAGCCAAGCAAAACCGGAGCAGATACTGGTTTTAGTTGAGCGAAATAATTATTAAACCGAAAGCATAGTTCTGACTACAAAGCCAAATATGAGAAGAGGAAGTCTAGTCGGCTGGAGCACCAAAGTTCTCGTTTGAAACACGTTTAGTTTTGTTTAGCAACCACACACCTGAGGATGAACTCTTGGGCAGCAGGGGTGATGTTGTTTCGGCTTGTTCACAGGCAGCTGCAGAGTTTCCCTGCTCGTCCGCCAACGTAGCTGAGCGCGCTGGTATCGGTACACCCTGACAAAGTGAAAATATCAAACTTCATAATAGACTTCGGCCAGGTTGCATAGCTTTACAAGTTAACGAACAATGGTTAACTTTGATAAACTTTCAAAGGGACGCCGTCGAACAAGGCTTTTTAGATGTCTATTAAAGATTGTGACAAGTTGCAAAAAGTGTACTTGCAAGCGGTTTTGGGAAAATAGACGATCTTATCTATTGTCTGGTTGTAAAATAAGTCGATTCGCAAAGTTGTAATAAGAGCAGACTTTGATAAAATGAATTTTGCTTGTTTGAAGATTTCGATAATGTGTTTTATGAATGATGTTTGATTTGATATAAAACTTTACATCAAGCCCACAGATTTAACTAGGGTATGTATACAGTAACGTTTCAGTAGTTTTATTTACTCCTCTAACTAAAGTAGTACGAGTAAAAAGTGTAGTGTATATTCTCTATTACGGTTGATAGCTTTGAACAAGTTTCTGCATTTTACGGCATTATGTTTGTTACCCTTAACAGCTTTGCATAAAGCGCTTTAAAAATTCATTTTACTATGTTTTAAATTCAACTGCCTGCTAGAATTTTATTACTTACCTTTTTGGAACTTATTTAATATTTTAAGTATTATAGTATTTTAGGCAAAGGTAGGTAAGGTAATGCAAAGGACAGTATGTTAGATGGTAATGTCTAATGTAATTCCTTTGTCTAGAAAGTTCATAGAATTTCATATTTTTTTAGTTAAAATTATAGAGCTTAAGTTAATATATAATAAGTACTGGTATTTGAACGCCAGAAATATTGTTATCGTTATAAAACAACTGAATACTTACTAAACTCATATTTATCGAAACCTTCAATTTCTTTAAACTATTATAACTGTCACTAAAATATATGTTTAAATATTTTAGTGACAGAATTGCAATGAAACAATTTTTTTGTGGAAGGCAAAATTAAATGTATTTCTCAGTAGCGACTGGGCAGATTCTAGCAAAAGCGTTTCTAACGTACAGCGGCACGCCACTTCGCCTTATCTGTATCCGTCCGATAATGGCCGCAATGCCAGTGCAATGTGCATATCAAATGCAGCAAATTGGACCAACGGAACGGTCGGTTTGCAGTTCACGCCGTGATAGCAAATCGCCAGATTTATGTCACCTAGTGTTGCATATAGGTAATCCACTATCTATGTATTGTCGATAAAATTGATGCTATATAAGCAGCCGATTATCGATATTACCGTTGGTCCTTTAAGCTAGAAGATGTGTCTCATAAAACGCTATATCATTAGTATTATTTATGATAATAGCAATAGTATCGATACTACTTAATTAAAAAAATATATATTTTTGCTAGTAAAGGCAATGTATTCCTACTGTCAATAGTTTTCTTTCTATTCTGAAATTAATGGTCAACTGTGTGTCTTGATAGTGGTGATAGGTTTTACGATATCTGCATTATTGAACGAAAAAAATATTACAATAGCAACATATTGCTGGCCGCAAAATATACATCGATGCAATGGTTAAAATATCGATAGTTCTACGGCATTTCATACATTCACATTCAATAGCCCGAACACTTAGCAAGAAAGCTTCGATTGCACGTGATTGTTCCGGTGTCGGCAGGGCAAAAGTTATACGTTATAAATCTAATAGTTGGGAATGGTCGTTGTGTTTTTATTGGGAATCGCTTGTTTACAGCAGTGAACTGGTGATTCGGATTGGAATGCTAAAATTTGTGTCTTTTTTATGGTGATATCTAACTGCACTCACTGCTTACTTTGAATACAATGTCATAAAATGTATTTTTGTTAAGCTATGAGAAAGTAGTGTTTAGGTTGGAAGGATGTAATTAATTTAAGTAGACAAATACTTTGATATGTATTTTCTTACTAATTTACGTCTTTATTAAGCGCCATTACAAAAATATTTAGTTGGCGGGACTTCACCGCCTAACTGCGTAAATTTTTAATTACTTCTTTAAATTGCGATTCATTAAGTCTTCTAAATTGATCTAATTACAGGAATTATTCTTCATCTTTGGACTATTTCCTTATTGGTTAACATTCGACACGTACCTGATTTTCTTGACCATCCTGCGCTTGAAGCGGCGCCACAGATGCGCCACATACTTCACAATCTCTGCGTAGCACGTCGCTGGCTCGCTGTTGTTAGTCGAAGAGGCTAGTGTGGATGATGACGTGAACCGGGCGCGCTCCGCCCGCATTCGCTCCATTTCACGCTTTTTTGTCTCGCTGAATTGCGTCGCTATGACGACTAGGCAGAGATTGATCATGAAGAATGAGCCGATCTGTTGGTCAAATATGTAATATTAGACTTATTGGCCAAACAAGATAATATTATGTAACACTTAGTTTCGTTTCTAGCTATTCAGAAAATTATATCTTGATGTGTGGGTTGACATTCATCACAAAAGGTTTTTTATTACCGTTGTATTATCTTTCTAATAATATAGACAACGTATTCTCTAATTAAATCCACATGATATTATTACCGTTTTCACCGGTAGCAAAAACAATTTCAACTTAAGAACAAAATAACTCTTCTGTTGAATGAAAACTCTCATGGTACTAAATTAATGAGCGCATAAAGTTGAACATAGTTCACAAATGCAAGTTTGTGCAGCAAAGAAGCTCTGAGCGGCTGTGGTTACGAGTTATACTTTCAGTAGCAACGTTGTTTTACGGAGAGCCTTCAGGCTGTTTCTAGGCGAGGAACTTTTTAATTAGGGTTATATGTTCGTATTAATTGTTCATTGGAATACTTTCTAGACATCATAACTCTCAAGATTTTAGTTGAATTCACATTATAAAATACAGAACAAGTTTCCAATACGGAACCACGTAGGTAATGTTTTTGCACAAACATTTACAAAATTGTCAGTTCAATGGATTCGATACCGTAGAAATTTTACGAGTAGAGAAATAATGATATGATTGATATATTTAAAATACTCACAACGATCAGAAGTACAAAATATATCCAGTCCCAAAAGCTGTGCGCGTCTTGTACATAATACATTATATCCGTCCATCCCTCTAACGAAATCACCTGAAAGAAATTATGAGTGACATCATTCGTTACAAAAACCCTGCGTACCATATTGAATTATTCAACGATGTCAGGGATCTGTTGAATTCCGAAATGAGTTGATGTCTGTCTTGGAATTGTTTCTAATACAATATTTTACGTGATTACGACTATTAGAATGTAAAAATGTATGTAGTAGTAATTTTTCGTATAAAAAATAGATCCATCGTATTAGTAAGTAAATCTGTTACGCGAGATTTCTGCACCTCAGACTGATAGTAATATTTAACTATATTTATTTACTTTGTAGAAATCTTTCCTTAATCTTTACATAAGGTATTATCTATATTATTAACGGTTTGACAGATTTCTACAAACTAAATTAGAAATCTGTACAATAAAAAAAAAACCCAGACAATAATATAATTAATAATACAATTGTATGAGGACCTATTTTAGGACTCTCGTTAGTTGCAAAAAATAAATAGGTTATATAAAAAAATTTAATAACTTAAATTCACATTTCTATTAAATGGTTAGTGATCATTTTAATTAAAAAAAACATTATCAATGTTACTTTCTGTTAAAAAATAAACACTCCGAAGTAAACACTTATGTTATATTTTTATTGGTTATGTAACCTATTAACAGGTATATTTAAATTGCCAAGTACTAAGGAAATAATCTTACACTCACCAAAAATATCGCAACCCACGCCAGTCCGATGTTGTCAAACGATATCGTCCCTTGGAACGGGTTGGATCCTCTCTGCGTACAGTTCGTGTAATACTGGTTCCAATTAACACACGAGCTGTTTGTCGGGGTGTTGTATGAGAACGGCCTGGCTGTTTCGTTGCAGACCAGGGGTCCGTAGCGATACGGCGGGAAATCACCGCACAAGTGCATTCCAGAATCCTCTGGCGTAGTGCAGATGTAGTCCAGCTCTTTCGAGAATTCGTAGTAGAACGATATGCTGCATCAAAAAAAATGTGTTAAAGTGTCTAAAGGGATAATAGACATTTAAGGCGTTTTTTTTGATCATCTAAGGTGATAGATTACGATACAAGTAAGGAAAAACTTATATCTCAGTTTTACTTTTATTTAACAAAAGTTATAGTGTTTATACTTTTGAAACATTTCCTAATTAACTATTTTTTAATGCATATGTGAAACATTTGAATATTAGCTTATAAAATAATTTTGCTGTTAAATTTGAAAATTAAAATTGTTGATGATCTCTTGTAAAATATAAAACAAGTGATCAAATTATATTATTACAAAAATTCTTCCTTTTTACAGCTACTATTCCGAAGCGCTTCTACTTAAACTTTGTTTCTTCAGCCAACTAGCTCCGTATTGTTTTGACACAAACTTCAAACTCCGATAGCGCGGTACAAGTTTGAGGTGAATCGGCTTTTACTATCGTTTTTAGTTCTATCTTAGCAAAGTTACTCTCGGGAGCTTGTCTGGAAACGCTAGACTTTATTATTAAAATTAAGTGCCCAAGTACTCTATCTAGTTAACAATCATGTTGTTAAAAATTTTGGAAGGTTTAAATGAAATTTGACTATTATCAATGAAATTCCGATTAAGAGTTTGTATTAAGTTAATATTAAAGTTCTGATGACAAAATTACAAAGGAGATTTTGACATGAGCATGCAATATCTAATATTAAGCTATACGTGTTACTACAGGTCATGCAAACATGCCGTAACAAAAGCGAAGTATGACAGGGTCTAATCGATCTACGAACGAATCTATTAGCTCTCATGTTAATGGGAGAGCTAATAAGGGTGCCTCAGAGAAGCCAGGTAAACATAAGTGGATCGACAAGATTAACGTCAGTGGCCTACAGCTCGTTATAGCTAACGACAGTAGCCATGTGGAAGCGGGAAGGAACGTGAAGCCCACATCATTTAGGCGTACGGTCGTTACGAGCCCTGCTCCCTTGATGGTCGCCATAAGGGTTTTATTGTGGCGTTCAGTTCTGCTCTAAAGTGACACGTTTTCAAGGGAAAGCTATATCGAGAATATAAATTCTCATGTGACGTGGCAAAGATGTGAATAAAATACGAACATCTATTTAAGAATAAAAAAATATGATGATGTTAGTGTACCATTTACGAAATCATGTGATGATCAGGCCAGTTATGCTAGCTAATGGTTAGTTGTTAATGTTATGTGAATATTGATTCAGATTAGTTGATTAATGTGTTGTCATCATGAGGAAAGAATGGTACAGTTATTGAAGTTCATTGTATTCTGGTAGGCGCTCACGTTATCTTCTGGTTTGTGCATAGATTTGGAGTACGAAAAAATATATTTGAGACTAAAATGGAAACAAAAAGGTGTATATTTAAGACAAGGCGTTTTCAGAGGAAGTTGATAGAACTACCCATATTTCTTTTGGTCAGATACAAACTGGCAGTTCATAGCTACCTTGTGACACTAATGTTTTATGTGAAGCAAGGACGCTTAGGGTAGAGCCTAGGGCCTCATTAAAACTGCCAGTTCGTGAAAGGGAAGCAAGTACAGCGGCACATCTGGACGGCAGATGTGTGAAGGTACACGAAACAACAGTTGTCAATGTCCTTAAAAGAAACACATTAATTTTGATCGCAAATCCTTACGAGTTCAGTCTGACGCGCACTCTGTACCATTCGGACAGGTCTCTGG
Organism: Glyphodes perspectalis; assembly: GCA_951394215.1. Lineage (NCBI taxonomy): Eukaryota > Metazoa > Arthropoda > Insecta > Lepidoptera > Crambidae > Glyphodes > Glyphodes perspectalis. Next base: position 6,032,331 of record OX596207.1, on the reverse strand, counting down.
AACACAAATTTAGGAAGCGGTGACTAGTGTTATATATACGGTGTACCTAAGTTTAGTACTATTAGTATAACGGTATTCAGACTTGAGAATTATGTCAATCTTAAATGGAAGATGTACTATATTCTCAAGTCTGCAATGGATATAACTATTTATACTATCATGTAAGGGTTAGTAGCTAATGCTATTTGTTGTTATCAGTTGCTATGATGTTATTTCTACTTTGTTATATGTTTGGGTTGATATGTTCCGAATCAATCAATGCAGCAAAGGAAGCATATTTATTAGTAATAATGGATTTATCGACGTCCCATATTTCAAACCATACTCCTGTTCAACGATAATTACTCTATAATACCTTGCTGCATTAATAATGATGATTCGTCATGCGTGTACTTGTATCGACTTTTTAATTTAATGTGAGTATTGACAGAATGCAATATTTACATGTGTTACTGTAAATCGTTGAAAAGCTGATTAAATTTTGACATGCGCGTTTACAAATGTTAATAACGGTGAAGAAATAATATGCAACGATAAAAATATATATAGAATGTCAAATGATAGAGCAGCCGTGAATGTGCTCGTAGGATGTAAGCGTTAAATATTGCATGCAGTCAACGTTAGCAGTGGGACGTGCTGCTAAGACGAGCGCACTCGAGCAAATGGAACAAAATGAAAAAGTCATTTCAACTGCCATTTCATCCACAAAACTTTAAACATTTCCAGCCAATCCTTTACGTCAACCAATTTCAAATTTTACTTATTCAATACTAGTTAACGCTTACTTCTATTATGAGCTACAGTTGCAGCAAAATGAGACTTGTTAAAAATGTTTGGTCTCATTATGCTCCGGTAATGAGTGGTGAGTGATGGGGTCAACGTACTTGGGTCGGAGAACGTTTGGTGGTAGAACCAGTTCGCAGCGTTGTCTTAGAATTCCTTCCCAGAGCTGGACTCCCACGATGCCGAATATGAAGAACACGAAGAAACAAAGCAACAGAACATTGCCCAACATCGGCAATGTATCTAGTAACAGCATCACTAGAATACGCATACCTGGAAAAAACGTACTCAGTACTGTATATGCCATTAACAAAATTGATTTTTCATACATTTAATATTCAGAATGTCATTTGTCACACGCCACTACGTTAGGATTTTAAACAAAACAAAAATCATGCTCGCAATCCCTGAAGAGGTAGGCAGAGTCAAAGGGGCAACAAACCCCTTTAACCACATTCAGCCAGAAATAAAAATTGGCTAGGTTAGATGGAAAATTGTGAAAAAGTAGTGACAAGTGGCTAGCTCGGCGCATATACAATCATCACATACCCAAAACCCAATATAACAAAGTCGCCTTTTAGTATTTTAATTTGTTAGATTTCTTCCTAAGTTAACATTTTTTACCTGCTTTTTATTAATTAGACATAAGTTAACAATTTTGATAAAGTCCGCATTATAAATAGCGATTACTTTGCCGCCAAACACCGAATTCTGCTTCGTTAATGTTTCATAAAGTAAATTGCTTGGTAATCCCACAGAGGCTTCGTGCAGCAAATTGCTTTGAAAATTACAGAAAACATGAACATAAAGCCGATAAGTCTGGAGATTTAACAAACGCAAGTTCGATAGGCACCTAATTATTCATAGTGAACTGGTGGAAATAAAAATACGTAGCGAGTATCGGTGGCAGTTTGCTGAGCTTTGCGAATTTATTTACTATTTTATCGGCGTAGGGTTGGAAACATAAAGTAGCAGTTGGGGCTAATAAATAATTAAAAATAAAACTGTCGTTCGTGTTGATATGTACTGAATAATTTCGTCTACAAAAAGAAGGTGGGTATGAATACTGGCAGTGCTTAATAAAACAAAGACTGTCTGAACTGAATAGGTAATAAATATTTAACTCTTTTACCTAAATCTAGATTTAAATCGTACTTTTTCTTTTCCTTATCTAAAAACATATCTTCGTATTTTACTTTTAAGCTTAAATGTAAAGTTGAAATCTTAAACTCTTTCTAAATAAGGATTGTTTAAGATTTAGAAACAAACCCTTAATGGGTTTGTTTCTAATTAAAGATTAATGCAATTCATAAGGTAGAGAAACAAATATTAAGACATAATAGCACAGACCTAATACGACATACATATTTATTTAGTCTTAAGTCAAATACGTCAGTAACTTGATACATATTTAATACTCTTAAATAGTAATTAAGCATCATATTTTGGCATTAAAAGCTTAACCGCAGTAACCCTATTCTAGCTCGCAGCTCGAAGCCGGCAGATGGATTTCAATTAATTTCTCCCGTGAGCTCGGGAGCTGCTAGCATTGGCACAGCAAAATTTAGGAGTTACAGCTTGGGCTTATTAATGGGCATTCTCGCTAATTAGCTGCACTGCAATTAGGGTCAATAGCGTTTCGATTTAATTATGGTTTAAATGTCTGCGGGGAATTTTATTTAATATGCTTTGTAGAGGGTATACTGACATATTCTGCATTAGCAGTGTTTTTAAGAAGTTTTTTTATGTACTTAATTGTATTTATGGTAAGCCATGAACATAAAACTTTACGGAAACAAATACCTTGTTTGATAGTAAGTGTGCAAGGAATACAGTGCATAAAGTCCTAGAACAGTATGACTACTCATATATAGCCTAGTATAGTTCTATTTGGATATTATCGATTCGATCGATTAGATTAGGATACGAAATATGAAATATTCGCTCTTAACATTTACAGCATGCGTGCTAGTTATATGTGCAATACAACCATTAATAATGCACAAAACGCCTTTAAAATATAAAACATCAAAACCCTAAGGAGCAGGGTCACACAATCGGCGATCTCCACAGAGATCAGAGCTCGGCACTTATAGAAATTAACCCGGGGCAAGAATCGGGAGCGAGCGTGGGCGGCGATCGATCGACGCAACAAGTGAGACCCGGGTCTCCCTGCCGCGGCTTTGTTGAGCCGAGGTGACACTTAAGCCGCCTGAATACGAATGTACGGATTTTACATCGCACTTTCGAAGAATTGGCGAAGTCGCGCCGGCTCGAGACTTAGTTGAAAGATTTAAAAATATATTTCTCTGTAGAATTTTTATTGACGGGTTACATGCATTATTCAATCTGCTCTTTCTAGACGTCTTGTCTTATAAATAGACTAACTATTAAATGTTATGTTAAAGTCAAATAATAAAGTTGTCAGTTATCTTGAAAGAGCTTTGTTGTCTTATCTAAACTATTACATTTATTTTTAAGTAAACAGTAATAGCAAAATATAAATAACTGTGGCGAACTATTAAACCGCTACTTATTTTAAGCTTGTCATTTCTGCAGTAAGTAACCTTTCTGACCGCTTTTTCTACTGATACCGAAGAAGAGAAGGTCAGCAGATCGAGATAAGCTGATATTGAAGTAGTTGTCCTGCCAACGATAACGACAACAAAACACGTAATCCAAATAGTAGATTTTCCGTTAAAAGAAACTATTTTTAACAGCTTGACTAGTAGAATATTTATCAGAGTAGTGTATAAGTAGATTACCTGAGATAATATTACAAACATTAACATTAATATAAGTCATATTTTGTATACTATATGTTTGTGATGAGAAAAATATAAACATTATTATTATTAACCCTATTCTGAAAAGTTAAGAAAATAAAAAATATCAAACTGAAAATCCAAACAAATACAAGCATATATAATTATTTTGATTCTTCAACTTTTGTGTTGTTGTGGGCGATCCTTGGCACCGTTATTGTAACCACGGTGCTAAACGAGTACACTGATTAGGTAACCACGTATTCAGGGTGTTCATGGAGGGTTTTGAAGCGTTAATTTTTTAAGATTTTAGAAAGGCAGTTAGAGCGTACCTACCGAATAGGTATAAATGATCTGGAAATATTAGATTTATCTAGTCCCGTATTGGAGGCAACTCAATTGAAGGTAATTTAACGATTGAGTTTCGCCTATACTATTAAAACGTTCAAAAGTGTTTTTCAAAGATTCAACGTTTGAGATACTTACACATTTTTTGATCTGAAATAGGATATTATATAACAAATCTTACATTCACGGATATTGAAGCGAATTTCCTTTGACACTTTCAAAATGTTGTTTTTATTAAAACCGAAGAAGAAAGTTAGCCGTATAATTAAATGATAAATTCGATCTAAGACTTTTGATGTCGTTAATTGAAAAGATTAATCTTTTTCGGCGCCGCGAAGTTTAAAAGGGCCTGTTACTTGACATACAATTTTGCCACTAATTAATTGAAATTGGTAGATTAATAAGTAGAAATGGGTGCTTAAAAATTCTATGTAATTAAATGTGAATTTTCAATACCACTTACGATACACTTTCGAAAACTGCCAACTTATTGATTGTGTATCCGTTGAAAAGCCGAACAGAGTCATGAAGCTGTAAGCTGCGAGTTCGAATCCCGGGAGGAATAGGCAAATGTTCGTGTAATAAGTACGTCTGTTAGCACTTAAGTCTAAGATGTTTATACATACCTATATATAGGCGTATTTAAGGTGTAGTAAGTACTTATGCACATGCTACCTGGAAATTTACATAACTACGTACATGAAACATCAATCTGGGGGCACGGCAGTGCCCCCGCCAAGTCGAGCAAAAAAGCGGCACGGCCGTACCATCCTTTTCTCGAAGCAATTCAGGCCATTTTCGACCCCCTGTAACTTCGTTGTGGATAAAACTAGAAGACTGAATTTTCAGTAACCATGCAGGCATTGTAAAGACATGGTATATTTCAAATTTCATTCAATTTGAACCAGTAGTTTAAGAATTATAACGGGTCAAAGTTTCTTAATTTTGTCACTCACTGACTGACTGACTGACTGACTGACTGACTGACTGACTGACCGATCATCAAAATTCTAAGGCACTTCTAGCAGACCTAGAAGCTTCAAATTTGGAATATAAGTAGTGTTTGGTGTATGAACTAAGGAAAAACTAAAATATTTGGGGGCACGGTAGTGCAACCGCTAAGTCTAGCAAAATTTTTCAATTTCGGTCCAGTTTTATAAATATTTAACTACTTACTTAAATAACTTTGTAATACCATATAAATATAAAGGCGCACGGTAGTGCCTCCGCCAGGTCGAGAAAAAAAGAGGCACGGCCGTACCATCCTTTTCTCGAAGCAATTCAGGCCATTTTCAACCCCCTGTAACTTCGTTGTGGATAAAACTAGAAGACTGAATTTTCAGTAACCATGCAGGCATTGTAAATAAACACGGTATATTTCAAATTTCATTTAATTTGAACCAGTAGTTTAAGAATTATAATGGGTCAAGGTTTCTTAATTTTGTCACTCACTGACTGACTCACCGATCATCAAAATTCTAAGGCACTTCTAGCAGACCTAGAAGCTTCAAATTTGCAATATAAGTAGTGCTTGGTGTATGAACTAAGGAAAAACTAAAATATTTGGGGGCACGGTAGTGCAACCGCTAAGTCTAGCAAAATGTTTCAATTTCGGTCTAGTTTTATCAATATTTAACTACTTACTTAAATAACTTTGTAATACCATATAAATATAAAGGCGCACGGTAGTGCCCCCACCAAGTCGAGTAAAATTTTTCAACTTCGGTCCAGTGAAATGATCTTTATTGACGTAGGCTCAAATAAGCACTTATAAATCGTCAGTACATACAAATGAAAATAAAAATTTACCACCGGATTCGGAAAGTAGCTTCTACCGAGAAGAAACTCGATAGTTACTCTTTTCATCGCCAAATTTACAATAAGTATCGATAACAATTATCATATCCTTAAGCTACTATGCTATACAAATCTAAAAAAGTAAATATGTATAATAGCAATTACAAATATTTGTCACTTAAAAAATCTTCTATATTATAATAAGCCTTTCTCATAAGATGATTTTTAATGTGTAATTTAAATCTATGCATAGGCAGTTCAATTATATTGCCTGGTAGTTTGTTAAATAATTTTATACTCAACCCCCTAAATGAACTACTAGTCTTGTGAAGTCTTAGATACGGAACGGCAAGCTTGTGTTTATTTCGGGTGTTAAAATGGTGTCACCATTTCAGATCAGATTTTTGAATAAAGTTATGAAAGTTCTTACGTACATACATAATACAGTCAAAGATGTATTGTGATGGCACGGTTAATATGTCAATTTCCTTGAACATATCTCTTAGCGAATCTCGAGGTTTCAGGCCATATATAGCCCGGATGGCCCTCTTCTGCAATACAAAAATAGTTTGTATGTCAGCAGCGGACCCCCATAATAAAAGGCCGTACGACATTACGCTATGAAAGTAACTGAAATAAACCAATCTCGCCGTCTCAATATCAGTCAAGAGTCGTATTTTCCTAACTGCGTATGCTGCTGAGCTGAGTCTTCCAGCCAAAGCCGTAATATGAGGGCTCCATTGCAGCTTGGAATCGATAGTGATTCCAAGAAAAACTGTAGAATGAATGATTTCAATAGGTTCATCATTCATGCATATCTTAGTGTTTACTTGTCTTACATTGGGCATTGAAAATTTAATAAATTTCGTTTTCTTTGAATTTAATAAAAGATTGTTTGTAGTAAACCAATGTAGTACTTGTGAGAGAGTATTATTTACGTCGTCAAAATTTGTTTTTTTTCGGTCAACTCTAAAAATCAAAGATGTGTCATCGGCAAACAATACTATCTCACATAAATCTTTTGTATAATATGGAAGGTCGTTTATATAGATTAGGAAAAGCAAAGGTCCTAATATCGAGCCTTGGGGCACTCCCATAGATAAAGAAGCGCCAGAAGAATCAGTTCCGTTGATGTTGATTTTCTGTATTCTGTCAGTTAGGTACGACTGAATCAAGTCAAGCGAGTTATTCATAACACCATAGTGCCGTAACTTCATCAGCAACGTTTGGTGGTCGACGCAATCGAAAGCTTTTGACAGATCGCAGAAAACTCCTATCGCGTCCTGCTTGTTTTCCTATGCGTCAAAAATATGACTGACGAGGGCTACTCCTGCATCAGTGGTAGATTTTCCTTTAGAAAAACCGTATTGTTTATCATGTAATAGCTTATTATTTTCAAAATGAGCTATTAACTGGGTGAATATAATTTTTTTCGAATATCTTACTAAAAGCAGGTAGTATAGATATAGGTCTGAAGTTGGTTGGGTCACTTTTATCACCTGATTTATACAATGGAATAACTTTGCTTAGTTTCATTAAATTGGGAAATTGGCCTACATCAATACATTTATTAAACATGAAAGCTAAATATGGTGCAACGTGGTGAATTATATTTTTTAGAATATCAACTGAGATGCCCCAGAGATCTTCAGTTTTCTTAATGTTTAAAAGTTTAAAATGTTTCATAACTACCCCAGAATCAATATGTGTAAAACTAAAAATAGTTTTACATTCATTCACTTTTGACTTCAGAAGGGAGTTAGCAAGACGCGGGCAGGAGTTTAGACTGCTTGTCGTTGTGAGTGGGATGTTGGAGAAGAAAGATTCAAATACATTGGACACATCAGCATCAGAATGAAAACACGTACCATCAATATTAAGAGAGATCTTGTTGTCTTGTGTTTTATTTTTACAAGTCTCTTTATTTATGATTTTCCATGTTGCCTTACTTTTATTGGCAGCTGATATAATTTTTCCTTTTAAATAACTAGATTTAGCAATTGCACAAACCTTCTTAAATAACTTAGAGTAATTCCTAACATACTCTATCAATGAAGGATCATTAGAGTTTGCCTTCATATCATAAAGTTCATATAATCTTCTTCTACTTTTATAAATACCAACAGTTGCCCATTCACAGAATTTTGTCTTTGAATTATAGACCATTTTGGTTTTTTTCGGAAAAGCGTCATTAAATTCTTTTTCAACAACATTGAAAAACTTTTCATACATGTTATCTACTTTTGTATAATTAAAGTTATGTGCAAATATTTTATTACGAATATTTTCGGAGAATTTTTCAATCCGAGATGCAGTGATTGGTCTATATACAATGCTTGACGAAGACAGCACATCTCGGTGCTCGAAAGCCGCTATTTGGCCAGTATGGTCTGAATTTACAATGTTTATAATAGATTTTTTTTGTACAATGCAATTACAGAAAATATTATCTATACATGTAGATGATGTGTGAGTCACTCGTGTTGGTTCGTTAAAAAGGTTGTTTAAATTGAAAGATTTAAAAAGATTCAGAAACCTAACAGAGTCTTGTGTATTATCTAAAATATTGACATTAAAGTCCCCACACACAATAATTTTTTTGCTACATGTACTAACTTTCCTCAATACTTCTTCCATTACAGATTCAAAGATAAAAAGACTAGCAGAAGGGGGTCTATACACACATATAATAACATGATGCTCTATTTCTACACATGAAATTTCTATAATGCGTTCCATTGAGAGCGAAACAATATCCTTACGTTCCTTAAATTTTATTGAGTTTCGCAGTAAAATAAGCGACCCGCCTCTAATTGCGGAGCTTCGAGTAAATGCGCTACTAACATTATAGTTATTTATACTGACAATTAATTCATACTGATTGAACCAATGCTCAGTGATACATAATATGTGGACATTCATATCTTCTAGAGATAATTCAATTTCTAGTTCTTTGCCGGAAAAGCCCTGTATGTTTTGGTGTACACTATTTAAGTAATTGGGTTTTTCCTTAGTCACAATTGTGCAGAGACGTCCTCTATTGTCTTAAAATTAAATTTAAATTATTTGGAACGAGTTCCAAAGTCTGTGTAAATAAAAAAATAATATTGAAGGCTAATAAATTAGCCAATTGTTTCTTAATTTTATTAGGCAAATAAAGATTTGCCAGTCAGTATTAAACTATTACTAATAAATTTATTTGTGTCAAAAAACACAAATTGGTCACTATGACAAGTCAAATTGTAAATTAATGTATTCAATTTATGAATACTATCATTTTGTCCTGGTGTGTAATATCTACAGAAGGGTAGTGCACACAAATAGATTTTTTTTACTTGTAGCTCTGATAGTTTTCTAGATACATAACTGCTTAAATATTTTTGTAATCCCATATAAATATAGGCGCACGGTAGTGCCCCTGCCAAATCGAGCAAAAAATGGGTATTCCCGTCATGCGAATTCATTCCGCAATTACAAGTCTGGGCGGTTTACATCTAATTAATGTCGACTTTGGAAGTGTTAAAGCGCAGGAATCCTCAATTTGTGAATACAACAGACCAAGAAGCATTTATCGTCCAGATTTGTCAAAAATTTTAACATCAAAGCCTCCCAGAAAAACGCTTAGAGACAGGCAGTGGGCTCTCAGAAAAACTGTAGCTGAAGCTCAAGAAGTAGTACCGGAAAAGAGAAAACGGAAGGCTACCTACAAAAATAAGAAAAGTTTATATGTCAGAGAGAGGGCTTTAAGAAAATTCGTTGCTGGTAGATATACATATAAACAATAAGTAAAAGGTACCGAAAAGGAAAAAAGTAAAACTGTCTACAAAATACAAAAAGAAATGAGATCCCATCAAAACAATACTTGTTAAAAAAAACCAAGTCTCGCAACTCAGTTGTTCTACGGTAACAACAGCATCTTATAGTGATGCATATCAATATTACGTAACAACTTAATGCTTCGAGTACGGAGATTCCAGACACAATTGATTTTCAATTGTTATGGACCACGATCGTGGTCTTAGGGACTGGACGTATTAAGACAGAAAGTCACTTAAGTAGAGACTGAATATATTAATAACCAACTTGGTATTACATGGATCTCACAACTTTTTACCGTAGAACAACTGAGTTGCGAGACTTGGTTTTTTTGACAAGTATTGTTTTTGATGGGATAACATTTTTCCAAGCCTAAGAGTTAAAAAAGTTTGAAAAGTAAATAGATCAAATAGCATTTTGTTCAATAATAACAAATCCATGATCATACTCAAAGTCGTGATAACTAGAAACGATTCAAAGCATTATTACATTAGAAAAGAAACGTGTGAACGCACGCTTTCCCTCAAACAAAGTTGATAATTAAATTTAGCGGCACTTGGTCGCAACAGTCCCCGGGTCGAAGTCGTGCATCCACTGCTAAAGTCGACGGGATTCAATAAATCACCTCTTCGCCGCGCCGGTCACGATTTCCAAAACGTTAGCGTCGGAACGTTTCAAACAAAAGACATGGCGCACGAGTTTCACAGAATCCCATCTGGGGCACGCTGGTGTTGTTTGTCAATAATTTAACTATCGATATTTTATTCGAAATATTTATATTTTCCACATAGTTAATATCGATAGTTCAGATAGCGATGCAGACATCAATACTAGTGAGCCACAATATTAACGACAATATTGTGAAGTAATAATAGATACTATATTGATAGCAACAAACCTGATATATCCACTAATGGATTGGAAGTGACCACTTCTGCTTTGTATTGTCAATAACATAATACTAACGCTATTGGATGGAATTAATATCAATACTATCGTCAATACAATCAGCAGTATTGCTATTTGGTTAAAATATGTTGATACTATTATGAGCTGCTTAGTATTAACTTGTTCTATTGAATTACAATACTATCCTTACTGTTGAAATATAAGAAAATACATCAATATGTAATCAAATTAATTTACATTATCCTTGAACTTTGTTCAGTATTTAAATGTTCATATGCAAAATAGGATTTTATTTTTATTTGAATCTTTGTTTAATCAATTAAAAATCCGAAGAATGTTGTACATGTTATTATTTTAAATATGTAAGTCTATGTTACAATAGCACTATCGATACTAACGGTATCACTCGAGCGTCTATATAAACCTTTCGGTTATCGATATCGACTTTTGCGCAATACTAGCCCCGCAAACAACTGGGACAATGCAGCTCAACCGCAAATTAAATCATGCCCGCCTAGACACACATCGGCACTAATTTGCCCCGGCCACGATTTATTGCGCCCGTGTGCCTTTTTATTCCGGTAAATTGCAATGCAAATTTTGATTTACACCCGCGCCTATTAGGGTACCTGCGAAAGCGTACCCCTTTGCGGTCGCTTCAAAACATATTGAGGCAACTTCGCGCTACGTTAGAAATGAAGTAAATTATATTAAAGCGTATCTTCCTTGTGTGCTGTGTGAAGAGATAGGTAGCGTATTAATACACTTGTAATTTCATATTAGGGCTTGCAAATGTTATAACACCTATGTTTCTTGTCTAGCATCTCGTAAAAGGCAACTAATGGTGTATTGTGTAGGCACCGAGCTGACCACTTGTCACTACTTTTTGCACATTTCGCAATCTAATCCATTATTTTTTGGCATGGAGTTGTTAAGAGTTGTATGATTCTGTCTCCGGGCATTACGGGTTAACAATCGTTAACCCGTAATGCCTACAGGTAATCACCTGTAAGTATGTATTAATAGTTTAATATGTATTAAAAGTTTTTTTGTTTTTTTATTATCCTACTAACAAAAAATAATAATATGGACCAATGTATGTTGCATTAGTTGTCTGAAATAAAAGGTTTTATTTTATTTTTATTTTTTTTATTTATTATTAAATTTATTTGTAACCAAGTATCTAAGTAACGTTATGATTCGTCCCTGGTCGGTCGGGGTTAGCATGTACCGTGATCTCAGTGTCTCTTCGGATAAATAACTAGTCTCGCGATTTAGTGAGACTAGTTATTTATCTGAAGTTCCTATCATCTGATCTTTGCAATTCCTAAAAACATATAAAGGACTGTAGTTACCCGTTTAAAATTATGCAGTGCAGGTTTCCACGATATTATTATAAGCCAGTAATATTAAAAAACACTTAGCTTTGAAAAATCCAAATATGTATGCTTAAAACAAAACAAATGTGCAAATTTGTGTATAAATATTCTTGTTTACAAATTAAATAAATCTTTATTAAGATGCTATGCTTTAAGATGATACACAGCCATGATTATCAGCTTACAGATTACTTGATGTAGGACCTTGTTTCACCGTATCACGTATGTCTCGACATCTGCTCGACAAGGGAATGCATTAACTATATTGTAAGCAGTATCAACGGATTACTAGAACTAATTACATTCTCAAATACACTGTAATAACATATTATCGTATTACACAAATTACAACATGAATACGTAGCGTTAGTTTGATATAATCTCAGAAGATACGTATAGTCTATTCACTATTAAATACGCTTTAGACATACTTAAGTAAATGCTTTTAGCGTATTAAGTAATGAATAGTCAATTTCATTAGATAAGAGACTGATATAAAATAATGTTGAATATATTTGTTAATACGTACATACGTACCTACCTAAAGACCGGCACTACCAATTCATTTGAGATTCGTGGGATCTATTCATTAGTTTGGCAATTATGTACATTTAGGAGATTGTGAATTTATATTGTATGAAGTAAATCATTAAATTGTTCTTAAGCTTTAGAAAATCACCAATTATGTCAGTTTGTAACAAGAATGTTATCCGTATTGATACGGATTACCGAAGCCAATTATGGTATAACGATATATAGGTAATATAATTTGCAGGAAAAAGTGATATCAAAATAATTTTCCTTTATGGAGTACAGGAATATAGGTGGACTACAGAGTATGAAAAGACATTTTACTTGTAGCTACCGAGATTAAAAAGAGCACTCAATATGAGAGTGCTTTAGTGAAGTAGATCTCCCCCGTATTGGAGCACTGTTATGTTAGTAATATCGGAGAGATTTCGGAAGAACATTTTCTACCCCTCTTCATTGTATGACCCGGTTCGGATTCAAGATTGCTGTAATTAGACTCGGGGAACGGTAATAATATCTGCACATTTTCTTTTGGTATTCAGTTAGGGTATTAAAGATTTTTAATGAGGAAGTAATTAATAAAATATAATTTGTTTTATTTCGCAATGAGTATGCAGACTAAAATTATTGTGAACGCTGCTGTTTAGATTGTGAAAGTTTGGCTAAATTTGTGTTAAATGTGACTTCAATAATATAACGATATAAATCCAGACAGTCGGCAGGGTTTTGACAAAATCAAAGACTTATTAAAATAACCAGGGAAGACACAAAATTACAAAATATCTAGAACATTGCTTACACAAAAATGTTCAAGATCTTTTGTAATTTAGTGGTAGGTGATACTTAATTTTACGGAATAAACATGTACGTGTTATATGGACCGCCCTACACCATCCAAACGGTCGTGATGAAATATCGTCCTCCAAAATAAATGTTCCTTTCTTTCTTCTTTCTTTCAAAAGTCTATAAGAAACTTTTGGAGTATCAAATTTAATTATTTCAAGAGTAAACATATTATGATATATTTTCTGGATAAAAATAATAGATCCTCCAAGACGTATACATTCTCTGTCTTAGACTGAATTCTGTGCCAGCAGTAGGCTAAAGTAAATAATCCGTTAGGTCATACTAAAACTCATGTAATATTGCGCAAGTGTTAGGTACTAACAAACATTTTGCAAGTTGGGTAATTGGACGAATGATCATTAGGCGTATGTAGCGCCAGATGCCGATGACGCGACCCATGTTACTGGCTAATGCCATTAAATGTGTATTGCGGTGAGCGAGGACAAAACTACCACTGAAATAATATGGTAAAAGTTTTAAAAGATAACGTATTTTCACTTTGTTGTTTGTTCTAATACTTGAAAGTCTGCGAAAGTTTATATAATAAAGATTTCGACTGTCAAGGGACAAAATGCTTACTGAGAAATATCTGTAGCATCTATTTATTTATATAGCACAGATCGTATATCTTATGCTTCTCAGAAAACACATATTATATATACGTGTATCAATAGACGGTACGAATACGTGTTGAGTTTCTGCGAAACGTTCCACTTTAATCTCGTAGTTGCAATATTATTATCATCTATGTTATTACAATATAACAGAGGTTTGCTTTCGTGAAACTTCAATAGACTAGAAGACTAGTTAGTACCTACTTGTATTGTGAAACATAATATTACGTCGATTCGAATTCATGCAAGCGCAAAATTGATCGGATTACAAGCTCGTAGAGCATCAGTTAATAGTTATGTTGAGTCGGGAATCCCGATGGGAAGTCTGTAAGAGGCTTATAGGTACGATGCATTGTATGCAGACACAGATTCTAGCTAATAGGGAAGTGTAAAATTTGGTTCTTAGTAGTTAATAATTACTTCATAATTAAAGAATCTACATAATTAAAACTTTCGTTGTAGTTAAATTAAAACCGACATCGAAATCCCGCCAACTTATTGATCTTTTGAAATCTGACTACCCCGCCCAGGAATTGGTGTGATGATAGTTAAAATATGGTAATTTATAGTTCTTAGTTGAGGTGTCAAAAAACGAAAATGTTGGTTTGGACTAAGCAACTTAATATAGCGTTTTCATGTTTTGTAAGACAACTTTATGTTTTAATAGTATTTTTTATTTTATCACTTATGTTTCCTGTCTTTTTTAAGTATAAGTATATTCAAGGCATTGAACAAACGGTTAAAATTCAGTATTAAGTCAAGAAATGTAATCGTAATTTGTAAAGTTCCCTCCCTTTAACCAGTTCTTGGAAAATTCTGTAACTAGAAGTTTAATTCTTACGAGAAGAAAGTTTATATATGAAGCGGACATTATCCCGGGGCTTTAAAGGTCGCTTTGTTTTCTTAGCCAGAACTATTATTGTACAATTTATTTTAAGGATAGTGCTTGAATGCTAAACAAATAATTTTAGAAAAAACGAATCACCATACCTGGCCCGCGTTGGTCGAGTGGTTAGAGACCCCACGAAAGTAATGGCCGCGAGTTTGAATCCCGATAGGAGAAAATGTTCCGTGTGACATACATGGACATTAGTACTCGAGTCATGTTTAAAACTATTTATATTATTATTATTTATGTATGTGTGTTCGTTCACCTAGTATATAAAGGACAAGCATAAGCTTAGTTTGGAATTAGGGAATTGGGGTGTCTGGAGAATTTATTATTTTCCATGACTTCTGAATAATTTGTAAAAAATATTTATGTTAATTAATTGTTTGGTTGCAGTTTTGGGTTTATAATATTAGTTGGGATGATCAGTGAAACAAAAAGTAACGACGGGGTTATAAACTTTCCAATAAAAAAATTTTAGGATAGCCATTAGGTACGTTAAATAACTTAAAGTTAAAAGTGTAGCCAGTTTTTCTTGTCAATGATATTTCTAGTCTAACTGTATAATGCCGTAACACCAACCTTAAAGGAAAGTTAAATTCAATGTAAACAGTACATCTTAACTCATTGAATCAAGGAGACGCGCGGTATCCGGATCGCCTTAAGAGCTTAAGTAAGGGCGGAAAGTCAGCGGTTTCGTGTTATCCCCCAGTTGCAGTTATTACAATTTGATGCTGTTGTTGGTAAAGCGATTTAAACTTTGACGCGGATTATAACTGAATTGAAGTATGAAAAATCACAAGGTGACTTAGGTAACTTAATTGTGAGAGTTTGTTTAAATATTGGGCTAAATATTAAATTACGTAACTGCTCTACTTTATTACTATCTACATATTACGTACGTAGATCTAAAATCGGGAATAAATACATATTTCCATTTGTTGGTATTTGTTTTTAAAATAATGTAGTAAGTTTTATTGAAATTCTCTCAAAGAGTAGGAATATTTAAGTAAAACTCAAAATCATAACTTTAATACATCGCTTTTCTAACCTTAAGCAAGGAAAAATACAAAAAAACATTCTTATTGTGCCCCCGAAATACTGAAAGAATATTTTCTCGCAAATATTTTGGCCGGCTATATTCTAGAACTTTCATTCAATTTAAAATATTGGGAATGTTCTGAAGGAATGGCTATCCCATTTATAGGATCTATGGGCAAGAATGGCATCACATTATTTTTACAACGGTCTGATATAAGTCAATAGAATAAATCTCAACGGACTTCATAATGGCGCAAGTTGAGAAA
This sequence comes from Glyphodes perspectalis, assembly GCA_951394215.1. Lineage (NCBI taxonomy): Eukaryota > Metazoa > Arthropoda > Insecta > Lepidoptera > Crambidae > Glyphodes > Glyphodes perspectalis. The sequence continues at coordinate 6,016,347 of OX596207.1, read as the reverse complement.
ACAAATTCTCCTCCTCCACAGTCATTTGTAAGAAAATCGCGCAGCACAACTCTTTAGATGTTCCCAACTGGACTGGAGATTTATCGACCAACTTTACGGCCGTGTGTCACTGTTTAGGAATGATGCGGACGCTTTTGTTCTGCGTTTGATACGATTTAATTGGAATCTTCCGTGACCTTCAGGAAAGAATGTTCGTTATGAGGTAACGGAATCTTTATATCGCATCGTCTCACCGACCAATATTTGGTACTTAGAACGAGGTGGCTTATTTGACGAGACAGTTACATTCACTTTTTGATATTATATACTATATTAAGGACAGTTTAACTTAGGGAATAATGGTTAGTTACAAGAGTACATATTCTTCACTTAAGTAAATTACAAGTAACAGAGTACCCGATAATAACATTGATGCATGCATGCATCATTCCATTTTAATTATTACTTTTACATTCAAGAATATATTAGATGTATGAAAGCTTGATGTCGAGCATTTCATTGAAAAACGATTGGGTAAGCCATTTAAAATGACAAGTGACATTCTGAATACAAAAATTCAATTTAGTGCACTTCGTGCGCGTTGAAACTTACTTGGTATTCTATTGATGGCCCGCAGCGGTCGCAAAACACGGATGGTCCTGATGGCCGATAGGTTTATGTTCTCCACGTTCAGTGCATACTCCAGTGCCCTGTCGAAGAATATTAAATTTTAATAACTAGATCGACGGCGTCATGCAGGAGATCAAACAAAAGACGAACTTCAAAACTTAAAACTTGTCAAAGAACCAGCTTATGCTTTTGAAATATGTAATTACAGCCGTGATGGCATAGAGTTAGTTTCTGAAACAGATGTTACCGTTACAAGTAGATTTTTTATAGTACAACGTATGTAAAAAAACAAAAATATCTTTCATCCCATTACACAAAAAGGTACATAGTATGTGGACCACCTTACCCCCATTAAGTAATTTCCACAGCCTCTATAGAGCCTATAGGCAGTTATTTGAAGCACTAAGAGAGTCACAGGTGTGATGTGAGCCCTTAGGTAATTTGTCAACTTGGCTCTTGCAGGTTTCCAAGTAATATCTATTTAGTAATTCCTCCTTACTACTTCCTTTGTTAGTTATGAATGAATTATTAAAATTAAAGGTAATTTTTTCATTACCTTGTGTTGCAATAGTATAATTAAAATTATAACTATAGTGTATACATACATACATACATAGCAACACGTCCACAATACCAGATCAACATGGGGCATAAGTCAAATCCAGAGATCTGAATATACCTAATTAGAACAAATTGCCCAAAAAAATATTTTACAATTCATGCAAGTGTCATCAAATTTTAAATCGTTATTATTATTCTTCGCTAGTGATATGAAGTCTGACGTGTAAATGGGAATGCAATATACAAAATGCATATAGGTTATTATAACGAAACTTCACGCCACTTCCCTAGCGGGGTAGGCAGGGAGATTACCTATTTGGTATGGTTAAGTGACTTACCCGGCCATGACGATGAAAAAATCCAGTCTATTCCAAGAATCGGCTAGATATGTACCGTGGCCGTACACACCCATGGCTACCATTTTGATGGTCATCTCCAGCGTGAAGAATGCAAATATGATGTCATCAAAAACCTGTCAAATTAAAATAATTATCTCATAAAATCTTCAAATACAAGACTGATAGTAAAAGGCGACTAATGGTATATGGGGTTTTTGGTATGTGATTGTGTAAGCGACGAGCTAGCCACTTATCACTACTTTTTTCACAATTTTCCATCTAACCCAGTCAATTGTCCCGTGTTGGTCTGGGACTTAAAAATAATGTGCTAACTGTGTTTAGCATATAATATTCCTTTCGGTAAATGCAAAAAATATATTTGTATATTACTATAAATGTATGAGTAATGTGAAATTTTGTACCTTATCATCCATTCGTTTAATTTAAGAGTAAAATAGGCATTTACCTAGGCTAATACATAAATACTCTTTCGTGTGTCGTCATTAAATTAAATAGTATCTCTACTTATTTTAATTAAAACTTGCTACAAGAAGTTACCTACGTCTGATATAGTATTCACAACAAATAAATCACAAAATTTTCGTTCATATCATAGTTCAATTTTAACCACTTCATAAAAAGTAATAATTACCATTGTTACAAGACAAACACAGACAATAAGATAAGAAAAAAACAAATAAAACTCAATACATAAAACAATAGAAATTCGACAATAGACACAGCCAATGAAGTCTTCGATTCCCGCCAAAACAACATTCATTTGTTTTGCGAAAAAAGAAAGTTGAAAAGTATATTCGTCGCCTGCCAGCGTGATGAATGTCTTTTGTTTTGTAGCCGAGTAAATTACCGTAATGAAACCTTCGTAGTTATTGCTTTTGAAACAGATATCAAAACTTTTTGGAAAACGGTACAAAAACTGCGACACATAATAATAATGTGCTTGCATTCACAATGTTTGGCAACGATAATTGATTTTTGTAACTATTCGCTACCGTGTTTTTATTCATTGTTAGTCATTCTGACATTTATTGGGTATTCTCTTCTGTAGCGATCCGGATCAAATCCACGGCTTAAAAAAATATATTGAAAGCCAATTCTATTTTTGATGCCTAGTTGCGTTGTTACATATACATCTACTGACTAACATTTTATGGTGAAATTGGTTTTTGTATTTTTTCCGCCTAAAAGCTGTGTTGAATATGGAAAATGAAAACAATGCACATTTTTGTTTGTTTTCTTTGTAAAGTAAAAATTGTTTGAACAAGTTCCATTAGAAAATGGCAAGTTTTTTCCGACTTGACGGTATTTAACATTTAATTTCTGACATTTACTTAAAATATATCAACAGATTGGTTACTGTGACACTTAACATGCTAATTCTTGTCATTTGTAAAGTTATGTGTGATATTATGTGACTTACCTGTAATATCTTGCATCTGTTGGTGATGCACTGGTCATCTACGCATGGCTGGTACATCCCGAGGGTCACGCAGTTGAGTAGGATCACCAGCATCGATATCCTCTCGAACCATGTGCATTTGTGGTTAAGGAAATGTCTCAAATATTTTTCATAAAAAAACAAATTATTGTCTTGGTATAAGTCAATATTAGCTTTATGTTTACTAATGTTTTGTACTTGGTACGCGAATTTCTTGTTATCGTAAAACTGAAATAAAAATTAAGATTCACTTTTGACGGTTCTGTGTTATCTTCTTATTAATTTGTTTGCATTGCGTCATTTGATATCAGATATTAGTTTTGTTTGGACAACGAGCTACTTGAACCGTTGCCAGTGAATATGATGCGAAAAGCGCAAAGTTATGTATAGGGGATGTTACGCGGCCTTGGAGGTTTCGGTCGACCTTCTTATGTTGCTTAAAATGTATTGTTATTCAAAGGCAAATATTATAGATTGCAGTTAGCTTATACTATGTATGGTAGAGGATATAGGTGGATATAATAAGTAATACTTTTTTACACGCGCCTTCTTTCTTAGTTGCCGGTGTGAAGTTAGCTAAGAGTGACTGAGCAAATGCGGTACATACGCTTTCTTTCAAAAGTGAGTAGTCGTCAAAGGAAACACGTCTAGACTCATACACAGTAAAAAATGATCGAAATATAATAAAATACTATATTTTCTTAATCTTCTATTGGTTGTTTAAACGTTATGGCTATGCCTATTACATTGAGTGAAATTTAAAGACGCAAAATTCCACATCTTAAAAATTTCCATAAACGTGCCTTGTCAAAACACTATCTTTTTAATAGTTAACCTTGATACTGAAACTATTCCAATGATTGGCATTAAGAAGCCAGATCATCGTTTGGCATACTCAAACTGCCATAACTCGGTTTAAGAGAGCCGTAAAAATTGTGTTAGCTTCAATTTAATCACCACTCGAATGCGATGGTGTATCTGGGTAAATAGAAAACCACACGCACCGAGCGTATGCAAAATGATTAATTCAGTAGATCATTGGTTTTAGAACGTCTTTAAATAATAAAGATTTATTTTGTTTGTTGCATTATAATGCAAATAAAAGATGTACATGTAGATATGTAATTCCGGGGAAGGCTAAGTTTTGGTGTAGGTACTTGCTTCATGATACATTACGCTGTAATTACTGACGTACCTATTTTGTCCCTGTCATTTTTGTCGTTACTTACTTATCTTTCAGATATTGCACAATGAATCCTCCTAAGAGGTCTGTTATGTCACCGGGCGTTTAAATTCCGCTATGGCGGAGTAAATGCTTGAGTAATGATGTGAATTGACAGCTCCTTTGATGAAGTGGTTCAGAAATTTCAGAATTCCCGTAAAGCTCAAAGGTTTAGTTATTAAATAACTTCGCATTTTTGTTAAACAATACAATGCAACCACATATCTCTGAAAAGAGTCCTACAAACAATAATTTTGCATTTTTGTCAACACAAAAACCATATACGCGCTTTTGCACTTTAGGTGCTCATTCTCTGTCCTAGAGCGTCTGGAAAATACGTACACTCACATAGCCGGGCCTCTTCGGCATCACAGTGAATCCGGCTCCCAGCCCGCAAACACGGCAAACCGTAATCAAGCTTCCGTTCCACTAATTAATGCAAGCAAATCCGCCCGGTAATCATAGACTGTACATGCCCTTTTAATTTTGCGCCATAGTGTTGCGGTTTGAGAGTTGCGGAGTGTTGTGTTGTGAAAGAATTCATAACTCGATTAACATACTTTGATGTAATGTCGAAATGCAACGTCTCTATAGATATTGTATGACGATTGCGGCTGTGAAGTTGGAATTGGTTGTAGTCAGTTTTTGGTCAAATTAACTTCGAGTTCATCGAGTTCCATCTTCTTAGAATCCCTATGTTGAAAATAAAAGTATTTTACTTTAATTTTAAACAAAGGGAGTTATCCTAAGTTGTCTAAAACTATTAATAGTTTAAAATGTATTTATGTACACGTGTCTTTAAAGATTTAAACTCGAGAACGTAAATGTAAAAAATCTAGCAAGCTAAACGGTGATGGAAATATTAAGAAGAAACCTTCATATCCATTAATTTGTGCAGTCATCTCAGTTTGCACATTTTCGACAGAAGATTAGGAGATAGCTGAATCGCTCGTCTGAAATGAACAACGACTATGTATGGTACATTACACTGTTAGAATAGGTATGTTAGGATCTCATGTACTCACAATGCGACGACAGGGATTGTAAATTGTCGCCATAATGGAAGAAATCGATAAGTCCTAACCCCTTTCCTAATGGTAATCGATTTCTTCTCAGAATCATTAGATTCTGAGCATTGTAGGTAGGTCCATTTTTGCCGCGGCATCCGTTTAAGAAGCCTCATATTAATGGCGATTTTAATTAGATAGACATTTTACCAATTCTAAATTTCAAATTGTCTTGTAATTTAAAACAAATATAATTTGTAATGCTTCTTGCTACTGAAAACATCATGGTTTATTTACATGACTCGGCACTATATTAAAAATTATTCATGTTAAACATCAAGCATATACATTACACACTAGCTCAGAAATTATTTGATATCAAATGTTATTTACATATAATGTACTCAAAAAGCCGTGAGGAGTAAGATTGTGAATTGTCGCACATCCACAGTAATCGAGGAGGCCGATAAGACCGGACCGGCCGACCCGTAATGATTCGACCATTGTGCGTCCATTCTTGCCGCGGCATAATAGCGCGGTATCCGTTTACGAAGCCCCATTATTTAAACACCAATGAATACGCACACCATGCCTATTGTTGAACGTAATAATTACCGGCTTTTTTGTTCTCCGAGAGATCGCGATTATGGACGAATTTCAAATGTATTGTCGGGCTGCAAACTCAACAAATTGAGACGCGAGATTTTTCTTTGTACGTGTGAAAACGTTCTAGATTGTAAACATCATTCTTCGAGATAAGCAATGTTTGATTGAGTTAATAAATCTTGAATGTCAAGTCACATTTCTCATGTAGGTTTTCATTTCAACGGCGAAAACAAAGCTAAGTTTACATTAACCAAAATGAGAGATATCTTTAGGGACATCGTATTTATATGGGAACACGCTTGTATACGAGGGATATGCGGTTTTTATAGATTTGGTGAGTCTAGTTATAACATTGAAATGACTGACATCTGAACTTCGATACCCTTAGACAGAGGAACTAGGCGTAATAGGTAATAATTTCGACATATCCAACTATAGTTATTAAAATATGTTTCTACAGATTTATTTCCTTATGGAAAGTGGTAAACAGACATACTATTGAGATAGACGGAAGTTCGGATTAAGTTTGATCTAAGTCTCATATCATTGAGATCAGATTGTTCTTTTCAAACCCTATAAATATTTTACAATACATTTAAATACCAAAACAAAATAAAGTACTATATAAGTAACACATTTTTCGCAATTAACGATTTCTTTATAATCTCGGTGGCGTTAACTTGCTGTACAGGAAAGCTGAAATTAATTTCAATTCGGATTTTGTGTTCAGATGAATTTAAACTGGTGCTCCGTAATAACCGACAATTGTTATGATGTGATAAAAGCATTTACCGTATTTTGATTGGCTTCGTCATTTGAATGCTCCATAAATTTTAACACGGCACACAATGTTTAACAAATTAAGCGGACTGCTTTATGCCACAGTGTGGACAATAACAGTACAATGTTTACAGTATACGTGCGCATCATGCTTGGTATGTATTTATATATTTTAAAATCATTTTATGAAAGAATGAATGCATAATGAGTAACAATACAAAGCAATGACACCTCTCGCCTTGTTGGTCTAGTGGTAGCATGCGTCGCATATGGACCAAGAGGTCCCAGGATCAAATCCCGAGTTGGGTCCAACAATTTGTGGCTCAATTATTGTTTTAATATTGAAATTAGTCACTAACAGTCCGGAGTCAAGAAGTTGGCGGTATAATCGTCCCCGTGCGTCGGAAAGCACGTTAAGCCGTTGGTCCTACGCCTGACCTATCTCCGGTTATGTCAAACTGCCGTCTCATCGGACTGTGAGAGTGAAGGAATAGAGAGCGCAAACACTTGTGCACTGTAATATCTATCTCCTGCGTAGCGGGCTAATGCTCGTTGAGATTGGCCGCTGTGACTGATATCGGTTAGGAGGACATTATTACTGCGAGTTGAGCCTACTGGGTTTCATAGTTTATATATTATCGTTACACGAATATATACATTACATGCAATGGATATGTTCTCAATTGAAAATTCTTTCATCACTATATAGGCATTACTTTTCCTTCTTCACATAACATTAAGTCTAACATACATATATTATAAAAACTAATATTCTAAGTAACACGCCGAAATACGACTCCCTATTAATATGAATCAATCTTTATTCCTTACTGTTATTGTTTTTCCTTATGTCAGTACAAAACGTAGTTCTTTGTACGGCGAGTATTCGAATAGGCGTGAATAAAAGTGCAAGTCAGAACCAATTGCTCTTCCCGCTGAACAATCTTGCGGATCTCAAATTATTCAAATGATTGATTAAACGCCGCCGGTCTTCCCGTGAGCATTTTGGCCGCTTCCGATAATCCTTTGAATGGGCAAATGTATAAAATTGGGTGGAATTCTCATTAGTGTTTCTTTTGATCATTATGTGTATTAAATGTGTAGAAATATTTACAGAAATATATAGAAATCTAAAAATGGTGCAGCTAAAACTCAGTTCACTATAAAGCATAGTACTGGTTTAATATATTTATAAGGTAAGTTTTTATTTTTGGCTGAATGTGGTTTGGGGATCTTATCTCTCTATGGACTCAGCCTATCCCTTCAATAGCAGGCGTGATAGTATACATAGGTTATAAAAAAGAGTAAGAATACATATAAATCAATTTTACATTAGATTATATTACGGGCTTCAAGCCAGAGGGGCGTATAAGCAAATCCCAACTTTTTTGATACGAAAAGAATATCCGACTCTCGGTCATACGTCGAAAAGTAAGAGGTTGTGTATCGATAAAATTAGAAACGAATGACTTAAAAATGTGTTTTTTTTATCTCTCTCTGGCTTGAAGCCCGCGATATCTTAAGTTGAGCTTATAACAACACCAATAACGTACTCAATTTTTTTTTACATTCTAAAGGTAAATTTATTCTTATTGGTCTGTACCTCATGGGGCGTCGTCTTGAACAATCGACTAAAGATAGATACGTCATAGAGGCACCGTTTATTTTTTTTAAATATTTGGATCATTTACAAAAACATACCAAAATGTATCTTACCATCCTCAGCCCTTAACCCGTAATTAAGTCAAGCGTTGAACGCCTTCCGTGACACAGTGTGCTGACGATTTTCCGACACGGAAACGTCCCGTTGTTACATTTCCCAGTACATCTCATTTCCATCCAACTGTTGAACAATGTTCGTTGTGCATTTCGCGCTCGCGACTCCATTTACCTGATTACAGTTTTCAATACGATTGGTTATTGCGGTACCCTTCGGGCGGAAGAGGCTTTATTTTGAAGCGAACCTGTTTTTAGTGGTTTATTGTGTTTGATAGAACTTATTAACTGGTCGCCTAATGTAGCTTTTGAGAATTGAGTTCTGAAATATTTAATTTAAAAAAATCTTATAAGGTTTTTATCGAAATATAGAAGTAGTTTTTTTCAGACGATCCGTGAAATTGTCATTATCACTTAAGTATAGGTTTGAAATTTCTAAGTTTAGATCAAAATTGTGTGTTTGTTATTATAATTGAAATAAAATTTGAGCGTGAAAATTTAAATTTGGAAAGTGCAACGGCCATAATGTGGTACGGTATAGGTGGCTTTAATTTTGGTTCCTTTCACCCAATGTGCACTAGCTATTAAGCCACTGATTTCATATCATATACAACACACCTTTTAACTAGTTAGAAAATCACTGTAGATAAGCCATTACGTGACGCAAAACAATACCGAGAACCAAGTCAAAACATGACGCGAAGACCCGGCGTAAACCTTTGAACCAACAAGACGAGATAACGAAATCCACGCACATTCCCTATTTACCTTGCGCATTGTTCCCGTGTTATAATATTCACAAACTATATCCACATTTCCGCTTACATCCGCGGGTACAACAATGAGCAAAGCGGAGCGCGAAAACCCGAATAACAGGGATATTAAACAGAGTAGAACAAAGGGAATATTTTATATTTTCTTCTTACTTGCGGAGCAAAATGGGACACGTGTTGCTATAATTAGGGTGCGACAAGCATTTTTCTGTTTATTTTTCAAGAGTTCTTGGTGTGCACTTGTTACGATAAATGTGGCTGACTCTGAATACCAATCAATACGGAATCAAACTTCGTGTCTATTATTATGTCTTATGTAACGATAATATGGTATAAATCTATAAATATATTCTGCACTATTCAAAAAAGGTAGGTATGTTCGTTTATTAAAAAGATTTAAAGATTTTTTAATGCGTTGGTATATTTATTTTTCTAGTGTCATTAGATAACTAATGAAATGTTTTTTTACAATTTTCATTATTAAACTGGCGTTACAATGAACTCACAAGAAAAGCTTTTGTAAGATAATGTTATGAATAATTAGGCATAGAGTAAAAAATAATGTAGGTATGTAAATGTAAAATAATGCTATGTAAAAAATATTGTATGGAGCAATAGTATATAGCCTATTATAACCTTAACACTTATTATTTGATTATGGATAATGTTAAAGAAAATGTACAGTTCACTTATGAATATTTGCTTTAGTCTCGGAGTCAAGCGTTATACGCTGAACGCAAGCAAACTTTGTCCAGCCAACTACTAAATAATAAATAACTTGTCCAGCCTTGCACACTAAACGGCCTTTGGTTACACGTAAAGCGTTCCTAACCACTAAACGAAACCCGTACTGTGTCTGCATCGATGCGTTTAAGCGAATAATTTATTTAAACACTGCAGCATCTGCGGCTGTAAAGGGTGTGTCCACACCACAACCGATGTTCGCTTACGCCTGTACCAAAATCCAGCACAGATTGCACCATTAACATGTACACTATCACCGTTCGGAAGATATACGCCGCCCGTAATGGTCGCAGGAGCCTTCTTTTGTCGTAAAGTGACCGTCCCATAAATTAGGTCAGCCGGCTGCGTGCTTAACGAAAATATTTTGATCGTGAGATTTTCTTTTATGAGGCAATGACTACCTTTCTGAGAAAGGTTATTTTGAAAGAATTAAATTGAGTTAAAAGGATGTGCGGATGTGACTTGCTTTGCTGAATGTTTGAAAAATATTTACATAATTATATTGAAAAAAATGCTACATTTTCTAATTATGACTAAAAACATAACGTTAATAATATTGCTTTGTCCTAATAAAATTAAGAAAACTGTGTAGTTTTCATTATCTTAGTATGTTATTGTAGCGTGTGTAAAATAGGTGTAGTTTCTATATATATAATTATATAAACAACATATATATTTCTTTAAATGAAATGAGAGAAAAATGTTGGAGATGGACATAGTAGGTATGAAACGTCATGACTAATACTTTGACAGATAGAAGCCGTCAGCTACGGCTTTCCTCGTAAGTCGAATAGCTTACTTATGTTGATGATGTTCATTTAAGCATTTTCCTTCGAGAGCAATGACCTAAGAATGAATAAGGGAAATGGAAATTTGCTTAAACGGTTCGGGGACTTGGTGGTCGAATGAATAAAACGTCACAGCCATTTCAGCCCTGAAACGAATTATCCTGTTTCTCGTCCTATTAAAGTTCAAAGTGAATGTGGAAACAAACGTTTTATTTACCCAAAGTTACGCTTGGAGGATATCTTTTTAACAAAGAGAAATCGCTTTAGACATTGTTTACAAATCTAATGATCTAATCATAGCCTGGTCTTCACAGAGTATTCGACGAAGAAGCGTATTTGGCTTATGTGTATTGAAACCAGTTATTATCTGGTGTACATAGTACTTATACTATTTTTTAAAATTATTACGCAAAAATAAATGCAACGCAATATTTTACCATCATAAATTGATCTATCAGTGACAATGATGACAATAACATGACTCATAGTAGAATTCCGATACAAGATAGCCAGACCCGTTGGTCGAGTGATCAAAGAAACTGGCCACGAAACCAAGGGTTACGGGTTCAAATCCCGCTAGGCCAAATGTTTCATGTGATGAACGTGGACGTTTGAACTCGAGTTATGGATGTTTATAAAAGTATTTATTATGTCTATCCGTTCGCCTCGCATCCATAGCTTATAAACTTAGTTTGGAACTAGGGATTTTGTGTGTCAGTCTGAAGGATTTATTTATTTATTATAAAGTAACAATGCAGTAAGCATTATAGATCTCATTTGGAAATAACTTTACTAATTTTAAAAGAAGAATGACCATTAAAAAAAACAGTCCAGAAATACTGACAATCTTTTACTTACCTATTGTCATTACACTAACAAGACCATTTACTTAAAGCGGAGTGGCTCTAAAACACACCGTATCTTCATGTTAACGAATATCAGCAATAAATTAATTCCGGCCTGGAAACTGCGGCCAAATGGTGGCCCTCCACCCCAAATGTAAGACAATCCGGGTCTGTCTGCGCTAATAAGTCTAGAAGCTGGGAACTGTGTAAGCAATTCTGAGACGCCTTGATTTGCGGTGAATGTAGTATGATGGATGATTTGATACTAAATTGTGTTGTGAATTAGAAACTTGGACTGTTTGTTTACTAATTAACTATCAACTTGTTGCAATTCTGTACTGACTCGACATTAAATAGAATGTTTAATTGGATAAGATCATTAATTGTAGCTAGTATTCATTTGATTTAAACATTAATTGTGTTATAAAACTTTTAATGATCTCTAAATTACTTATCAATTTATGTCTTATTTCGACAGATAGCAAAAATAAGCAAGCCTTATATGTTTCGGTATTCTTTCTTTGTTTTTATTTAATATCTTAAATATGTACGAAACCTAATCAATTGGTTAATACTATGATTTAATCCTAAATGTGTTGTGTTTTCAAATCCAATTTTTTTTCTCAAGAAAAGTTATGGAAAAATCTTGGCATCAGGCTACATTCTACGAGCGCTATTGTTTATATGGAATAGCGTTTCTGATTCGTATGAAGACAATCTGAAACAACAGAACACGTTTCGTTGCTCATTTCAGTGTACCAGAGGCATTCAATCGGCAACCATTAAATGCACCTCAGTGATTTATAACCACTCTTTCCGTGCCGCGACCAGAATTCCCGACCCTTTCTATTATTGGTTTCTCGTGAGGTGCTCCTTTTATGTGGAGGTCACGAGAAACTGGCCGCAAAACCGATCTCGACATTGAGTCAGCGCGGCTCCAGTCACCCATAAAAGTGTCGTTAAAATATCTGAAATCGCGTGTAGGCACACGCCGAACGTATTGAACGGCGGTGTCGTGTCGTAAGGTCGTTTCGCGGGCTAAATAAGTGAAAAAATCCTCGTTTTGCGGCCTTTAGGTCTCATTCCGAATACCTAGTCGGGCATAATTTTTGCAAATGGTTCTCATGCCGATAACCGATGGGATGTTCTGTACCCGATTATTATATTGTCAAAGACAATGGGGGATAGGTATATAATAAAAGTTACTCTGGAATTGGCTGTTTCTCATCCATGCTACTAACAATGGATTTTGGCATGAAAAATATTTATTTTGTGCAAGAATTCTAATAAAATACACATCAATTATATGATATAACCTTCAATAACCTCCAAATCAATTAAATGATTCATGTCTCGATAAACTGAAATGAAAAATATAGTAATTAAATTGGGATTAAGTACACGCGACAAATGATCATTTAAATATAGTCTCGTAAGAGGCATTGCCAGAAAGTAGGTTGTAAAACTTTTTCGTCATTATGGTTTAAATGAAAGCTTACTTTGAATGAATGGTTGTAAGCTACAAGCAAAATTATAATACCTATATAATTTGAATTAACCATCCAACCAACCAATCATAACCCAACATATAAAATTTACAAACTTTTATTGAAATACACAAATACACCATACATTTTTCAAAATGTAATCCTTAATTGATATTGTAAAAGCTTTTACTATGCGGGCTCATCCAAACCTATGAATTTGAAATTTATGCCCTTAATTTAGACTGAAGTGTAAAGCGCTTAATACAAAAAAAATTACGTGGAAATCGCGAAAATAAGACACATTATCTTTGAAATATTTGATTGTACCAGTAAAATAAAGCTGTGCTTATAACTAAAATAAATTTTACGACTGCTCTAGTTTCCTCATTTCACAAACTATGACGGCAACTTTAGACTTCTTCAGAGTATCAACCATGTCCTTCAAAGGAAAACTGAACACGTGGTGAGAAAGAAGGTCGAAAATAATCGCCCAGAAACGTGCCAAGGGCACGACTCTTTGTCCCTAGCAACCGCAAGTAGGTACTCACGGAGACTCTGGAGGCTTCGAGTACTCCAGTCGAGATGACGATTGTCCGTGCGCAACGTACGAATGAATGCTGCGGGTGAATGCTTGAGAGCATTTTACTTCACAGCGCTTCTCAATTTCAGAATAAAAGAACAGCAGCTGTTCGATAGACTTGATATAGACTAAATAAAAACGCATAAAGACACAATTACAAAGGTGTTAAAATATATACATACCTTAAACGCATTTGAACATCTTAACCAAAGTGTAAATATCTTACAGTTAATATGATCAAAATGTATTGTATACTAATTAAAAAGTGCTCATTTATTTATCTAAAATCATTAGATCGGTACGATCCTGGCACACACCTTTCGCTAGTTCTACATCCATAAGTCTTTTAATACATGCTCGTCGGTTTAGGTGCGCCAGGATCGTAGCAAATGGAAAGCTGTGATCTCTGTCTCCTGCATGAAAAAAGCGTGACAGTATGTATGTATTACATCGCTGTATTTTGTAAACTATATCCGAACTACGATTTACATCTTGTATATTTGTGTATTTTGTTATTCATCTTACATTGAATAAAAAGATATAACAAGATACACAAACTGTCATCAAGATGTACCATGAATAAAGTAAGAAAACTTACATATCCTCGTACCTATATATAAGCAACGATCACTATACAGCTGAGTTTGAGATCTTCGCAATGATTTGCTTGCGTTAGAAGATTGAATTTGCTTGAGTATACAGTTGTAGTAGGTTTGCGTACAGATTCTACGTATTCGTTTGATTCTTATCAAATCGTGGATATTATTACTACGAGTAGTGACTTTACTATACACAACTAATTAATTTCAAAAAGAGAATTATATTTAATATAAATATAGAGCATTTTCAAGAAGTTTCCTTTTGAAATCGGACATGCACCGCTGAATTTTTAAAATCTTACTACAAATATTTGCCTCTGGTTACGTGACGGTGAAAGAACTTTTCCTTTCATTATTGAACATTGTGAATATTTTGTACATTAAGTTAATTGTATATTCTGATAATGGAATGACATTAATGTAACATATTTCTTATTATTTTATGTTGGTTTATGGAGAATGTGGTCATTGACTAGACTGGGATATAATGAAAGGGGCAACTATTTAAAAAATACTAGGAGGATTGATTAATATTTTCAAAGCTATTTGTGCCTACTTCTATGCACAAAAAGTTCAACTCTCGTCAAATAGTCGAATATTCAGAGGATCAGATTACGGAAATAATTTGGCCCTTTGCCCTTTGCCGCGCGTTCTTGGGCCGTCTGTGTTCGCTTATTTTTGAGTAAGTTTCATTCTTGAATCTTCTTTATAAGATAATGCTTTGAATCAAAAATGATGGAATGGAATATATCATACCATGCAGCAGTGTATATTGCTTAGGACAAATTCATTTATATTGGGACAGATTTTAAAGAATAATTTCACTACTACGCTAAAAAGGTGCTATGTTAAAAATTCCTTAAGTTTTTTATTTTATCTTTGATATTCATGTCCATGGTTTTTATATTATCTCATAAATATTGACAAAAATTTACAAAAAATTTTTTGGGTGATCTGAGTATTATAATAATAGGTAATCCATTCCAAATCAACTTTTACCCGGATCTTGAATTCTCAAACACACAAAGGAGCTGTGTTCATTCATAGCATTACGCAAAACGTGGAAACATCCAGATTGCATCCAAACAGTCATGGTCGCCATCTCAATTGCGGCCATGAATAATACCACCAGTTTTGAAAACATTCACGACGCCATTTTAGCGATGTTTACGATGCAGTTACTTCTCTTTGTTTACTTGACTGCACGAAATGTCTCTGTTATTGCTAATATTATGAAAAACTTGAACGGTGGCAAAGAGTACGTTTATTAGTAAACATCTTTATTTTTACCGAACAAAGATGACCCTTTGTCTTTCTTTCTCGACGTCTGTTCATATATGTTTAGTTAAAATCAAACACTCTTATTTAATGGACTTTTTAAAGAGTCTTGTTGTTAACAAAGGCGGCTGGCACCATATCCGTCCACTAAATAATATTTGAATACAATTAAAATGAAAATTTACGTATAATTCATTGCAGCGCCTAGCACCATGCTTAGTCAGTTGGTAACCCAGTATAGTGAACTATCAAAATTAAACGCTCATTTTCGGCTATTTAGCGTCAACGTTTAGCGCCACAATGCAATTTAAGTTTTGACGTTTATTTTCGGAGATTAAATTTGTATATGTATTATCTGGCGTAGGTACCTATTGATTAGAATTTATTACAAAAATGGATATTTGTGGTTCTCATTTGGACGATGATGAAGAAATAATACGTTATAAGTAAACTGGTTATATCATCATCTTCCTAACGTTTTATTATTAGCGGACCCCGACTAAGCACGGGATGTGCTTAGTCCGGGCCCGCTTCGACCATGATCCATGATTTAGCAAGTCTAATTTTATTACCAGACAATTTTGATCATGGTTACACAACCACAATTGTTTGAGTGAGCACATAAAATCATGTTTCATCATGTTGTACTCGTATACCCTCATAGCCGAACTGGCGTGTCCGG
This sequence comes from Glyphodes perspectalis, assembly GCA_951394215.1. Taxonomy (NCBI): domain Eukaryota; kingdom Metazoa; phylum Arthropoda; class Insecta; order Lepidoptera; family Crambidae; genus Glyphodes; species Glyphodes perspectalis. The sequence goes on along the minus strand of OX596207.1, from coordinate 6,000,273 downwards.
GTTTGAACCCGCACCCTCGGATATGAAGCACGTGTCTATATCGTTGAGCTACCACCGCTTATCCAACTAGTTCTTTTGAGTTCCCCAGTGAAAACAAATTTAAAAGGGACTACTACTAACTGACTGCTGCTGCAAAAAAATCGAAATTTAGTTAAAATCAAATCACAACAATCGCAGTACTAATGTATTCACGACATATAAATTTAGGTATGGGGAATCTGTTTTACCGACACCATAAACGCGTTTAATTAAATGTTCTTTAAAATGGCTTCGTGCAAGAAGGCAATAATGTTGAACACATTTAACGATGTAAACATATTTATTCAATTGATTTAGCTCGTATTTAAACGAAATTTGTTGCAAGTCCCCCTCAAGTGTTTATTTAATTTAATTTGAGCTAAACAAACTATTTTTAAAAGTATGCTCACTGCTAGACTAGATTGTATTGATTATCATGTTTCAATGGTTTTTAATAAATATTGCGTCTTATAGGGCACAAAGGATACGTACCTACTGTATTTGCATATAAATTTTGGTGTGTAGGTATAATATGACTGAAGTATAAGATTGTGATAAGGTTGGTTTTGGTCCATTTCTTGAATAAAAAAGGAGAAACACAACAATAGAAGTTGCTTGAAATTTTAAAATAAAGTAAACGACAAATTAAATCGAGGCTAAGTTTTTTACTCCTTCGTCGGAACGGTGTTCTATGTCACCAGGGAGTCAATGTACTCATTATTATGAACAACTTTTACCATAAGACTTAGCTGAAATTGCAAAAATAATCTCTATCGCACTTTTCGACTGCCATTGACCTTTTAGCAGAGACGTTCTGTGTATTTGATGTGTCCTTTCAGAGAAAATGTTGTTTATTGTCATGAGGATAAAAACTTCTTTTGGGCTAAGTAAATAATCTTTTATTACTAGTCTCGTATACTTAGATAAAAAAAAATCGCGTTACATTGAGGCGTTTGATTATCATTTGTAGCAGAATGAATGTATTGGCTAATAAATGTTCGTAATAATACCGGCGGAATTTCAATGGTAAAGAGATGTGACTCGTATCTATGCGAGGGGTGTGGACCTCTGGATTTTTCAAATCTATGTTCCTTACTTACATCGGCGATAAGGGGAAAACCTCGTAAGGAATCCTGCTCATTTAAACAATTATAGATGTGTTATCATGATCTTATTTATTTGGATTTCCTCCCTTAGTCCCTTTCTGCCATCTTGCAGTCGCCTCAATGTATTAAGCAGTCGCTAAATCCAGGATCATGGTCTACGCAGACCCTGACTGGGAACAGGATATAACACTGCGGAGACGAGTATACAATGCATACTTGTGTAAATAGGCTGATGGTACATATATACAACGGATTAGTTTCATGTAAACATCTTTACTATGCCGTATCGGGTTTCAACACCGCACACGGCAGGATTGCGTCACGGAATATTGTGACGTCATATATCGCTGGCTAGGTTCAGTACCTATTGTGTTTATCTAGGAAGCTTGATAGAGCGATATGAAATTGTATACGTCCTTCGTACAGTCTAGCTTCTAAGTGATTAAGTGATTGAAATGACTAAGTGATTTAAATAGAGTAGTAAGAAATTAAATCAGAACCAAACTTTATTCATTTCCTGAATTTAACTCGATCTGTTATGGAGACTTTATTTAACGACTTTCGGTACCTATCTAAATATTTTTAATGGATAAAAAAAATCTCCTTTTTTATGGTTAAACTTTTGGCGCGCCAATATTGTTAGATATATTATTTAATTAATTATTGCAATCGGTAAAATAGTTGGGTGAAAAAGTATGAGAATCATACAGAGTTACTGCTGTATAATATTAGCGAGGATGTAAGAATTTCGGGATATATCCTTATAATAAATCATTGAGTAGATGGTATAATTCTGACGTTAGATTTATCGCCCGAAATTGGCATTGCTAATAAATCAGTCTGTTCAAAAACGGGCGGTGCTCTGTGGCCTTTCGCGATTTGATCCCATTTATAATATTACCATCTGGTGGTTTAAACAGTTATGTCGCTGTACTTCACCACAGAAAACCGTGAGAATTTTCTTATTAATATTTTATTCATTATTTTACTTTACTTTATAACAGTTGATGAATCGTTTTCTTATAAAGCAAAGATTAATAAGTCGGCCCATATTTTACTTTGTATTAACAATACACAGCATTGCATAGCATTTGAATCAAACTCAATATTCCAATAATTTAATCCAGAATCTACAACAAAACAAAACACAAACAAAATCCGTTTCTCCAAAATACTTTGAATGATTTAATCGGTATTTCTTATAACAGCAGATTTTTTCATGGAAGTTGCGTATGGAAGCGTTCGTGGATACTGACGTCACAATTATTATCAGATCTTTTAACTATATTATCATCTCTTTCCTTTTTTCAGACTATTTGGGATCGGTGCAGAATTAACAATAATCTCAAACATTAACGTTAATGTTTGAGATTATTGTTAATTCTTAAAAATATATGTTTATGACCACGTGGTCATAAACATATATTTTTAACATACATATCAACACGCCTGTAATCGCTGGAGGGGTAGCAGACAAAGAGGCAGCTAGCTCCCATAACCACATTCAGCCAAAAAAAATAAGACTTGGTTAGGTTAGGTGAAAAATTGTGAAAAAGTGGCTAAGTCGTCGCCTACACAGAGATTTTTTAAGAAATCTCTAAACTTACTCCTTTACCTGTGCTACAAATGATTTATAAAATAATTAAGTGTACGACTTATTTGCAGCACTTTTATGCCAAATAATTTGTGGTTAAAGAGAGCAAGGAGATACATATTAAGCGTCATTATTCAAACCGACCACAGCGCTAAAAATTCGCTCGAGTAGCAATTTCGCATTCAATTCTCTTACTAAATTTCTCTTTGGGGCAATTTTGTGGAATTATGACTTTGTATGAGATTCCTAATGGTATTTGGAAGAATACTTTCTAAAGTTATGGCACGGAATAAATAAGTTATGGGAAGCATTTAACCTAATAATTTGCTTCGGGTCTGTAATTTTGAAAGTTTATTTCATATTACAGGTAGTTTATTGTACCTACTCATTATGTAGTAAATTAGGTATAATTTTATTGATTAACGTAACCGCGATCGGATTTGTAAGTTCATTAAGTTTACGTTGAAACTGTATGTTGCATGCATATGTGTATTTTTAATCAGCAACTGGTTTACCTTTAAACAAGGGATAAGTTGGCTTGGAGAAAGCTGCAATGTCGAATGTGTACGTATAAGGTCAAGTTACGTGGAGATCTGTAGATTTAGCATTTCATTCCTAATCTTGATATTGCATCCCACATTAGCTACCGTAGTGGTCTGCATTTCTTTGTTAATTCAGATGCATTTATTATTTCTGAACTAAATCCCAACTACCTTACCTCGAAAACATTTAGCTGCTTTTTAGACCACAAAGATTATGGAAAACAAGTTTACACGGTCCTGTTTTAACACCACTGCAACGTTACTGCATTACAAAACCGCAGTTTTATTTTCATGTAAAAAATTCAAATGTTCATTTCTATTCTGACATTTTCGTTGAAACGCAAAAACGCCCGACAACGCGTAGACGAGACTGCAACTTTTAGCATTTAGCGTTTAATGGGAAAAGGGAAAAGAAAACATTGCGCCTGACATTGTGAGGTACACGCTTAAAGTCTTAGGGTGTTGGCACAGAGGTGATGTTCGCAGAACCTCGTGTGTAAAGTTGTGGCTGTGCCCACACAAAGCGCCTGACTGTCCTTTGATACACGGACGGAAAATCAGAGTCTTTATAGCCGAGCCGTTGTCATGATACGGTAGCATTACTTTGGTTACAATTGTTCTAAACGCGTTAACTATGTTCCTGAGATACGAGCTATTGTCTTTGAGATTGATATATCTAGTTACTGAAATATATTGTGACTATATATAAGCGTTTGTTATTCCATATCTAAGCCAACATCAAGTTCTTCCAAAGCTTGTTGTATAGTTGCGAATTCGTAGAAATTATGTACGAATACCCAAACTATAATAGATATAATGTAAGAAGCATTTGATATAGACGCTAATCAGTATTTCAAACTCAAGGCTGTCTGAAATTTGCTTTGCTGATTAATACTGATTACTTACTGCTTATTAGTGAAGCAAAAAAATCTAATCCTATATTATTCCTAAGTACTACGTAGCCTAATATAGATCTATAAATATAGATCAGCAACAAAATTCTTCCACTCTCATAAATTTTAAGGGTTACGTGAAAATATCCGTTCTAATTCGATTTGTAGCAAAAAATAAAACCTATTCTCAAGCTTAATGAACCCGAACTGAACGGCGGAAGCTTAAATAATTGGTTCACATCGCCATGCCTAAGGTTGATTGGAATTCCAATATGTAGAAAATTAAATTTTATCGTGAAGTAAAAAGTTGGTTTGGGACTTAAAAAGAATATTCCAACTGTGGTTCTTGCCAAGCATGTCGTAAAAGGCGACTAATGGTATATCGGGTTTTGGGTGGGTGATTGTGTAGGCGACATGTTAGCTGCTTGTCACTGCTTTTTCACAATTTTTCATCTAACCCAGCCCGGCTTTATTTTTGGCTGAATGTGGTTGAAGGGGCGTGCTGCACATTTGACTCTGCCCATCCTTTCGGGGATTATGGGAGTGATGTTATGTATGTATGTATGTGAAGTAAAAAATATATGTTTTTTTTACTTCCATTGTTTCATTCAGTCACATTAAATCATAATATGTACAAGTACAGTTGGGATGTAGTATTAATTTGTTTTAATATTAAACATTGTATATTTAAGTAAATATACCACATATAAATCATTAGTCAGAGTAGTTAACTGTGCCTCTATTTCCAAGTATGGAAAAGTGATGTAATTCAAAGCGCAAAGCTAAATCTTTTTCGTGTGATGTCATGCACGTGACATTTTTCAAATAACAAATAAAGTAGGTAACTCGTTTATAAATAATAAATGAACGTAAATATCCCATTATATTTTTTCTTTGTAAACGCTGAGCGTGGGTCTGTCAAGAACACTTACTTAACCGATAATCAAGGGACTGAAAATTGTCGTTTTGAATTTTTTCATCTAAAGTTATTATAGTCCCCATTTTCATAATAAAAATAGACGTACCGAAATGAAATTATTGAAGAAAATAATGGTGTTGACTTTCCGTTTCTCATTTCAACAGAATTCATTCAGAAATGTCAGTCCATTTGTAAAGAATGAAATATTAAAGCGAGAGGCCCGATGATTTGAAATCGGAGCTGCTATCGCGATTTCTTTCAAGACGGTGCCTCGTTTGTACGGGTCGTTTTAACATAAAAATATTTCAAATACCGCTCCCTTGTCTGAAATTGTTTCAAACACAGTGAAAATAGTAATAATCTTCTAAAATATGAATAGCGTCTCTGTCAGTTATGAGTCTACACTAAAGATATTTTTATTACTGAAACGGATGTAACACTGTTTTATAACAGAAGTTGCTGAATCATTATGCGCTTGCAAAAATCTTATATAAACAAATATATCAGCGAAACCGTTGGCCTGATATATTATGAAATTCCAGATAGTTTCCTCTTCAGTTAACCAGTAGTTATAGGTTTACAAAGTCGATATAAAGAGACTTACTCTTTGTGTAGCTTTTGTAACTACTAAAATACATATTATGTAGGTAGGTACCTTAGTTCTAACGTGCCTTCCAAAGGCGAAATGCTCTTTGCTCCTTAGTACCAAGTCGGTTTCTCACTTGATTTAGTTCAACGCTATTAACTGAAAGAAATTACATGGCAGAAAGCATTTCACGTCCAGCACGCTAAACAAAAATGGTTTCTGCTCAAAGCGAAAAGTCAGTTGCAGTTCCGATATTGGAAGCATTCAAACGGGGCTTGGTCGGTGGAACAATGGGAGGGCCGGCTGTCTGCGTCGGAATACAAACCTTTTGAAGCCCGTCCGGTCCACATAATACAATGAGATTATTCATTAAAATCGTAGTCACCGTTGCTAGTCTTGGCTGTGAAATGGCACCAAGAGCCGCCTCTGATAGATTTCTGTATTCCCTGGCTCACTTTAAATACCGTTTTGTAGTACAGCTTAATTAAGCGCCAATCCCTGGATCTCCAGTTTTGCATTTGGTATGAATGGTTTTTGACTTACAGAAACTGAGATCTGCGGTGCTTTGCTTTTATTTGCCGGATTATGCTGACTGCGGCTCGGAAATTTCGAGTGTATTAAAAATTTAAACTCGTCCTATTTTCGTTTATCTGCACTCTAGTTTTCAGGAGCTTGAGAGGCGTGAGAATGCTTTTTGGTTATTTCATCAGTTCATCTGCGTTACTTAACCTTCTTTTATTTAATAATATATTCTAAACTGTTTAAGTAAATACATCACATGCAATATACAACAAGATTTTTCCGTATAGGTAATGAAAAATATTTACCTACGCTTTCAATATAATGTAATGAAATATATTTTAACGATCAATTTTTTTCTTTTATCATAACAACGGAGTGTATGGATTTTTACGGCTATGCATAATGTCGCCCATATCATGCATGTGTGTGTATGGTAAGTTAAAGGTTGTGTTATTTTTTCCCGTCGTAGGTTATGACCCGTTAAAGGGTCGGGGGCGTAGGGATTAATTTTACAGGTCATTAGAGTAAAAAGGGTAAACAAATTTGCGGAGACGATGGTGACTTTTTAAAAAGCACAATTTATTTTTCAACTTAATACCCGTACCTACTTGATAGCGGTCAGTTACCTAAAAAAATAATCAGACAAGCGATAAATTTATTGTATTTAAAAGTGACATCTACAAATTGAAAGTCTATTTGCGTAAAAATGTATATATCCTCCACATACTTACATATTTTTGACGTTTCTCTGCCTATGGTGTTAGCATTAGGATATTCAGTGTATTAGCCTGGCATAACATACTAATTTTGATTTTAAAATGGGCAGTTTAGAAAAGACGTACGTATAACTGTATATTGCAGACTGAATATTACTATAACTGTAGTTGGTAGCATGTTAATTAACTAAAAATATCTATAAAATGTTTATAAAAATATAAAAAGTAATAATTAATATTACATCTGTAGAAAAGTTCATTATAAACGCGTTAAAATTTGCAATAAAAAGTCAGTTTGGCTCACCATTTTGTTCGAATTTTCGTGCATGTATGTTACTACTTTTTAATGAAGAATCTCTTTTAATGGCGCGGATCATTATAAGAGAATTCTCTTTGCATGGAAACGTTTGGCAACTTTTTTAATTTTAGTTTTTCACGGGGCCCTCAGAGGTGGGAGCCGAGTACGAAGTTCTGCGGATGACTTTCAGCCATTGTTGGATCCCAAATGAATACAACCGAGGATATTGTCTGCTAGCTTCTGCCCGTGACTACGCCTGGAAAGATTTCAAAATGAATCCCAAGAGTAATGAACAAGAGAAAAATATTTTATTATTAAGGAATGTCTTAATTAGGTATAGAATATTTTTACGACTAGGTACTATGGTCGTAATACCAAAGTGCAAAAATGGGAACATTAGGGTTAAGTATTTTTTTTTATTGCGTTATGCAAAAGGGCTAATGCAAAAAACTTACTTAAACACGAATTCTTGTGTTCCATGTCTTGGTAAATTATTGATTAGACGAAGTGATTCTACGGTGATCCACAGCTAATTGTCATAATATTTGTTAAACGCTAACAGTCTAATTCGACAATTAGCATAATTAACTGAGGTCTAAGCCGAAAGCCGGCTAATTTGTGCCTATTTAAGCGTTACATCGGCCGAGTAAGCGGATATTGTGCCAGATGTTTGAACGGTTCTCAATTTAAAGTGAAACTGTGCTGTACATCGGCTTTTATACGGTAGTTTTGCACCGATTAAAATAGATTAATATTTCGACCAAATTTATGTAAACGATAACATTTAACTTCAATAAAATTAAACATAATAAACAGTGAAAAATAAAAGTACCTAGTTTTGTTGTTGTCGGTATGATTACGTCATATATATGAAAAAGCTGTTTTTATCAATATTCCCCTTACGATATGAATGATGTGTACAACAATAAAATAATTGTTACTCAAATATACTTTTAGTTTACAACTTGCCATCAAATACAAACAGATAGGTATAGCACAAGGTATTCGTCGATCAATAAAGTAAATATTAAAAGAAATTAAAAAAAAATCTACCGATTTTATATTTTTCTTTCGACAAGTAAAGTACACTGAAGTAATGCCAGTTACATCAGTTATACGTTTTTAAATCGATAGGTTTTTCGTTCGAGTAAAAAGCAAACGTTTCCCAAATATTTGTAAAACGGCAAAAACTTGTGTAAATAATAGATGAATTGACTAGTTTTTTGGCGGACTGCGATGGTTACATTTACAAGTGCTCGATTTTTGTCTGGGCACCCGTCCAACTGGATTCGTCCACTTGAAACTAGCGAATTTTGATGAGAAGTTTCGTTTGAACAAGCAGCTTAAGTTGAACTGGGCTTCTGCCACTTGAGCGGAAATGGCATACAATGACAGTTTGTTTGTATTCCAAATTTTGGAAGATGTTCAAATGTGTCTCGTTTTTAATCAGCAAATAGCGTCACTCGATCTGGCATTCTTAGGACTAGAAAATTAATGACAGAGCATAAATGAGGTCAAATTATTATATATAGGTAAATTCATATACAAAATAACAATTATTTTGTGTTTTATGGGAGCGGTAGTAGCTCAATAGTGAGGACACGTGGTTCATTACCGAGAGGCGCGGGTTCAAACCCGAGCACCTACCTCTGGATTTTTCAAATCTATGCACGTATTTATACCATTAGCTCGGCGGTGAGGGCAAACATCGTGATGAAACCTGAAAATTCAAACAACTTTGGATTTGTAACCATGATCCAAAAATTGTCCCCCTACCTTGTTACCCCTATCTTACGGTTGCGAAGATCACATCGGCAGTCACTTCAATGTAATTACCAGACTCGTTAAATCCTGGATCATGGTTTAAAAGGTACCCCGCCTAATCACGGGACATAAAGCTAGGAAGATAAAGATTGTGTTTTATGCTTCAGTGTCATAAATCAATGCTGATTTATTATTTCAGCAGATCTCACTTACTATATACCATATCTACTTTGCACAATGATATACTCTGAATTCTATACATATAGTTGAAGCGATTATTTTACAACTACAAACCTTTTATCAACCTTCGTGAAACACTATTTACAATGTCATATTGGTCATATAGTATTGGCCTCTTGCCCTTACTGAAACAGCATAATATAATAACATTGTACTTGCTATCGTTCGAAATTGGTTGACATGATACTCGTAGGACAGAATGGCTTGAGCAACTTTTGATTAAATTGTATGTTTCAAACTCCCCGCATTGCAAACGCGTCATTACAAGCACGACAAAATAATCATAGCACAATTTTCCCGTTTCAACTGTAGAACCTAATTTATTCAGTGCCGCACAAAATGGGGGTTAGCCTGACATTGCTGAATGGACCCGAAGCTTGAAATTGCAACAACTAGAAGTGTAGTTTACCAACTAGAAAATAAGGATGGAATTCCTGAAACTGGTTAAGTTCAGTCATCTAGTTTGTTAGAAATTTCATGAATATAATTTAAAATATGAATGTGTGTCGAGCTGGTTTCGTCCAAAGGCAGGTGGCTTGTGAAACAAGGGATTTAAATTCGATTAAGTTAGGTTAGCAATAGCATGTTGTTTGTACACGTGTTTGGATGTTATTCTCGTTTTAAAACGATTATTATAATACTACTAAGGCACTTTTATGGGCAATTAAAATATTAGAACGTGTAGGTTCAGAAATGTTTTCTTACGAGAAAAAAACATTTGAAAGATCTTTGTCATACGTTTTTTTAAGTATCGTCATAGATTGTTACGAAGTGATACGAAGTGTTTTATAGATTGTTACTAAATTTAAAGAAACTTATATTTTGCATAAAAACTCATTCAATTATTCTTCTTTCATAAGTTGGAAATTGATTTGGAAAATTACAGAAATAACATAGGTATGACTATACGTCTATATATAACTTACTACGTTAAATTACAGCCTGTAAAAAATATATTTTCAAAATATTCCTTTCCTTTTTATATATAACACAAATTCTATTGCATTCTTCCAAAGCATTAAAACAAGAAGCGGATATTGGACGAAAAAGTACATCGCAAACGATGTACCTTGAATCAGCGTAAAAAAATTAACTTTATAAAAAAGCGATTGTTAATAATACCAATAACGTGTTGCAGTATGAAACAAGAAATTTTCACGTTGGATCCGAGCCAATGGCATTTGTTTATTTATTATGGACAATTTTATGGAGCTGGCCGATGTATAAAAATAAAGTAAGACATAAATCAGATGTAGTAAATCCGCATGTATAATTCAATTGTTGTTGCTGGCAGCGAATTAATTTACAAACGGAATATTAACCTGGGATGTGGTAACGTTCAAATGAAATCTGCCTTGCCAGTTTTGATTGTTTGGTGGTTATCATAAAATCGTCCGGTATGTATCTACCAATTTGTATTAATTTATCATCATCATCCCAGCTTCACATCCCGTTCCTAATTAAAGTCCGCTTGAACCACGATCCTGGATTTAGCGAGCCTGATTATTACGTTAAAACGACATGTTTATATGATAACCAATTTAGGACATCAGCAAGTAGGTACAAGGTTTTATACTGTTTCATTAAGGGCAAGAGGCCAATACTATGACATTGTAAATACCTAGTATAGTGTTTTACGAAGGTTGGTAAAAGGTTTGTAGTGGCTTGACTACTATTGTACCACCGTTTTCAATTTCTATCTATTCATAGTGATATCAAAGAATTCTTATGAAGTAATCTCAAGTTCAAGATCAGTCTATTCATAGCTTTAGTTCGAAAAAGTCTGATTTATTTACACTGTAGGTTAGAAATTTACTGTCCATGTCAGGCGAAGACAGTTGCTTATCTATCTTACTCTGCGATTTAACGGGCTGGTATGCTTTTATGTTTCTATTTATTACTCTTAGGCTGCGTCTATACATTCTGTTGTCTGCCGTCTCATTCGCGGTTTATTTAAATAGTTTCTTTAACATATGAAGACAGGCTGTTTCATGATTTTTTAAGTCTTCATGTTACAATTGAATTCATAAACGTAAAAATAGCAGAGATATTTTTCACACTTAATTTATCATAAATACTTTCTAAAAAAGGAACATGTCATTAGATCATAAGTTAAATCAATATGGACGCCTAATTCTATAAAAAGGTTTATGCACCTGTATTAACCTTTTTACTGATTTGACCTATTTAAAATTAATGCCGGTTCCATAATTTAAGTAATAATAACACTTGAAGTGATTGGTATTCTTGACTAATTAAAATTGTAAAATATTATTTTTACTAAACATTTTTTTTTCGTACATACAAAGGAATAAAAACAAAACACTATGTACAACATGAAAAACTAGCTACATTGTTGGTACAAAATACAATAACGGAGCAAACTTACGGCAGAATTGCGCAATTTTCTTCGACCAACCTTTTATAGACTTTTCGACGGAGAATCGTAACCGTGCAATATCAATGATCTTGACCTCCAGATAGCGCAACACTGTTGTCGGAGTATGATGTCGTAACCTGTGTCGTAGAAAATTCATATAACTCCTTTAATACCTAGCCGAGACGTCCCATTTTAGTCTGGGGCTTAAAAAGAATGCACCAACTGTGTTCCTTGCCTAGTATGTTGCAAAAGGCAAAGTAATTACATGTAATTACCAATGGTGATCGAGCGATTCAGTTGTTTCTGTAGGCGATAAATTTGCAACTTTTCACAGCTTTCTATCGAACCTAACTTCATTTTATTTTGGGGATAACTATTTAAAGGAGTTATTGCTCGTGTTTAACACACGAGCAATAAGGCGATATTAGGAGTCATAAAAACCGTAGAGCTTGTATAAAAAGGATCATGAATGTTGAAGAAGCAAGTGAGCTGTGTAGGGATCGTGCCATATGGCGTTCGGTTCTCTGTGCTTACCCCGCTAGGGAAGTGGCCTGAAGTTGAGTTAGTTAGTTATTTAAAGGAGCTTGTTGTTTCTTGCACTTTATCTATCCGTTCGAAGATAGGGGGCGTGATGTACTATGTAATATAGGCGAAAGAAGGCGACGTTTGGTAGGTATTGCCTAAGTAATAGCCTTTACATTGTAACACATGCAGTAGGTGGTTTCTTAAGTACTTTTTAATGTTCTTTGTCGTTGGAACGACAGTCTGTTATACGCTCGTTATAAGTAAAAGTTTATGACTTCCTATGAAAAGGTTCATGGTAGTTCTGCGTTGAGATTGTTTTATACGCTAATATTATATGTAAAAAAGATAGATTTTTTTTTTATATTAACAGAATTTTTAATAATTTGTAATTAATAATATAAAAATTAATAACTACGTTTAAGATATTTGTTTAATATCTAGTGGGCGCCATGAAAATTAAACTAGAGTTCAAATATTTATTTCAATTATTCAATAAATGAAACTTAAAATCATTATCCTCTTTTAATGAGCTAAAGATATCAAAAATTGCTTTTTTATTCATAAAATTTCGCATAAGTATATACGAAAATACTTTTTCTACAAAACAAAATAATATTTCCGGATAAAAAATTCAAGTTTCAGAACATCCATTCAATTAATTGGATGGCTATTAAGGACAACATATAATGTTTATGTCAATAATGACGATAATTATCCGTATTAGTTATTATCACATTATTTCTTGTATTTATTTGAACAATATTTCAAACACAACATTCAGTATCAGTAACAATATAACGTTATTAAAATTATTACATACTATTGTAAGGGCGTTAACGTCTTTTGACGTCCACACGGGGACGGGAACGGTGAAGTTTACCTTTGAACTTGTTACATATTGTTTTGTTATCTGCAAATTGATCTACGACTTGTGTGCGGGCTAATTCATTTCTTTTGCTCGCGCAAATATGTTTGGAACAAGTGATGAGTTAGTATGAATCTTTGTTAACTTTGTCGTCTTATTTTATTAAGTACTTTACTCGTATGTCGGCTCACTTGGGTAAATTTCAATTTAATTCAGTCTTTTTTAAAGAATTTTACATTTATTACTCTTAATGTTGATTCCTTATTCTCTCACATCTATCACCTTGGAATGGTTCAACTTAAAAAGAAAGCTAAGAAAATAATTTGCAATGTAAGGTAAAATCATGTAAGCAATCTAATTATTTATTATATTACATTATTAATAAGTCCATAGCATAGCATATGAATTCGAAATAACTTCTAAAGAATGTGTAATGTGTGCTAATAGAAGTTAACCGTTGAAAAGAAAGACAAGGTGTCTTGGTAATTAAGTTTTTAAGCTACATTTTAATCAACCCAGAGTGAACACGCATTAGAATTATCTGTAATAATCTGTTACATAATATATTACAGATATAATATAAAAATCGTCAAGTGGACTCATTTTTCTTCAAGACGCCTTCATGTAAAAAGATAGGTACTCATTTTTATTATTTAAAAATGCAAACACTCTCGTCTCGTGATCCGCGCCCCCGTGACTTGCGCCATAGCTGAAGATGAAATAATTTAGCCTCGATGCACACACGGCTGGCGTGGAGCAATGATGTTAACCAGACTCCTCATTATTTATATGGTAGACGTGACGTTTCATTCAGTTCACTGCTGTGCTACGTAGCACCAGTACATTTACTGGGCTACGTGATTATAAGACTCTGTGCATATGCATATATTTGACTGGCTCGATCGCGCATTCATTAGTGACCCTGCCCCATGCGCCAAGAGTTGTGGGTTCGATCCTCATCAAGGACGAACATTCGTATAATGGATACTTGTGTTTGTTCTGTGTCTGGGTGTTAATATCCAATATTTAAGCATATATTGTATATATTGATTCTGATATCCGTAACAAGTGCTTAAGCTGCTTACCGTGGAGTCAGCTCAATGTATGTGATGTAGTCTGATATTTATTTATAGTTCTGTGTTTATATTATATTCTGAAATTGCGTAGTGTAAAATATTCTTGAAGGGAAAAGCTGCGCGCGCTTATATTAGGATGAGTGTGTGCGTGTGATTCAATAATAAACTATTCGTTCCATAAGTATATTATGTTGAATTAATAAGTAAGTATAATCCATAAGAACAAAAAAAGTAATTGCGGCTAGTATTTTCAAAGGTATTGTATTATTAACACAAAATACACTATATTTAATTGTGTTAATAATTAAATATTAAAAAAATAACACTTCATGTTTTCATATTACGTACGTAGTTATAGAAAAAAAAAATAACTGCAGAATTTTCACACTCAATCCAGTTTTTATAATACCTACTTATAGTGTACCTACTTTGTGCTATGCAATACAAATTACTGCCTTTAAACTTTACGGAACATAAAGAATGCGTTAGATACTGTTATTAATCTGTATCAACTACTAGTTTTCTAAAAAGCACGAGTGAATGATAAGTTCAATGAACACAAATACAATAGTTGATATCACCGAGAACAAAAGCCGCAAGAACATGTACTTACCAACATTAAAATAAGTAGCTATTAAGTAATATTCAAATCCACATAGATTCTGCGTTCTAAAAGCTAAACATAGCATTTAATTTCCCTTATACAACAAGCAATAGGGGTATTTGGCCGCGTACAAGTACACTATCTGAAACTGAGCTCTACCACAATATAAACAAGGTAAAATTTTAATTGCACCCCGCCATGTTTGTTCTAGAATTGTTTCGCTATCGTGCGGTTTGGGTAACAATGTGCAAAGTTGCGCGGTTGTTTGAAACACATTTTTATGTGGCCATTTTGTATAAAAAAAATTTACGTATAATAAATTTTATCTATCTGCTTTTTAACTTTAAATCTTTATGCAATTAAAAATAAGTTTTGGATAACTGTTATGAAAATTGGTATACCGAAAATTCGAAGCCTGACTAAAGACAAAGGCTTCTTTTTATCCCGGAAAAGTTGTCAGTCTCTGTGACAGTCCAAAATTCAGGGCGGGCAGTGCCGCGGTGTTAAGCAAGTCTCGCAACAAATCGCCGCTTGATCCGATCCCATTTATATAATCGTTGCTTTGCTGTGTCAACATCTGAAACTCGCTGTTACGCCGAGCCTCCGTGATGGCGATTTTAATAAATTTCCATGCGCCGCCGCGGGGCTGGCTTTGAATCCGCTTCAATTATTCACGAGCGGTGCAGGCTCGCAGATCTGCTGCAGATGTGTCAATGAACGGAAATGTTAACTTCGTAATCTGTTCGCGAAACATTCACGATTTGGGAAGCAGCTGTGACCTTACTTGTTTCTAAAGTTTGAATTCGAATCTCGTTAAGAGCTACTATGCTTACCTATTTCATAAAATACGTTGAGGTTCTAGAGATACTACAAACAAGTAGTAGAAGCTCAATGGGGTATTTTACTCAAAATAAATGTAGGTATAGTTAGGTTCGGTAATCAAAAGAAAAAAAAATTAATAAGTACGTATTTTTGCTCTGTCTAATACTCGAAAAGTGACAAAGATACAGCGCTTTAAAGATCTGAAATAGGGCGTTTAACGTCACTTGGACTATACAATTTTACGCACCTAGTGACGTCACGCGATACTTTAATCTTCATAATTTTTAGTTTGCTGAACAAAATAAAAAATACGTCAAATTTTTTTTTGTAATAACCTCAATAGTGGACTATAACAATTTTTTGAGTAAAATATCATATTGTAAAAACATATGAGAAATGTTGGTTTACATCCTTTGAATGTACGGACGTGCTTCAATGTAATAGCTAGACTTGCTTAATTTAGGATTATGATTTAAGCTGACGGCCTAATGTAATAAAATATTCACGAATGGAAATATTGACTTCATAATCCATTCACTTTGTTTGTTACTTAAAACTATGATGTAGTCTTAATTTATATATAATTATATAACTAACTAACTAAACTTCACGCCACTTCCCTAGCGGGGTAGGCAGAGAAAACCGAACGCCATATGGCACGATCCTTACACACCTCACTCGCCTCTAATAATAATAATATAATATATATATAATATCTTATAATTATATATTGTTCATTAGTCATTAGTCTCATCCTATGCAGTCCTATTATATCATATCATACATATATATAACATCACGCCCATAATCCCGAAGGGGTGGCAGAGTCAAAGGGGAAGCAGGCCCCTTTAACCAAGTTCAGCCAAAAACAAAACTGGGCTGGGTTAGATAGAAAATTGTGAAAAAGCAGTGACAACATATATACCTATTATTTTTATTATAATTTCTATCTTGAGTCTTTTTTTCATCTTATCTTATTCATAAAGTTAAAGAACAAAATGGCGCATCATGAATACAGTCAGAATGAACATGTTGGCGGTAAGAACATTTTAATTCGCCCAATTAGCAAGGGCCTTGTTATACGCGAGTTAAATAAGGCTTCTACTTGAAATGATACGGTTGTCACAGTAAAATTTGTCAGTTGTAAGGGTTTGTATGGAAACACTACTTACTTACTGTGTACTTTTATCTTATTATGTTTTTATATTTATAATATAAATATTAATTTCTAAATATAACTTTTCATCTTAGTCAACTCAATCAATTATGTTTTTGCCTGAATGTGGTTTAGGAACTTTATTGCTCCTTGGACTGTGCCTACCCCTTTGGGGATTGCAGGCAAGATTGTATGTATGTATAATTTGTATAGTTTTTACCCCATGGGGTTCCCTACTTGTCCATTTAATCTATCTCAAGATTGCTTTATACGTTATTTGCTATGCACGAAATAGCGAAAAAAATATTTTTAATTATTGTTATCATCGATAGTTATCGTAATTTAGTGGGGATAGCCAAATCGTTATAAAAAATTTGCATAAAATAATGAGATTTCGTGTTTATTCAGTGGGGAAAACATTTCATTACTGTCACTCTCTGTACATTGTGGTGTTATCAACGCGAATCCCTGTTTAAATGGTGTGACAAATAAATTAGACTCATTACTTGATGTGCTGTTTAATTTAAAGGAAGATGTTCGTTGAATTCATAATATTTAATAAGGGTTACAAAGTAGCTTTTTACATTAAACGCCCATATAATGCCGTAAGAAGTTTTTTTTTGGTAAAATTTATTTAAGCCATGGATTATATGCGTTATTATTACCGAAAACGGGTTTGTAATATTAAAATAACCTAATTTGAATAACTGATTCATGTGGACCTAATTCTTCGATTCTACTCAATCTACCTGAATTTATCAATACTGAATCTATCAAAGATATTTTGTAGATAGGCCTAGTCACATTGATCCAATAATAATCTTTTGATGTACGTATAAGATGTTCATTCGTGTCTAGGAATATCGCTACATGTGATACCTATATATGTATTTTCTTCAAGGGTACATGATTTCGCTACGGTAAAAGTAAATAAATAGATGTATCAATGAAACAGTTATAACAAAATTCTACAAATAAAGTAATTTCAACTACTTGGTAGATGAGGGATGCTTGTAATTGAAACGCGTGTATGAGATTATTCTGAGCTAAATTTATAAATATAGACTGAAGTAAACTATTTGTGAGCTAAGAAATTTATCACTAGTTATAACGATTACTAGAACTGTATTTTTGAGAGACGCAGGCGTGGAAAAAGATGTTAATATTTTATATAATATTTTTACTTATCATGATCCCTATGTGGCTTAAAATTACAAATAAATACTGTGTTATCAAGCTTGCCAGAATTTAGTTTTTTTTTAATCTATATATAATGAATTTTATGAACTTCAGAAAGCAGACTTAAGTGACATAGGTAAATCATCACGCTCAAGTATTATTTATTACTTATTACCAAACCCTAGAAATTACATCGAATAAGAAGTAATGCCAACAAATCTTCAATATTATAGTCGTTAGTCCGACCAATACAATAACAAGCAATGATCTCTGGAAGTTTGTTCTATAACTAACGCTTTCCACCCTCGTAGCGTAGGAAGTTTCAGCTCTGAAGTGGCCTCCGAGTAGGTATTAAGTTGTGTTGAGTGGCTTGTTGACTTGTTGCTGGGATTCACTAATGGCTCCCCCGAATAACAAACAAGTGATAACATTTTATTGTACACTACCAGTAATGACATGGGACTTGTAAAAATAACTGCTGTGTACTGCTTAGCGGTTACAGCGGGCCCTTGCTCTAGTACTTTGGTAACTTAGAAGAATCCAATTTGATAAATGGTTCTTCTTTAATATGTATACTTATAGTGCTACCGTGTGATTAGCTAAATGATAGCTTAGGAGTTTGGACTTATACTTTGAATTTGATAAAAGTTTCCAATAAACTACTAGTGAATTAGGAACAAACCTGTACTAATATTATAACGCTAAATAGTTTGTTTGTTAAAAGGCGCAAATCTCAGGAACTACTGGTCCGATTTGAAAAATTCTTTCAGTATTAGATAGCCCATTTATAGAGGAAGGCTTTATGCTATATAACATTCCCCAAAACACACAGAAGAAACCGCGGGCGCAGCTATAACAAATATAAGTGTATTTTTCACCTGTATTCCTAAAGACAAACGATCGGAATGTTCTTTCGCTTCTGTTGCAATACTTACCTCATATTTAAATAGTGTTTATGTAAGTTATTGTCATAGACTTAAAAATAATATTAAATTATTTGTTTCAATAGTAATATTTCCAAAATTTACCTAAGTGATGAATAATCACTCTTTCGAAATGGATTACATAATAAGAAATAAAATGTATACAATTTATTTCTTATTTTTATTATTTAGTTCTAATGAACTGACGTGACAAGCTAAGTCCAAAAAATCCTATTGCAATTATAAATATAACGTGTTGATTGTGGTAAACTATAGTTAAGTTTGCAATATAAGGCAACGCGTATAATTATTCGCAATGCTTATGATTTCCAGACACACAAGTTTAAGAAAGCAATAATATACAAGTAAATTACAAGACTACGAAAGCTATAAAATTACATTTTAAGAATGGCTTTCTCTTTTTGTATTAGTGCATAGAATCGAAGGAAAACAATACACATTTAACGTCGCAGTTTATCTCTTTCCTTACATATTTTGCTGTTTAATACAGTTATGAGGTCACACTCTGTTTTATTAATTAGAATAATACCTATCTAATTTTAAGCTTCTTCAAATAAATGCTTGATTCTTCCTAAATTTGAAGAA
Source organism: Glyphodes perspectalis (assembly GCA_951394215.1). Classification (NCBI taxonomy): domain Eukaryota; kingdom Metazoa; phylum Arthropoda; class Insecta; order Lepidoptera; family Crambidae; genus Glyphodes; species Glyphodes perspectalis. The sequence goes on along the minus strand of OX596207.1, from coordinate 5,980,939 downwards.
TAGCAACACATTTTCACTTAGATACCCATAACTATCACATGAAGGTATCGGTACGGTAACTAGGCAAAATGTTTCGAGTCATGAAATGCATGTCTGAACAATAACCAAACACTATTGAAAAGGATATGGATTGGTGATCAGCTTGAGACACCAGCTCCTCGGTCTTGTGTCTTGTGTCAAATACCGAAGGGCGACTGGGGTGAACCCGGGGTACGGCAGGCCCTGCCCCGCCGAGCTCTCCGTACTCAGCCCCCCTTCGGAGTCCGACTCGGCGCCGTCGGACTCCGAGCAACCCCCACTCGACTCCGACCCGGCCCCCCCTTCTCTGTACCCGTAATAAGGCATCCTCTCCCTATCTCCAGACATCAACTTAAATTATAAGCTCATTTTATCACTTGAACAGTCTTATGCTATTTCACCATCTTCAAAGCGGGTTCAACTGTTTAGGTATGTATCAGTTTGTATTCGTTGAGAGAGGTGAGTGGGCTCCTTCCGTAAGGTTGAAGATAGCTGCATGGTTGGCGGAAGAGAGCGCGAGTTGATTTATCTGTAAAGAAGAAAATATAATTTAAATTTTCATCCTGTCAGTGCATTATACTCGATTGTTATTTTTGGGAGGAACATGTTAACGTATGTTAAGGTATAGGTATAGATGGTAAAGTATAGATAAAAGTCCTAAGTCTCCAATAAAATGGTAATTATGGAAAATCCTTTAAAAGTGTGCATAGGTATCAAAAAAACAATATATATGTACAATGCTTTTAAACAAATTTATTTGAACATAGTGTATAGTATTTTGAAATATATGTGATAGACTTTGTGATTTACTCTTTCTCTCTTCTTTATCATAGACGATTACTTGAGCATAATGTATTTGCGTCTTTAGGTCCTGGAAGGTAGTTTTAATTCTGTTGTGGTTCGATTGAGGCATTTGCTTGTTAATCAATAAATAAAAGCTAAGTTCAAATAATGAAATTATTTCTACTATGTACGCAGTAATTAATTGTAAGTGCCTTTGTAAAAAAAAATTCGAGCTTAAGTCAATGTTATTAGCACAAAATGACTAACAAGCGTTAATGCACAGTATAAAAAGAATAACAGTAAAGAGTAACATGTAACTATTTTAAACATAATGACGGTATTAAACTAACAATGTAGTATAAATAGTGAGGCGGACATTCTTCACGGCTATTGTATTTAATTGTGATGAACGAGAGGAAGCAATAAAATGTTTATGGAATGCTTGCGTGACTGCAGCGGATGGTTGGACTGATAATTTTAAACTGATGATCGAACAGAGACAAATAGGTGGCCGAAAATATTTGGAATGTTCTTAAAGGAAATTTAACGAAAGTATCAATTTTGTTGGACCAATCATTAAATAAAGATGGAGACGAATTTCGAGAATGCATTGATAATGAGACAGAATGTTTAAATCATAACAAAATATTACCGAATAAACAATAAAGGATTAAAAACCATGCCTAAGGTTTAATTTAATAATAATATTAAGTAAGTCAAAAGTTGATACTGATATTATTTTGATACACTTTCCATGGTAGTTATAATGATAACCTAAACTAATAATTCATAGGGTTTTAAACAGAAAACCCGTAGAATCCATTCGCGGTGCGATCCAATTTTCCCCCGCTCGCCCTATTACGTATGTAAGTAGGGAAATTGAAGTGAAAATACATTTTGTTTGCATGAAATTTCCAGTTATTCAACAAGTTTTTACATTCAAATAGGCAGACTGCTTTTTCATTTGTTGCCCCGGTAAAATGAATGAGAATTTCCTTTGAAAGTATTTATCAATATGGATTTAACTGCTGGAAAAAAGAGTAATATATACAATGCCTTTTAATGATGTTGGGAATTCGTATTAATGTGTATTGTTTAATATACCATTGTTTAATTCGTTGCTAAAGGTTCGCATACGGAACATATGGTTTTTGATTTTTAATTTGAATCTGATAACCTGAAAGCTCAACAAACGTGTAAAAGTTAAGCTTAATTATTACAAACCAATGAATGCACGATTTGTCATCGCATCTAGGGACTGCAATGCTGGGTCCAGCAATCCAGCAGCACAATTTTAGCTGTACTGTTTCCAGCATCGAACATGTTATGGTTCAATGCCGTTGGATCTCAATCTCTACTAGAGATTGGAATGCTGAATCAAGCAATCCAGCTGGGTCTTACACAAATTTAGCTCCATTAGATCCAGCGTCATGTGTTGAATTTAGCAAAAATACCGCTGAATTGCAATCTACTCAATTCTTTACCAAGTCTTAAAAGTACGTAACCACTCTTTTGAACGAATCGGTTTTGCATTTGACAGCGCAGGCTGTGGATGCAAAATAATCCATTCGCGCAGGAAGTTATACCCTTTTACGGGAGGCAATAGGCTATTTGACAGTATGAAAAATAATAAGTTATTTTTTGTCATCCGCGTTCCTTACGAATTTTAACAGCGATTTCCATTAATAAATATAAAAAATATTGAATAATGTCACCAAAAAACCCAATATAAAATTAATTTATTTTAAGTACGAGCCACGTGGCCGTAAACGGTTGGGATTGGCTGAATGGATTGTGATGTCGCACGTCTGTGAACAACTAGTTCTGCCATTGCTTTACGCTCGAGTTCCTTGTTTTCTTACGATGTTTGAGTCTATCATTGTACATTATTTGTATCACTTCACTTTTATAATCATGGTAAATGATTTTGTAAAAGCAGACAGCGGAAACATTCGACCGGAATTTTCGTTAAACCACTATAATCCTTACTTTAACACTCTGGCACTGCGCACCCTTTATAACTATTTTTTTCTAGTAAATTACAGGTAAAAACTCAAATAAACCAACGAATGAGAACGATTCTACCTTCTTCCAATGTCTTCGTACTAACGTGTGACGTCACTTGACGCCATTTTGCCGAAGTAGGCGTTTTGACAGCTCAAATAATCAGTGTATTTTTAAATATAATTTTTTATATGAAATACTTATCAAAAATTAAAATAAAAGTTATTTCCAGAGTCCTCATACATCATTTAATATAGTGCGATGGTTTTCAGAAATTAGTCAAATAGCCTATTAAGGTGGGTTTACCACACCGCCTACCGTACTGCAGCGTGTGACACTCGGGCGATTTTATTGCTGCGTTTTGATATAAATACTCTGATGTTTGATAACATAGGGTAACTATTGGTCTTTTACATTAGCCATATGTAAAGTGCATGACAGATATATCATAGAATTTTAACATTTGGTCATACCAATTAATTAACTTTTGACACTTACTAGGTCTTAACGAATTAAAATGTAACAATGTATCTAACATTGTATTAATACAAGTACGCTTAGCTGTAGATTCTAAATATTATATTTTGCTATTATGTCATTATCGCATCATAATATAATTATCAGTCAATATACAATATAGTTGTTTAAATTATTTACTATATTTTGAATAAACCATTGACATATGCTTTGAGACACTTATAGCACTTTTACGGGCGGCAATTATGGCGGCTTCAAACGTGCTCGCTACCGTACTAGCGTGTAATGCTCGGGTGGATTTACCGCTCCATCTTCATTAAACTTCAAGGGCTGTTTGAGTAGCCTTTACAACCGGTTTCATAACTAAGGGTGGTTGTTACTCGTCTCTTTTATATTTGGCTGTAAGCCGTAAATTGGTTAAGGTACAGTAAGTAAATTGAGGTTGCTAACAATAAAATGAGATAAGAATTGAAAGATTTGATTGTTTATTCGTATCGAATAGGCTCCGAAACCACTGGACCGATTTGAATAATTCTTTCACCAATGGAAAGCTACTTTATTAACAAGTAACATAGCTTATATTTTATCCTCGTATTCCTACGGGAACGGGAACTACGCGGGTGAAACTGCATGGCACTGCTAGTATTAAATAAAGTAAAACAAATATTAAGCGTTCTGTGCTTTGCAAGTAACAGGTAATATAAAGTTAGAACTTTTTTTTAATAAAAAATATGATTTCCAGAAGTAGAGCTAAGAGTCTTGACATGCTTAAAGTAATGCACGAGATCGTTTATCATATATTATTTTACCTATAAATACATTAATCAAAACTTCCCACAGGCCTATAAATTATCGTCGACGAAAAATAAAACCCTTTAAAAAAAATCTGTCTACCCCTTAAGTGTTTATGGGCGTGCTTTAGTGTACGTATGAAAAATAACACTCTAAGATAAATAAACACTCGAAAACAGCAGTTGGTGAATTTTTTTTGCCTTCTCTAACAAGAAACTTGATATTATCACGTTTTTATATTACGCTCAAGACGCGAATTTAACTGACATTCGCCCGTTAATTTTATTGCACAACAAATGCACTCAATACGCAATTTTATTTCGGTTTTAAATACGGCCAGTACACTTTCGGACGCAGACGCTTTACGGGCGGCAATTAAGGCGCCTTCAAACGCGTCCGCTACAAATTGCAGCGCGTTATTCACCCGATACGCCCCTGTTTACAGCCCAGTCTTCATTACGCTCCAGGGTACGTATTAACCAGCGTCTAAACCGGATTTAAACGCCTTTTATTGCGATTTGGTGCCGAATGACGATTGACTATAAATGCCACGTGACGGCCGCGAATATTCATAGGTGAGGGTCCGGTGAAATTCAGCAGAAATATTTAGGTAGTTTACACCTTCAGTTGTTGACTGGATTGAAAAAAGGCTTGAATCGATAGAGAATAAAATGAATGCTGCCATGAATTCAACTACGAAGAATCCATTCATCAGTGATGTCCTTTGGAATCTGGCCTTTATTCCAACGAAATATATTACGGTTTTACTTGCATTAATTACGTTACTAGTGTTATAATATTAGTGATATTATTAACACTAGTAAGGTTTACAATGTACAGGTGTATATCGTAATCAAACGCTGAACAGTACACTAATATACCGTACGTATATTGATCATATCATATCGTATCTGTGTCGCATTTCAATCAATATCACTGCTGACCACCTACGGTGTAATAAAAAACAATAGGGTGAATAACCTACGAGCGGTGGTAGCTCAATGGTAAGGATACGCGCCTCTTAACCGAGGAGTGCGGGTTCAAACCCGGGCACGTACCTCTGGATTTTTTAAGTCTATGTACGTATTTATACCACTAGCTCGACGGTGAAGGAAAACATCGTGATGAAACCTGCAAATTCAAACAACTTTGGATTTGTAACCATGATCGAAAAATTGTTTGGTTCCCCTATCTTAGGGTTACGAAGGTCAGATCGGCAGTCGCTTCAATGTAATTACCAGACTCGCTAAATCCTGGATCATGGTCAAAGCGGACCTCGTCTAAACACGGGACATAACGCTAGGAAGATGATGATGATAAGGGGGAATAACCTACACTAGAATTGTTCGGAGTTATTTTAACGGAAATAATCAAGTTTTCAATCGGTTTTGAATTTAATAAATATAAGGTATAGCTTGCTCATGACATGTGTAGTGTTAAATCAAAGCATACCTACATAATTATCATATCATATCTAATCATCACGCCCGTAATCCCCGAAGAGGCAGGTAGCATATAAATAAGCGTTATTTTGCTGTTCTTGTAAATCCTTTTTCAATAACAATCAGATCAAAGAAAGTGGAGTCAGTATGTCATGCAAAAAATAAACACTGCAGATTTTATTTCTTGAATGAGTGTTTAATCCTTGGGTGGCACAAATCGTCCGTGACACACTTGAAGCGTCGTTAAAGTTTTATTGGCTCAATCCGGTGATATGATTGCCCCGAATTAGAGCATATTGCGACATCACCCTCGGTCACCCTTACATCGGTGAGGGGGTATAAAACGAATGATATTGGTTGCAAGTCGATGAAATCCTCGGTGGTTGTTCCATACCTAGTTTGTTTATTTTTATTGAAAAAACAAAATGGGTAAACTTGAATCGTATCCATATGTAAGTTAATTACGTTTTGTTTCGTTGTAAAAAATGGATAGAATATTTGTTTATTTTTCTTTTACAAAAACTAAAAAAAGCTGAATGCTTGTATCTGTATTCAAAGATATTTTTTTCGATTGTTAAGATATAGATACATACCCACACAAGATATGTGGTATATTTTTTAAGTATTATGTTACGTTGATTTAAAAGTTTTATTTTACTAGCTGCTCTGCAGGTCATCACTGACCAAGCGTTTGGTATTAATTTTCAATCGATATTACACCCATTCTGAGAAATACCTAACAGTGATTAAAATATGATGTTTTCTTTATTTTTAGAGTTCTACTAGAGCTAATTTGATTACCCAATAGTAGTTTCAAATTGCCATTCTTATCTCAAACCATTATCTTGCCTCATTTTCCTTAACGAAAAGATCTTGATATGTGGCATAAAATACACGCGTCGTCTATTCGGCTCCCTTGTAATGAGGGGAGGATCTTGCCGCTTCTTTCCCATTTCACATCATAATATACATACCATCACGCACGCATTGGTTGGGATTTAAGAAGCAATAAGGTCCTTAAACCGCATTTCGCCAAAAGTAAAATTAGACAGAAAATTGCGCAAACAATACTCCATGAGTCGCCTTGTATGACATGCTATGCAATAAACGCAGTTGGTACATTATCTTTGTCCAAGACCAATATTGGACCAACATTTTGACTGGCCCGTTGGTGGAGTGGTCAGAGAGACCACGAAACCAAGCGTCGTGGGTTCGAATTCCGCTAGGGGCAAATGTGTCGTGTAAATTTCTAACCATCATCTATCCTAATAAAATTATGACTTTATTTACGGACCCTAACATAAATTCCTCATTTACTTATATTTTATTGACTTAGAAAAAAAAATGCATGGACATTTGTACTCGAGTCATGGATGTTTATAAAGGTATTTAAGTATGTCTATCCGTTCACTTAGTATCGATAGTACAAGCATAAGCTTAGTTTGGAACTAGGGAATTGGTGTGTCACCTACCATTCTAAGCGCACAATATGTAATTAATCTTAATCAACATTGATGATGATTTCGCGTAAAGGCTCTTTCCTTCTATCGCCATTTTGTCCGTTATCGTATAGATTCTTTTATGTAATACATCATACCAGTAATAGTTGAGAGGTAGCTCAAGGGCATGTGTACGAAAAGTTGTTGATTCAAAATCTTGGTCTTAAGTATAGATTAAGTGTAGTGGCGGTGGATTACATCGTGAGTATGTATACCTGCATATTGAATTACTATATCCATAAAGCTTTCCATTTGTGCTGTGTACCTCCCTCCGCCTGTGAAGCTAGAGGTTTTAGAACAATTCCTTAAGAACATCGAAAATAGAATATATCAGTGTGATGACCTTGTGATATTGGGAGACTTTAACCTTGGTTTCATTCAGTGGGATGCCAGAGACGGCTACTCTCACATGTTTCCGTCTAATTATAACACTAGTTTAGGTCACTCGCTTGTTGACTTTATGTCTGCTAATAACTTATATCAATTCAATTGTATTAGTAACAACGATAGTAGAATTCTTGACCTGGTTCTATGTAATTTGGCAAATATTTCAGTAACAAATCCATTATGCAATTTATGTAAGTGTAACCACTACCACCCTAATCTTAAGCTAAATATATTTTACAATAATATAGAATACCTTCGGCCAGGGATTAGTAATAGACGTAACTACTATAAGGGTAACTATATAGAGATTATAGATAAACTCAACAATGTGAATTGGCTTAGTGAACTGCATAGTTGTTGTGACGCGAATTTTATGGCGGCAAAGTTCTATGAGATCTTGAATAATGTCATTGAAGAGTGTGTGCCAATAAAAAAAGCCACTAAATCTAATTTTCCTTCTTGGTTTAGTCCGTCTCTCATCAAGTTACTATCTGAAAAGAACAAATCTCGTAAGACCTATCTTAAATATGGTAATCCACGCGATAAACTAGAATTTAAATTGCTTCGCGATCGATGTCAAAAGCTCCATGACTCGTGTTTACGAGATTACAAAAATAAAATAGAGCTAAATATTTCTAAGGATCCTAAATCATTCTGGAGTTACATTAAAAACAAAAGAGGAGGAACATCCACAATACCCTCAAAAATGCAGTTGGACGGTACTATCGCTGACTCTGGTTCAGACATCGCTAACCTATTCATGTCGCATTTCAGATCTGTTTACTCTAAAAACTTACCCACCACCACCACACAAATAGCTGAAAATACAGACACAGAAACTTACCATAATGATAGCATTGCTACACTAGAATTTACAGAAAGGACGGTGTCAAATGTTATTAGTAAAATAGATCCTTCAAAAGGACCTGGACCAGACTCAATTCCCCCTTTTTTTGTAAAGCGATGTAGATCTGCACTAGCTTTACCACTAACTATAATATTTAATCACTCATTGCAGACCGGAACATTCCCGGAAGTGTGGAAAAAGGCCAGAGTAGTACCAGTCCTTAAAAAGGGTCAGCCCGACGATATCAAAAACTATCGTCCAATCTCCATACTCTCTTGTTTCCCTAAAATATTTGAGTCTGTCCTTTGTCCCATTCTTTCAAAATTTATTGATAATTATCTTTCTGACCAGCAGCATGGTTTTAGAGCTGGACGTTCCACACTAACTAACTTAATACCCTTCATATCTGATTTGTCGGATGGCATTGATGGAGGTTTACAAATAGATGCTATTTACACAGATTTCAGTAGCGCCTTCGATAAAGTTGATCATAACATTCTCGTGCATAAGCTAAGTAAAATTGGTTTAGACGGTCCGGTATTAAAGTGGTTTCAATCTTATCTGACTCGTAGACCACAGAATGTTGCGATTAGCGGCTTTGAGTCAGATACGTATTATGCAGAATCTGGAGTTCCCCAGGGATCTCATCTCGGTCCTGTCTTATTCTTAATTTTTATTAATGATATCACAACTCGAGTAAAGAATTGTAAATTATCCTTATACGCTGATGATCTTAAAATTTTCCACCCCGTTAAGTCTGTTAATGATACAAAACTGATACAAAGTGATTTAGACAATATTGCGCGCTGGTGTGATTCCAACAACATGATACTCAATCCAAATAAATGTTATTATATTAAATATGCGAGAAAAAGAAAGTCTCTTATTACGGCATACAGCATTGGTGGCGTAGTTTTACAGGAAGTCGAGGCAATTCGGGATCTGGGCGTCACTATTGACAACCAGCTTAAATTCACCCAGCATATAGATAAAGCGGTAACTAAGGCAGCGCGAATGCTTGGGTTCCTAAAAAGAAACACCAAAGGTTTCAGTCACCAAACCAAAATCGTCCTATACAACTCTCTCGTGCGAAGCCACCTTGAGTATGCCTGTACATCATGGAATCCTTATTACGCTGTACATTCAGCGGATTCTCACATAGGAGCCTTTACAAACAGCGCCTCAATAAGTTTAAAATGGTTTCTCTAAGTAATCGTAGGCTGTTAACTGGTATGCTATTCCTCCACAAGCTTGTCAATGGCCAGTACAGTTGTGGTTCTCTTCTTCAGCGTCTTTTCATCTCTGTTCCATTTAATTACCCCAGACGTAAAATATACAAAATTTTTATACCGCCGACGCCCCGTACCAATCTTGGCCTCCAATCTCCGATCAGTAGATTACAAAACGATTATAATAGCCTTCAAGTCAAAATTCAAGATCTGGACATTTTTGGCGACAGTTACGCCAAATTCAAAAGAAAAATAATACAATATATGCAGTTCATTGAGACTCAAACGTAGTTTTGCACCACACCCTGAAGTGCAGTGAAAAGTAAAAATTTTCAAGTAGGTTTGTATTACCAGAAATGTTATTTCAAAATTTATTTTCTGTTTTTTTGTCTGTAGTTTAATTATTTTAACTTAAACCGTATGTTACCAATGTTGTGCTCGCTTATAATTGACATGTACATCAGAACAATATATAATATTACAGTGTACTACTGTAAATGCTTAATGTATGTGTTGTTAGTGAGACTTAATAAATAAATAAATAAAAAATAAATAGTAATTGAATGTTCACGTTGAAATGTATATTTTTTCTGAATTCTCCGCCTAAGCCTAAGTAAGTAAGTAGTAATACCTTTTTGGTAATAAAATATTTAAAGTCGAATACTAAGGAGGTTCCGAATGACCATCAACTGTCATGTAACTTTACGTAAATAAGATAGCTGACCTAGAGGTAGCGCTATTTATGAAACCTAATTTTAGAATAAAAAGCAGGTTTCATATAATTCCTTAAAATAATCAAAACAGCATATCAGTCTATATGTACTGATCTGTAACTTACACATTACCGACTTTAGAAATAGAAATAAAAGATAAGTTTTAAATAGAGCGTGGAGTGAGACAACGGGCAGTTGGCCCGTGGCTTAATATAGCAGCGATGTTTATTGGAAGTAGCCCGGGTTGCAATACTAGATCTAGCGACTTGCGCTGGATTTCAATTCCTACTAGGGATTAGAATGCTGGATCAATCAATCCAGTTGGGTCCAGCACAACTTTACCTCTGCTGGATTCAGATCCAGAGATCCAAATGCCACTGGATTGCAAACCCTAATTGGAAGACGTATACTTCATACCAAGATATAATAATGACATTTGCTCGTAGTCAATAATGACTGGTTGCAGATCAAGAAAAAACAAAATTTGTTAATCGATATCCAAAAATGTACCTATATTCAGTTCGTGTGCTCAGATATGATTGGTCAGAGAAAGACGCGCACATGTTACCTCCTAGTCATAACATATCTTATGTCATCTTTTATGCATATCTCGTTCCCTATGTTTCGGGGCTTGTACCTACATTTGTATCCTTCATCAAAATCTTGTAGTTTGTTATTACTTGACGTTTGGAGCAGATGATGAACCGACAGTGTGTATCAAATAAGCACTGTTGTGTTGTATATTGTTTACTTCATTCATTGGTTTTGTTATAAAAAAATAATTAGGATGTAAATATTTTGTGCAAATCATAAAATTAAACATAGATAAAAAAGTAAATGTTATGTATCTACGAAATTTTTTTTGTCAGTAAATGTCGCCATTTTGATTTCATGTAGATACATAAAACGCAATTAGAATTTAAGAGTTTTATGTTATCGTAGATAACATAATTGTTTATACGAAATGATCTACCAAAGTTAATTTAAATTCAATGTGGCTCAGATGCCTGATCAAAATGGATTAATTGTTGACTTCTCCTCAGAAAAGTTATTAGTTACAATAGTCATAAGTGGTTATGAATATTAAAAAGTTGGCTATTTTCCTAAGGGTAACAATATTTACAATAAGCATCGAAAGGCACCTAAATAAAGACTTCAAAGATTCTGATACAAGTTTTGCTAAGTTGGTTTGTTAAAAAATTCTGCGTATTTGGGATATTATCAGAGGAAGCAGATGTATTAATTAGTTGTGTACATAATGTTTTTTACTCTAACCCCGAAAACACTAACGAACTTCACCCACTTGGCAAATCAACAACAAAACGCGATAAAAAGTTAAAACAACGACTGCGCTGTGTCGAAACTGCTGAAAACCCAATTGCCAGCCCATGAATATATGAAAGTATAAAATGGGTTCCATTTTTCGTCGGCGACCTTCCTCTTACTTTCGAGTTATTACGGGACACGAGGAAGTGAAAATGCATGTTGTTAGATAATACTAGCTTTCGCCCGCGGCTTATCTTGTCTTCCAAGTCGCGTAGAAGCCGGATATACTTTCATTTGGAATATCTATTCAGGGCTTAAAGAACAGGCAGCTCAGTAGATATGGATGGCTGGCGCGCGAAGGGTGCTAATTCAAATCTGACGTATTTCTGGATTACTTGTGGGAGCTTAGAGATGGACTACAGTATATAGCGACTATGGCGACAACGCTGACGTAACGCGACACTGCCTAGTTATTAGCGACCATTCATTTAATAGCTACAATGCCACAGATAGATAAACATATTTCTTTTTTTTGCGTTGAGGGTTAAACAAATATGCATTATGTAGTACCCGAGTACTCTACTTACAGTTTAACATTTTGTAGCTCTTAGTATCGGGGCATAGTTAGAAATGTTTAAGTAAAAAAGAAAGAAGAAAAAAAGCTTTATATTCAGTGCATATAATTTATTATTTAAAAAAAATCCTAAAAACATTAAGGACACAACAAATATTATGTTCAATATCTTTGTAAATTAAATTTAAGATTTACAATTAAAAAGTTTAAGATAGCAGCTATAATGGTTTTCACTGCGGGCTCATTAATTCAATCTAAGCGTGGATTATACCTAAATTCTAAATATCACTTGAACCAATTAGTTGATGCGGCTTCTTGACCTACCGTGTTGGCAGCGTAAACCGATCGCCACTGTTGGAATTCAAGAATTTTGGCCCGTGGCCCTGGGAATCAGGAGTCTTAGTTTAGACCATTGCAAGCATTCTTTGACTTTAACGATAAAGTTTGTTTCTGGTGAAACAGATAATGCCTGTTATAGTGTTCACTTAATTTTTTATATCACTAAGCACAATCGTTGTGTCGCGTTCTAGCGTTAAATAATAGCGATATAGTGGATTCTATGTAGATCTATGTAGTTCTCTTCTGGTATTCCATATATTCCTGTACATTGTTGGTCTACGACTTAAAAATAATGTACTGTGTTCCTTGCCTATTGACCTAAAAGGCCACCAATAATGTTCGTGTCAATGCTTTTTTTCTATTTTCATTCTAACCTCATTAAATTTTGTTATTATTGGCTGTTTAGCCAAACGTGTAAATATATAATATATTGTAAATATATATGTATATAAAATGGTATATTAGTCAATGCACCTGCATTCCTAAATTAAAATATGTTAATTTGTTGTAAAAATCACAATTTCGGCTTTAGTGGCTCAACCACATCGCAACTACGACGGTTCGATTTCAAACAATTCCGACCACAGACCTATAAATGCAGGAGAGGATCCGCAGTAATAGTCTATTACTGGCTATTGTCAGATAAAACAACTTTATTGGCAATATGACGGATATTTTTCTCACAATCTGGGTGAGTACGACGTCTTCTGTGCTTTTTCATAGAATGGATGTGGCAATTTATTTAGACGGATGCTTTGAGAATTGTGAGATTTGTCTTTGGTGAGTTATATTTAGAAATGCAGTCAGTGGTGTAATCGTAATCTACATTGTACTCAGTAACGCATAACTTCTCTAACACATTAAATATTTAGGCTTGTCCTACATAAGATAAAAAACATACTTAAATGCATAAAATATATTTGATATGGCAGTGTAAGATTTTAACATCACTTTTAATTAGCATGCAAGTTTCACTATGGTGTTTCCCATAACGGCTAGAAGTGAACGGTCAGAAGTGTCTTGTAACCATGGACGTTGCAATACGGCCGAAACATCAAGCTGTAAGTACTCATGTACTACATTATGTATAGCGCGTTCAGTCGCGTTCGCAGTGATAGCCAGTGACAATTCAACGCGAAAGTTAAAATCCTAAATCACATTAATGACACATTTATTGTTTCATGAAAAAGTTGACATAAAACTATAACGTAAAAATGTTACACATCGCAGAAATTTCTTAAACCAGTTTAAACGACAAATCGATGTGTCAGATGCTCATGCACCGAGGTGGATAAATTCGTCCAATACATCTTCAGAAACGATTCGCGTGCGAAAACATAGAGAGGGGAAATAAGAATTCAATATCTCGAGAAACGCGATCGCTGCCAACGCGAGACTAATAGGTTTGTGGCGGTGGCACACTGACGGTTCTCCCTACAATGTAATATCGAAGTTGTTAGTTTCTTACTTAAGAACAGCGGAGTAAAAGCGAAGAAGTCTGTTTGTGTCTACTTAATAAAATTATGTAAGGACTCAGACGCTGCATAGTTTAAGTGGATGGTATGGTAATTCTCATACCTCGATGTAGAGAGTATGACATGTAATTTCATTGCTTTTCAATTTAAATACGATATTGGCTCGAAAAAAATATGAAATAGACTTTTGTTCATCATTCAATTGGCAGCATTGTCAATGGAGATTGTCTTAGAGGTTGCCTTATTTTAAAGCAATTATTGTTAAAATATATTCAATATCCCGAAAAACGCGATCCCTACCAACGCGAGACTAATAAAGTCTATGTTGTGGCACAGTGACGTTCTCCCTACAATATAATATCGAAGTTGCTAGTTCTTACTTACTTACTACGTCTACTTCATAAAATTCGTTATAAGTTCAGGCGCTGCATAGTCTAACCGGATCTACATATAAAGCAGCTTAGAATTTGGTACGATAATTTCTGATACCTATGTATGATCTGGATGAAAATAAGATAATTTTGATTCGTTTATTTTATAGCAATTATAAAAATATGAATGCTGTACCTAAAATTCTTCAGTAATTAAATGCGTCTAGTGTGAGATAGGTGAGGTTTAGAAAGTGGGATAGATATACAGGTAAGGACACTTTAACTTATAAAATAACATGTACTTGCATAGTGACACAAAGACTTAACTAGCAAGATTTATTATCTTGCATGATAAATGCATTGCCAAAAGTGTGATTTAGAACTACAATTCCGCGCTAGTATACTTTATAAATCTAATAAAAAAGTAAATGGCAGTAGGAGCCCTTACACTTCCGTAGCACACCGACTACAAAAAATACCATTGCTACGACACACGCTGATCCGTAGCCGATACTACGAGTATACTCAAATAAATAGCCGTAGCGATACTGTCGACTGGAGGCACTAGTTAGTCTTGCCATTTGTCGTAGCTCGTAGCAAACCGATTGCAGTCGTGGTGTCCCATTATGTTTTTTGTTTAGCGCGCAATGTGCTGTTTGTCTCGCTTTCTTTATTGTTTTGTTTAAAATAATGAGCAAAGCCCATTTTGTTTGTAAGAAATTGAGTTTTTGTGTATTCTTGGCCGTACCTAGACTAATGGTTAAGTGTTTTTCTTCATTGCGCTGTTGAATAAAGTACATGGTGCTTGAAAATGTCATTTGGTTAACTAAAATAAAAATCGCAATATTAATTGAGTTACATTTATTTTAGACAAAATGGACAAAAAAGCCTTTCTTAGATATTTCTTTATTTGCTATTTAGACAAAGAAATTATTCTGTGGCGTGTATATTTTATTCTTGGTAGTCTAGAGTCTCGGCTATTTTTTGCTCCTGAATAATAATACCATTTACATTTATAAACTGAATGAATAACTGAATATTGAAAGTAGATTTTAACCTCCTACTGTAATTCCTTAATATACATATATTTGAAACTTTGTAAATATATAATGTATCGTTCATTATGAGAACAATAATTCAATACAATTAAGGATCTATATAATTAACATGGATAGGTTATGGATAGTTAATAAGTAAACCGCAATGTTGCGATTTTTGGCTTAGCTTATGGTTCTTTGTGACAAGTTCTACTTAATAAATCATGTGCTGTCTTTTAAAACAAAAGCCTACACACAGACTTATAGATAACAAACATAGTAATAGTGGTTGCAGAATGTAAATAAGAGGAGATTATTTATTTCTGGAATAATAATGGTTTTGTTATTTGGCTCCCAAAAAGCTGGAAATAGTGATCATTACCGCAAGAACGACTATCATGTCCAGAATTTATGGGGCATTTTGCTATAGATATTATCACGAATCTTTCAGTAAAAGGAAAAATCTTAGTGTCATGTACAAATTTATGAACAAATCGATATTCTAACATATAATGACCATGTAGAACCTACTCTAGCTAGGCATCAAATAATACTAAAAAGGCGTATAACATGTGAGGACAGAGTTCGTGTCGGTTAAAAAATTATGTTTTTTGGTTGCATTATCTGTAGTTAATTGTAAAATAAATTTAAATAATAGTCTCGTTGTGTTTTAAATAATAGGCTTACTGAACTACTGATTAGCCAAAGTCATTAGCTAGTTGGAAATAAATGTCAATGGTGACAAAACAATATAAAAATCGCGTTAGCACGCGATTTTTACTGATTACTTGCTCAAAAGATTTCTCATTTCATAGTTACTTTACTCGTATATAAATGGCTCGAGATAACATTGTTCGCGATGAACCATCAGGGAATAAGTAAAGAATTACAGTTTCTGTACAGTTCGGAGATGAATAGGCTCACCTACATCCCTTCGAACGTTAAGTTTATTTACTTAAGTAGTTGCTTTTAGCTTTATATAGGTACCTCAGATACTGGCCTCCGATAGTGGTCTCGTTTGGGTCAAAGGTTTAACATATTTTTGTCTATTGAGAGTGGTATATGTGGTTAAGGCAAAATGTATCTTAGTTATGAGTTACAGGTGACTATCTATCACAAACTTTTAAATTATTTACTAGTTTGTTATTTTCGGAGGTTTTATCATGATATCCTTTAGGGGCCGTCCATTAATCCAAACATCACAAACACACAAAATAAATACATGTGATATCTCCTTCAACCCCCCCTGGGTTGAAGGAGATATCACGTGTATTTATTTTCGAAACCGAAATACATTTATTTTTACAATCTTGTAAAATTGCGTAAACTGATAACTTTATTTTTTATAAGTACTAAGAAAAATTTCAACAATCATGTTAATTCCTGTCCTGCCAATAATCCAAGAAATATAACTTAGGCATCCTTACGCGGAGGTCGGGAGAAATTAATCTGCGTGATGCGCGGAAAAAACCTAAGTACTTACCTACAATTAAAACATACCTAATTAGTAATCATCATCATCATCTTCCTAGCGTTATGTCCCCTGCTTAGACGGGGTCCGCTTAGACCATGATCCAGTATTTAGCGAGTCTGGTTGAACTTACATTGAAGCGACTGCCGATCTGACCTTCGTAACCCTAAGATAGGGGAACCAGACAATTTTTGGATCATGGTTACAAATCCAAAGTTGTTTGAATTTGCAGGTTTCATCACGATGTTTTCTTTCACCGTCGAGCTAGTGGTATAAATACGTACATAGATTTGAGCTACCACCGCTCCCAACATACCTACTTAGTATGTACAAAAAAATACACGTTATCTTAGCTGGGGGAGGGGGGGTAGTACAAAACCTCACCACGTATCACCAGGGGGGAGGGGGGGTCTAAAAAAATGATAAAAAACATCACGTGATCAATGGACGGCCCCTTAATAAGAATATATTTATATACACATGTATTATAAATTCTATTGTCACTTTGTTGCGTTTAATTTAAATACCAAACTACCGTGTAAAAGAAATTAAATCGGTTCAAAAAGTTTTCATTGACTGACTCCTACTTCTGTGGAGCCCCGGAAAACGCTTAAAATATAAAAAAATATTTGTTTTATATTTTTTGGTCTCAATTCAATGATTCTTTTATCAATGAATAGGGATACAGTATTTTATGATTATTCATAACTCAAATAGTTTTGGTGAATTAAGTAGCAAAAGGCATACAATTCACGTTGTAGTCATTTCAATCCAAAATTCTGAATGTACAATAGGGATTTACATGCAGAAACATTTACCCAGCCCATACAAAATCAAAAAGTGGTTACGTTTTGACAGCGTTTTAAAAGTATCTCAGTTGACTTGCCAGTCAACATCCCTATTATGTAGTCAATGCTTGACATTTCTCAAAGCTCAAATTCGTGTTTTGTAAACCCAATTAATAACATATCAGCTATGTCGACGCCACAGAGCCTTCACTTTGCGTATACGATATACAAGTATATCTTCCTCATCTATAAAGTACAACCATAAGGCATCGTTTCGTTAAATGTAGAGAGCGTTTTCGGCAAACACTGTTAAGGCTTGCAATTAACATTACGCGCCACTCCCGATAAAACCTAAGGGAAGAAGCGCCCATAAAGGGTGGATCAGCGGAATCCCAGTAAACGGTATCGTATACCGGCGAGATTGGATTTAAAACATATCGGGATCGAGGGGAAAGTTTTAATTAAAAAGTGTTTAAACTGAAAAAAGCGGTTACGTGCGGCTGGACTGGGTAGCTCGCGGCTCCGTATTTTTCTAAATAGTAGGTGTGCTTTAGCAAGGTTGATTTTTAACATCAATCAAAGGGGCAGTCTTTAACCACATTCAGCCAAAAATGAAACTGGGCTTGGTTATATGGAAAATTGTGAAAAAGTAGTGACAATCTATGTCGCCTACACAATCACATACCCAAAACCCGATTATACCATTTATCGCCTTTTACGACATGCTAGGTAAGAACCACAGTTGGCACATTATTTTTAAGTCCCAGACCAACATGGGACAATGGGCTGGGTGAGATGGAAAATTGACAGTTTTTAATAGGTAAAATATTATATAAAAAAAAAGAAAGAAAAACATTTATTGACGTAAAGTTAACAAGTACAATAAAAACAGTGGATAAAAACAACATAATGCAGTGATGAAATAGACAGAAGATATGGTCCATTTCGAACAGGCCTTGTTCTGTGACACCTCGATTTTGACGTTAAATTGACATCTGTCACAGACAACATCCCATCCAAAACAGGTCACATACGATATAAATAAATATATATAGCACAAACAGAATATCACAGACAAATATATAGTGTAAAGTGCAAAATAAAGTCAGAAGTTTGAACTATCTTTAAAGAAATATTGTTTAGGCTGTCTTCAGAAAATGTGTGACTAATTGTATATCGGGTTTTGGGTATGTGATTGTGTAGGTAGGACGGAAAATTGTGAATAAGTAGTGACAAGTGGCTAGCTTGTCAGCCACTTGTCACTACTTTTTCACAATTTTCCGTCGATCCCAGTTTAATTTTTCGCTGAATGTGGTTAAAGGGGCTTGCTGCCCCTTTGACTCTGCCTACCCCTTCCGGGATTATGGGCGTGATGTTATGTATGTATGTATTAAAAATATGTTCTAAAACATTCCACGTACACCTGCCTGCATTTATGTGAAAAAAAATAACTGTAAGGTCTTATTTAAACATTATCAGGCGGAACCCTGAAAATCGTTTATTGGATCATTCGACACGGCGAGCTTTACCTTTTTTAAAGGCATCTAAAGTGGTTTCAGTTGAACTCTACTGCCCGTGTAATAGTGTAAGAGAATCTGCTCGGATTGTGTTTCTATTCGCTTTATAGATTGACTACAAAATACTGAAGTTTATACCGGGTTTTTAATCTCTAAATTGGCTTTTAGTCATTCCCTAGCGGAGTCTGCAGAGAAGCACCTAATAAATACCTAATAGTTAAATATCAGGAATGCTATTAAATAACTAAAGTTGATTTTTTTACTGGTTCAATATACTATCAGTTCTAAAGAGTTTAAAAAGTCGGTAATGATTAAATCAGATTCAAACTTTAGCGGTCATCTTCTAACTTTTTTTTTATAATTATCTAGACAGGCTGCGGAAATGACACTCTGAAACACGCCCCTTCAGGGCGTAGATGATAAGCGCATCATCAGTCACTGTTATTTTCAGCATGAGCACACAAGTATAAAATTTTACTACACTTTTGACTACAATCAAGCGTGGCAGACAAGTATTTCACTTGTCTGATGGATCCCAATCATCGGAGCCTATTATTATTGGTAATAAGAGGTATATAACAAGTGCGTTGTCGACGTAAGTTTCTTTCAAAACAATTAACAATTAAACTTAGAAAATGCCAACAGATTTGTTATATCTTACAGCTCTGATTTTAAAGTAAATAGGCTTTCAAAAATCTTATGTATAGTCTTAACATCTTTAATATTATTTAAAGTAGCCATGGGATTTAAATGTTGATTTCAAGCTTATAATTAATTGTAAACCTAAGATCGGCTAAAGACCTAAGACACCACGGCATTCGAGTTGTAATATTATGCATTTATGTGAGTAATGTACAGCTTGAATATTAACCATCAATCATTCATCCTACTAATTTTAGCGCTATGACTGGTGACTTCAAAGTGCATACTAAATTGCACAACGTGACACAAATACTTCTTAAGACGAAAACCGTGTCACAAACTGTTTTCAAATATTTCCAATATTCTTGTTATTATATTTTCATGGGAGGAGTTAATAAACTACTGTTAAGGTAAGTCAAACCATAAATACATTTATATACCAAAAACTGTCCTCATTTTATTGGACATTCTATCGAATGAGGACATTTTCTGGCAGCAGATGTTTGCTATCTATATTTTTGTTATTTTCATTATATATTATTTTGTGATGGGAAAACCACGCTGATATTATACAGACGCAAGTATTATTTGTTATTGAATGTAATGATTTTGTTACTGGTGTTTCCTACGGATAAAAACTAATTTACAATCATTGCCATGTCTTTCCTAACTGTACGATGGAAAGATGTTGTTTCTTAGTACTAGGACTTCTAAGTAGTTCAATGATCCGAATTCAAATAAAATAAAAGACAAGAGACATTAACTTCAATGCATGCGTCAAGCCCCTTAAATGCAGATGTTCCCGACGAGATGACGTATTAATCATGCTTGCGACGACTTACGACTCCATCGCTTTGCTCCTAACTTCGCACCGAATAATAAATCAATGAGTTTGCTTCTTCTATTTGATGAGCGCTTTTTTCTTTTGTATGAAATAATGATAAGTGGCTAAAAACTTGATGTAAATGTGCCATAGGAAATGTTGATATGAATATCAGTTTACATCACCTACAATAATCAAATTCCGAGGTGCGTAGTGCGCACTTGTGTTAAAATATCAGAAGCAGTAGCATTACAAATATATACCTAAATACTGGATATTAACAAACAGACACAGAATAAATACAAGAATTTATCACACGAATGTTTGTCCTGGGCGGGGATCGAACTCAAATCTTGGCGCATGGGGCAGGGCACCAAATGTGCTATCGAGCCAATCAAAGATACTGTTACTTTGAGCTTAGTGTAGCAAGATTATGAACGTATGTTATATATTTTTATGTTCAAATACGCTGCGCAAAGTATAAATCTATTACCAGCTAGCTAATAGGTACTACTCTTATTTATTAGCTTTGGAACGTCAACTAGGCAAAGAAGTTTTCCGATAAATAAAAGTTCAGACGCAACGGGGCTTCTTATATTTAGTATTTTATACCACGGGTATACGTTATTTATTTAAACGTTGAATTTTATTTACTCATGGGTAACCGTTGAAGATTTAGATTAGGTATAACACAAAAAAATAGATACGAAAGTTAGATATTTATAAGGATGCATAATATTTAACTTCTTAAACGCAAATATATTCTAACAAGATGGTTTATTACTAATGCTCTTGGCGACTAAAAACTTTCATATGGCACTGCACTTCGTTCGGAACGATAAATTAATGCGTTTGGTTGGCTTTCACAACTTGATGCGTTATCGGTCTTTTTGGATAGCGTTGAAATATCCTAATTAAAAATATCTATTGATCTGTTATTTTAACTAACTAACTACACTTCACGCCACTTCTCTAGCGGGGTAGGCAGAGATAACCATTATTTTAAACTAGCTTCTGCTCGCGGCTTCGCTCGCGTGGTACATCAATGAAACATAGCCTATATTTTATTCGGGTGTATGAGCTATATTATACTAAAGTTTCATTAAAATCCATTCAGTAGTTTTTTTTTTGTGAAAGAGTAACAAATATCCATCCATACATACAAATTTTTGCATTTATAAATAATATTAGTAAGTAGAGTGGACCGTAAAGTAAAGATTTCATATAACCTTTGTTTTTTATGATGCGTAATAAGATTATCGAGAGCTCAAATCTAACAGGAAGTAGAATTTTGTATACCTAACTTAGCGGGTTCTAAACACAACGCTTTAACCAGATACTGAGAAACAAGTTAAAATTGCATGCGACACAGGAATGTTGATTCATCAGAACTTTAGAAATTTTGAATTTATGCTGGGGAGTGCATAAATCTACAATAAATAAATGATTGCTTAATTACTGGTTACTCAATGAATTTCAATTGAGTTAAAATGCAGACGTTACAATATACAATCTTGCCGTACCTAGTTGCAGTGAATTGTATTCCGTCTCTTAGGGCATTTACAAGTTAATGTGGAAAGTTGATGGTACAAGTCTTTGACTGTCTACAAAGTTTCTTACCGTGCATCTACTAAGGTATTAATAAAAGTTAACACTATAATTATTATTATTCTATAAAATCTAAACGTGAAGCAACAGAGAAACGTATAAAGTTATTGCTAATGACAAAACCTGCACTTCTAAATAACTACGGATTAGGTGAGTAGATGAATGTGAAAACTAGTAAAAAGTGGCTAGCTCGACGCCTACACAATTACGAAGCCAATATTCAATACACCGTTAGTCGCTTTTTATATGATGCGAGGCAGGAGCTCACAGTTGGCGCATTTTTGTAAGTCCAATATCAGCGCGAGACAACCTAATTTCTGAAGCAAGTTTTCAACAGAGTTCATATTAAAACTTCTTATTAAAAGCCACTTGACCACGCTTTAGAAGATTCGCAACGTCACTGACCACCAAATTATTAATGCCGGAACTTTCCGGCGAAATTCTGTCTTTCAAATAGAAATCTAAAGTGGACTAACTTTGTAACTCAGAGTTCGCCATTTAATATTCCCTGTAGCTTTATTCCCACGTCTGGAACTGAATAGGAACAATTCCAACTAAGTTAATATCCATTTAAAATTAATCTTGTTGGAATTTAGCCCGCTATTTTTCGTAGAGATTCTACGCTAAGTACATAAAAATCTGATCTTAAATTAACTAGCTAGAATTCTTTTTAGAATACTAGATGTGCAAAGATGTTTACATAATTTTTAGTCTTGTGCCCCAAGTGTCGAGCAAAAATCTACACAGTTTAATGTTTTGAATGTAAGCTTACGCAAGCTGTTGGAGTCAACTGTATGTATGTACCTACGCTTTATAAAAATGCGTTTAAGATGTACGATTTTGTACATAGATGGACTAACTGTAAAGAATGAAGAAACAATGAATTTTATCCAATTGTTTACGTTAAAAATAACTATTTTCAGATTCAACCCCAAAATAATTAACAAAGCTTTAATGTTCGATGACGATAAAATTTTAACGACGTCACGGTTTTGCATTTCCACTCATTTAACCGCACAGGCTATTTAACAGCGATATGTACACAAACGTTACGTTAATACTTTATGAGACCAATGAGTACGGCAACTAATTAAAGTTTAACCGAGCGTCGTTTTAATTTCGAGCAACAGGTATCTGAATTGCAGATCGGTTATTTTCCGCTGGCTAACTTTTCGATATATTTTCAATTATATTTTTTCATACAATATTTGTATAAGCCCGCGAGACAAATTATTGAGAGATTTTTTATGTGAATACAGTTATTCGCTTTAAGCGTAAAATAACCTATTTATATTATAAAATCTATAGTTACTTCTTGCGTTGCTCTTAAATCTTTTTAAATTGAAGTAGATATAATGCACAAATGGAAGATATTGTATTTAGTTCTAAGATTCAAGTCCAACAGTCTACGTTCAACTTCAAGTCTTAAGTACTAAGCTGAAACCAGTTTTACTGTATAATATCATTTTAATTAGATTTCTCAATAAAACAATAAATAAGTGTTAATACTACGAGCAATTGAAACGGCCGGAATTTGTTTGACACACAGATACGCCGCCACTTTGTAAACACGTGGAGAAAGGAGAGAGTGTTAGGTACACTTGCACTAAATAATAAATAAACTCGACGCTCTTCTCCGCTCCGGATACCGACTGAGACCATTGCCCTGTTCGAAGCAACACAAGTGAGTGGTAATATATTATTCACTAACGTATTCTTTCTAGACAATACTTTTCGTACCAGCCACGGCAGGTTCCAGGTACTATCAGATCCATTTATAGTCTACTAACGTTTGTTTATTACTGTCAAAGTGTAGTTAAGGTTTCAATCATGAGAAGTCGTCTTTGTTGCAATAGCGCAATGATACAGTTAAATAACTGCAATCTGACGACTAGTCGATCTAGTAATTTTATTTTAACTTAACATAGTGTTTTCAAGAAGTCAGTTCTATACAAAATTATTTCACAAGAACTTCAGTCAATTATTTGTACAATTTAATCTATACATTTAATGAATCAATAGAAAGTTCGTGTCAGTACATTAAATAAATTCATTAAAAAAACACGATTAACGATCAGAGAAGAGTAATAATACATAAAAAAAAAATGATTTTATAATTTTTGTCCGTCTTTATATATGTATGTATGTGTGTATTTATGCCTGTGTTCTCTAATCTCCAAAACTACGCGACGGTTTTTTTGCGGTTTTCACAAATAATTAAAACTTATATCAAAGCATACTATAGAATTTATTTTATTGAAATCTAATTTCCCAAAAAAATGCAATATATGACTTCCAGTGACATTTGATCTTTTGAACAGGCGTAGCATTAAAAATCTAAAACTGTAACTAACTGTTTTATTAAAAACAAAACAGTATGAAACACGTGTCTGCATTTAATAACTACCTATAACCTACCTAAAATCACTGGCAATTTGTTATTACACTAAAATCCGATATACATTAAAATCTGATTAGTCAGTGAAATAAGTTATCGAAATCATTCAATCATAATTCTGAATTTGCTGCTCTAGGCAAGTGGCATAGAAAAATAATATGAAAAAATTAAGCTTAAACTTGGCGTTGCTAATAATGCTATTTAGGAACTTTACTCCGCCTAAACTGTGTAATGGAACTCGACTCTGAGTTACGACCTTACAAAGAAATATAAACCTAATTTTGAAATATCATTTCTGAAAAAGGAAGTATCGTAGTATGCTGTTAAGCCTTATTGATTTTGTATCATATTGAGTTTAAGATTTTAAATTTTACAAAAACTGCTTAATATTAAATCAGTTGACTATACAAACTAGTGACGTCACACGTTGACGAGCCCATACAAAATCTATGAAGTGATTTCGTTTTGACAGCTCTTAAAAAGTATCTAAATTGACTAGCCAGTCAACATCCCTATTCTCACTGGGGGTGGTGCAGGCGAAACTGTGTACATTCCACGTATACCACTAGATACAATAATTTTCCGTTTTAATTTAAACGGACTCAATTTCCCGTTGGAGCTTGCTTTGCCATGACTATAAATAAGTCCCAGGGTCTGCCCCTTAAGGCTGCTAGTGTAGACTTAAGGTCTCACTGTTTCTCCTATGGCCAGCTGTATGTAGTTTACTCGCGGGTCAGTATTGCCAATAAATTTAAACATATTAGCCCCAACAGGAACAGCGACTAACGTAGTGTACAAAGAAATTTTATAATTTACTAGCAACTTTCCCTCATATTGTTTATTGTTTAACAGCTTCCCTTATTTAGTTTTATTGAGCCTTGGTGCCATTAAAGGACTATAAAAATAAGTGATGCAATTCGTCAAACTGAATTTTACGCGGACGAAGTCGCGGGCATCAATTAATATCATAAATACGAAAGTAACCCTGTCTGTCAGTGTGTTACGCAATCACGCCTAAACCACAGAAATAAGTAGTTAAGAGCCATAGGCTACTGCAAAAAAAAGGACATAGGCTACTTTTTTGGGCGAAAAAATGGCTATAAGGGGTTGAAATAGGGGATGAAAGTTTCTAGGAGGGGCGAGCTAGGCGCCAATACGACAGCCTCGCTTCTCCTAGCGGAGACACATGGGTGGTGGGTGCGGTGGCACCCCCATACGCATCGCTCGCGTCTCCGCCGCCGCCGGACGGGAATAGCTCGGTACCCCCGGCTATTCCAGTCGCCCCCCTGTTGCGGGGGGGCCAGCGGTGCCCGCCGTGTGGTCGGGACAGTCGCTGGAGGGCATTGTGGTAGTAAGGTTCAGCTATACCCATGACGTTCCTCCACTCGAGCGATGAGGGGTACCGCGGGACTTTAGTGGGTGTATGCCCCGGACACTAAGGCTTCAAGTAGAACCGGCGTCGTGTACTTGACGTTACATCTTGGTCGGAGCAGGGACCTCCAATTCAAAAAAAAATCCATAATTTTTAAAGCAATAAACTTAAAGCTTATGAATAAATACTAAAAACTTTACCCTAACGGGGTAAAAATAGGTGATGAAAATGTTTGTGTGATGACGTCGGCAAAAAAGAAGAAAATTTAAAATGCTACCGAAAGTCATTCCACGCGGACGAAGTCGCGGGCACAGCTAGTAGTGAATAAAAAAAATCCGTAATTTTTAAAGCAAGCAACTTAAAACTTATAAATAAATACTACATTCAAAGTTTGTAAAAACTATACCCTAAAAGGGGTAAAAAGATTTTGTGTGATGACGTCGGCAAAAAAAGAGAAAATTTACTAATACTGCCGAAAGTCACTATTCCATGCGGACGAAGTCGCGGGCACAGCTGGTAGTAAATAAATTAAAGGAAATTAATAAATCGTGACTTAATTGGAAGAAAAGTAAACTAAACTACAGCTACAGGCATTCTAAAATTAAGGTGAGGTTGGTCAATATAATATATGGATGGAGATACTTCTTTAAATCCTTAAAAGATGCTGGATCCCAAATATCTAATAAATAATGTAATGTCGTTTCTCTCTGCTTACCCCGCTAGAGAAGTGGCGTGAAGTTTTAGTTAGTTATTCAAATATGGCTAAAAACGTTTTTTGGCTCATTATAAGTACTTTATTAGATTAGGTAAATCTATTTTAGAATCATAGCGAGATAAGTCATTGACCTAACGCGTGCCGTTTATATGAGCTGTTGACGTTGTATGGTGAAATATATCATATTAATATCCACAATAAAAAATAAAACGAAGTGTAAAATACAGTCATTAATTCTATCAAAGAAAACTCGTCTTCTTAAACGGTTTGTTGACGACACTTATCATTTATTTCTCATCGTTTGTAGTCTTTTAAGAAACCATTTTTTTTGCGAACGGAAAATTATAATGTATTTTTGATGTCAGACCCCAGTGTTGACCTTAATTTTATTGTGAAATGCGATGACAGGAATATTATTTTCGCATAATTTGTTTAGTCGTTTGAAAGTTTATACCTTTTTATCTTTTTGCTCTTTAGAAAGAAATATTTATATATTAGGCCACACCAAAAATTTATATAAAATAAAATAGAAAAGTAATATTTCTTATCTTTGTTGTGATGACCATATATTTAAGAATTAAGTGCAACTAACTACAGCTGGCCAGCTGCTAAAATATGAAACCAACTTAAAGACATTGGAACTCTAAAATGAATCACTTTAAAAAAAAGCTTTATAAGCTTACTAAAAAGAAACTCCTGTCTTCTGCGTTTCCTTTGCCTGTTCGTTACAAATCAACGTTGACAACAATGTAGATATAACAGACCAGCTGCGATTTGTAATCAATATTCAATAAGCAAATACCAAAGATCACTCAAAACCCGCAAGCCGAAATGAAATTCCTGCGTTGGACAAGCCTCTCTATGCTCATCTATGCGCGATAGGGTTCATGTGTAGGTTCCCCATGAATGACCAATTATTGGGATGTCTCTGGTTGTCTAAATATAATTTTGCTAATATTATAAATGTGAAAGTTTGGGTTTTTTATTTTTTAAGGTTGGTTTCCCAGCTAAAGCCAGTCAAGCTTCAAGGATGTTGTTTATTTATTTATTTATTGACCAACAATCAATATCAACCAACAACTTAACTTTCAAATACAAATTGGCCAATATTAAGACTAATAATTTTCCCTAAGTTTACAAATAGTAACAAAGTTAAGCCATGTAAGAAAAATTTTATAAGTAGAAAATTGCTGCCTTTTTCGTTTGTCTATGTGTCAGAGCACTAACCTCATTTTTTATTTGTCCTGATTACATACAAAGGATTATCCGAGGAATAGGTAAAGATCGTATTGCCACCCTATTGGGTGAGCATCGGGAACCAAGTGTATTCCGTAACAAAGCAGACTTGTGTGCACTTGCCCTGCACAAATTTGTAATACACTGATTGAATCACAGCCCAGGTTTGTGTTTCATTCGATAGTAATTGTTTGCTCTTCCAATGTCCAATGTCAGTGAATAATGAATTCTTAGGAGAATACTATGAGAGCGATAGTAATATCTATAAAAATAGGAAGGGTAAACACGGGATAATTTAGTTTATATAACAGGTACTACAGATATTTCCACGACGAATGAAACATTCCGCCTTCTAGAAAAATATATGTTTTTACAAAATCATTATATTAAAGTTCATACATTGAACATACAGTACATCAATTCATTTAACATTTACAGTGATAAAGAAAGAGAGAGAGAGATTTGATAGGTTAAAAATTCATTAATGTAAAATTTTTTTAACATAACATTCTAATGAATTTAGAAACACACCTTATCATATTGATGAAGGGGTATTATATAGAACATTGGTACTGTGTAATACATCTGTAGGCTTAGCTTACTAATGATAATTCAATATTACTATACTAATATTATTTTAATAAGGTTAATAAATAGTATTAAACGGTTGATAACATTATTCGTTGTTCAACCATACATTTTTAATAAGCTTGCGATTAAAATATTTCATCGTAATTCAATCATATTTTAATTAATCCGGACAAACTTGTTACGAAATAAAGGATCTCGTATTTTGGGATTAAAATGGGACATATTAATATGTTCTATGAATGTATTCGTATATTATATTCATAGAACATTTTGATGTTATTTTAGAATGCATTGTGCTTCGTGTGTTTAATAAAAGGGTTCTTTGTTGTATTCATTACATTATATCACGTTAGCTTTGTTATACAATGGAAGAAGAACCTAATCACTATTGTTCTAAAAATTAAAATGTTCCCTGTTATTAGCATAAAGAAAACATTTTCTCCCCTAGTAACAATTACTCACAAAAATGTATACTGTTTCAGAGCGTGTTTCACGTATATTCTTAAAGTTGTTATGATGTCCTATGTTGGTCTGGGACTTAAATAGAATGTGCAAACTATATTCCTTGTCGTAGGCAGCATGCCGTAAAAAGCAACTAATATTGTATTAGGTTTTGAGTATGTGATTGTGTAGGCGACGAGTTAGTCACTATTTTTGGCTGAATGTGGTTGAGGGGGCTTGCTGCTCTTTGACTCTGCCTACGTCTTCGGGGATTACGGGCGTGATGTTAAGTATTTATGTAAGTATTTGTTATTTTGGTTTACTATAACGATATCCTTCGAGCGTATGCACTTAACTTAATTTTAATTATATGACATTGTTTAAAAACCTTTGAGCGGTGTTCTATAGTTGGCTTGTTACAATTATTTTTTATTATTTTCTGACTAACCTGAGTAGTCATGCTCACTAAAATGTCGCTGGGGTGGTGGCGCTATGTGGCGGGTCGTTACATTCCCTAAAATATGGTTGAGTGAAGCGATGGCTGACACATACGTCATGCTTGGGAACAGGTGCCGCCCTTGGGGACTGGTCTGCTCTGGTCGGGTCAAGTTTTTGGTTGTAATTTATATATTTTTATTTTGATACTCTACAACAGGCCCACACTAAAACGTGGTTCAAAGTTAATTATGATTCATACACCTTGTATAAATTGTATTGAAAAGAGTAACTACCGAGTTTCTTGCCGGATTCTTCTCGGTAGATACAACATTCCGAACCGGTGGTAGAATCATATAGCTGTGGCTTTACCTGTATTTGACGATTTATAAGTGTTCCCTTGAAACCTATATAAATAAAGAATATTTTGACTTTGACTTTGAACTGTCAGGTCGCTTAATGGCCACATGCGATCAAATATACAAAAGTGCAACAAATCGTTGATTTAACAAATAAATAAATATCCGACTACCTCACATACATTAATCTGACTCCGAGGTAAGTAGCTTAAGCACTTGTGTTACGGATATCAGAATCAACAGTGGTATTACAATTATATACTTAAATATTAGATAGAAACACCCAGACTCAGAACAAATACAAGTATTAATCATCAGAAGGTTTGTTCAGGTCGGGGATCGAACCCACCACTCTTGGCGCATGGGGCAGGGTCACTACCGAATTCGCCATCGCGTCAGTCAAAGATATACATCTTGTCTGTAGGTAATAAATAACAGATTAATTATGTTGTATCATAGATGGTAAGCATGGTACCCGGCAGCTGCTCAAATACAGATCAAAGCATTCTAGTAGGGTTGCCAGCTATATCGTTACACAACATAATTATATTTTATTAGTTCCTTCATCCAATATCATAATCATTATATCATGTAACTTTTTACTAATTCGCATTGGTCTTGTACATATTGCATTTGAATTAGACCCAATCATGTTTTAGTTTCTTGCATAGCAACAAGTTTCCATTGGGCTTGGTCAATTACCACTCCATGACGTGTCAGCCCTATCCAACTATTGAGTCACTAGTTACCAACACAGTCATGTCCAGTCGGTATCTTTGATAGGATCTTCTGTGGGTCACGAAACTGCCTTAGCAAGTTATTATATTAAACTCCAACCATAAACACAGCCGAAGTAATCTCCCTTAGTAGGTAGTATAAAAATGATTAGGGAAAAAACATATACTTACTTTTACTCCACGAACTTTGTTTAATATAGACTCCATTTTTAGTTAGGCTACAAACTAATGCTAGTGAAATGATTCGAGTAAAAGTGACTTGCTAGAGACATCTTAATATGGCCAGCTATTAATAGCATTGATAGACCAATGTTCTTAAGGACTATTTTTGCACAAGACATCAAGTAGACATCAGACGGCGTCGCCCGTTCGTGCGGTATCCCTAAATGCATGCCAATGTATAGTATCGAACTGGCACAATAGGTTAGCGTTATTTTTGTTCAACGTCTGCGGTTCTGCTCGACCATGCTACATACCTGTAATGTCTGTATTACCACACTTTAACGAGGACAGCAGTATGGAAATTTGCATTCGCAAGCTTTAAATTTGGTTTAAATCAATTAACTTGACTTGATCAATT
The DNA here is from genome assembly GCA_951394215.1 of Glyphodes perspectalis. Classification (NCBI taxonomy): domain Eukaryota; kingdom Metazoa; phylum Arthropoda; class Insecta; order Lepidoptera; family Crambidae; genus Glyphodes; species Glyphodes perspectalis. Next base: position 5,949,973 of record OX596207.1, on the reverse strand, counting down.
CTTGTTAATTTTCCACAACATTATAATTCTTTGAATATTCAATACATGGCATTTGGATATTCCTGTAAGATGTAAATCATTTTGCATAAAAGCAATAATAATGGCCCGAAAACTAATTTGATGATCAGGTGTGATATTTCGACCCATCAGACATTGTGTAAAACAAACATATGATAAAAGTTAGAAGGGTAGACTCTTCGACGTAAACCGCAATATATTGTTAGATTATCGGCGTTATATGTACGTACTGAATGCAGTGGACAAGTCTTGTAACTCTTCATGAGCAAGAAAAGAATTACTATTATTTTGGCACGATAAAAATCGCCTGAAGGTTATTCAAACATACACAACTAGGAGGACTGTTTTTAGCTAATTATGTACAGCTTAAGTGCAATTACGACTACTTCTTGACTTTTCCTTAAGAAAAGTTAATAGCTTTTCAAAGATTTGACGTGTTAGGTACATGATGTAATTATAGGGGTAATTTATGCTTTGTTTATTTTATACGTTTCACAGTCAAAGTCAAAGTAATTTATTGTATTCATGAGTATACAGCAGGTCGCCATACGTTATTCATAAATAGTAATAAATTGCTCAGACTAGCACACCCATTTTCTATCTCTAAACTCAGTAAATATGTACGCTCATACTATGGACGAATAACTTCATAACTTGTGTAGATACAAGTAAATGATTTATGATGATGAATGACCGTGTAGTTAATCACTTAAACAGCTTCTAACGGGATTCTGAGGTGCAGATTTTGGTTTCGTGGCCAGGTTCGTTAAATGGCGTTGTGGTAGTAAGGTTCAGCCATACCCATGACGTCCGTCCACTCGAGCGGTGAGGGGTACCGCGGGGTTTTAGTGGGCCCCGGCCACTCACATCTTGGCCGGAGCAGGGAACTTCAATTCCAGAGGTCCCCAGGAGTCCCACACACCACCCTGCGCCCCTGGGTAGGGGTCACCCTTCGCACCTTTAGGTGCGTAACGCAATTTCTCGCGACAAAAAAAAGAAAAAAGGGTCTTTTAGCCATTCGACTAAACGGCGTGTCTCTTGTGTGCTATTTTAATACTTAAATGTAGTCTGTTCACTGATATTTATTTTATAGTGACTTTACGGATGCATCCGTGTAATACATGTGTATGCATATATTGACTTTGAAACTGAATTTACCCGCTAACCAGAAGCTGAAACTTCTTTACCCGGGCATTCCCTGGACATTAGTAGATATTATTATTCTTAATTTGTACGTAGTATATTAATACTCTGTGTCTTAATAGATGACGGATTTTAAAGGAAATTACAGAATTTATGTAATGTACCTAAGTATAAGACAAAAACTAAACTATCTTCGTGCCATTTCCCGAGCGGAGTGGGTAAATAAATATATAATATATAATAAGGCAAGAACCACAGTTGGCATATCTTTTTAAGTCCCAGACCAACATGGGACAGTGGGCTGGATTGGATGGAAAGCTGTGAAAAAGGAGTGACAAGTGGCTAGCTCGTCGCCTACTCAGTTACATACCTAAAGGCCCGTAAACCATTAGTCGCCTTTTACGACATGCTAGGCAAGAACCACAGTTGGCACATTCCTTTTTTTTGTCCCAGATCCACATGGGCAAAGTCCCAGACCAACATGGAACAAAAAAATATATATTATTACATTAATAAAGATATAATTTAATATATAACTATTTCCTAATTTATGATGGGGAAAATGGACGAAGATATTCTTGTCCATTTTTCTACTCGCGTATGGTACCGAAGCCATAAGAAGGGTACCTTATTATTATATTAAAAGGAGATTGTCAGTATTCAGCCACGTGAATCCCATAGGCTTGTTGGAGGAAATACAACATAGGTAATTGCGGTCCCTTTCTTATTCCCATAACCGTCTTTTATGATTTCCATGAGAAAATAAGCATGCACTACATACAATCCTACAACCACATAGTTTGTATAAGGCCTTATTTATTTATTTATTTCTGTCCTTTCATTACAAGGGATACCGCTATACAAGAATTTAAATGGTAGACATTGAATCTGAAAAATTCCAGCCAGAAAGCATACTAATACTTAATAGATGAGATTTTTATTAGATACTATCTTATTCAAAATTAATTGAATTTATGTTTAAAAAACACTCAAAACCTTTGGTCTCTAATAAAAACACCTTGTAATCTTCTTTTTTATAATAATTACAATCATAATAAAATTGTGCAAGTCTGTACTAAGCTTTTATATATTTTTACTTTTTTATACCTTTTTGTCTATGTTTTTGATAGCTATTGGTTATGCTTTTTTGATTAATTTATTAGACTTTTGCTTAACTACTAAGAACCAGCGCCTATTATTTTAGTAGTTTAATAATAATGATAATTACACGTGCTATTTACGTTAAAATAAAAACAGATTAATAATGTTTATTATGTTAGCTATTTCGAGCCCAAGTGGAACTTGTAGGTATTATTAGAGGAAGAACTTTGTACCAAGATCCCACGTGTACTTCTAAATTAGTTTAGTAGTTTCCACCGGAATCTGAACATTATGCAACGTGTTTAAAATTAACATCCCTATCAAACATTAGTACCTATTATTATGACTAAATGATTGAACGTAATAATATTTTTTATGAAGAAAATATATAATCATATCAATAAAATGTAAATGTTCGTACTTTAATTATAATACAAAACTTTAATATTTCCTTTTGGTAACATCATACGAATATTATGTATATCCTCTTCCTAATGATATGCCTACATTTCGCAACTGCCTTTAGTCAATCATAACCCGTAGACAGACAAACTGGATCATCATTATTACACACACATTAATATTTATTTGAATATTTAAGTATTTTAAAGATTATTTCTCTCACTACCGCCCAAGTGGCTTGCTTATTAGTAATTTAAATGCGTAAAAAAGACCTAGAAAGTGGTGAAGTAAATTTCAAGAAAATGTTTGGGGTACTAACCCCCATTAGAGCCATAACATAGTGGACAGAAAAGCCAGATATGTGTTACTTTGAAAAGGAATGTTGAGGAGTAAGTCTATAAAAATTTTAGTGGCGAAAGGAAAAGATAAATGGGACGCGTTATACCTCCTAATTATTCAAAATTACCTATGTATATATCCATACTGATATAAAGTGATATAACATTTTTATTGGTTGAAATAATAATATAAGGCAACCACCGAGAAATTGAACAGTTGATATTATAATCACCCAATCTCAATTTCGTTGTCGCTTCCTGCGACGCCACAGTCAAGTCGGTAGGTACGCGTGTACCCTTGGTGATACATCAAATGCAAACTGACGTGTGTGAAAGATCAATTGGCGTATTTCACCTCAAGGTGGAATGTGGTGAAGTCATAGTGGATGTTAATAGACCATGGCCTTGTTGACTATATTGTTGAAACTATTTCGATTAATATGTTAGTTTTGGTCTTATTAAAAAGTATACCAAGTGAGTAGTAGAAAGGAACTCTTTGATTTGTATGTCGTAAGACGCGATTAATTCTGTTTTTTAGTATAGTGTTCGTGATTGTGTCGATGAAACTAGCCACTTCTTACATCACCCAACTTAATTTTTATGTTTGTGTTGGGTAACCTGTGGGAAAAAGACTGATTAGTTCTTGCATCGCCTATTTATTCGAGAATGGCAGACATGACTGTATGTTTGTATTTTTTGACAAAGATAATTGGAAAGCATGCGCTAATAAATTATTTTCGAACCTAACAAATTCCAACTACCGCAAAAGTAACTTTGATCTGGTTATTTCAATAAAAAATTCAATAGAAAATGGTTTTTCAGTGGGCAGTTGTCGATATTAGGTTGTCGGGTCGTTTGTCGCTTGCGGTTTGTGCCTCCCTTTTTTTTACTGCTGCTATTTTGTATAAAATGCATGGGAATGGCTATCCGATTCGCTTGTTACGAAGGTAACAAGCAAATATCGTTTTGTGGTTACAAAATAAACGTTTAGTTGTGTGTTCTAGCATGGTAAAGAATCAAAGTCAAAGTCAAAGTCAAAGTCAAAGTCAAAATATTCTTTATTTATATAGGTTTCAAGGAAACACTTATAAATCGTCAAATACAGGTAAAGCCACAGCTATATGATTCTACCACCGGTTCGGAATGTTGTATCTACCGAGAAGAATCCGGCAAGAAACTCGGTAGTTACTCTTTTCAATACAATTTATACAAGGTGTATGAATCATAATTAACTTTGAACCACATTTTAGTGTGGGCCTGTCGTAGAGTATCAAAATAAAAATATATAAATTACAACCAAAAACTTGACCCGACCAGAGCAGACCAGTCCCCAAGGGCGGCACCTGTTCCCAAGCATGACGTATGTGTCAGCCATCGCTTCACTCAACCATATGTTAGGGAATGTAACGACCCGCCACATAGCGCCACCACCCCAGAAACTTTTTAGTGAGCATGACTACTCAGGTTAGTCAGAGAATAATAAAAATGAATTGTAACAAGCCAACTATAAAACACCGCTCAAAGGTTTTTAAACAATGTCATATAATTAAAATTCAATGAATGAATTATTATAACTGTGCTATGTCATAATTAATTTCATAAAAAGGCGAATTTAATACAAAAAAAAATACAATTAGTATTTTTAGAACTCAATAATAATGATTAATAATTTGTAAACCATCGGTTTTTGTCATTGAAAAAATCTTCAACCTTATAGTAACCTTTTTGCATGAGATTTTTTTTAATGCACCGCTTAAACTTGTGCATAGGTAGGTTAACAACATCCTGTGGCAGCAAATTAAACATCTTTATACCTTGTCCCACAAATGAATTACTAATTTTACTTAACCTTAGATTTGGGACAGCCAGTTTATGCTTGTTTCTAGTATTAATGTTATAACTATCCGCTTTTTTAGGGATAGAATGCATGTTTTTAAATACATATAATAAACAGTCAAGAATGTATTGAGATGCCACAGTAAGTATGTTGATTTCCTTAAATAACTCTTTTAGGGAGTCACGAGGTCTAAGTTGGTATATAGACCTAATTGCCCTTTTTTGCAGTATAAAAATTGTCTGGATATCAGCTGCGGATCCCCATAAAAGCAGACCGTACGTAGGACATAATGCTATGAAAATAGCTAAAATAAACTAGTCTAGCCGTCTCTACATCAGTAAGATTTCTTATCTTCCTAACCGCATACGCAGCTGAGCTAAGTCTTCGTGCCAGGTTTAAAACATGGGGAGACCATTGTAATTTTGAGTCTAGAGTGATGCCCAGAAATGTAGTTTGATTAGCGACATCAATGGACTCATCGTTCATTATAATTGTAATACTAGCTTGCCTCACATTTGGCATTGAGAACTTTACACATTTAGTTTTCTTTGCATTAAGTAATAAGTTATTGGATGAAAACCAATGGAGAATGATGAGTGAAAAGTGACCAATTGCGATATTTGTAACTTGACTCAATTCAATTTTTAGCTATAAGTAGGTACTTACTTAATACTTAAATGAGCTTATTCCTCTTTTCGGTCCTACCATCGCAGACTACACTATGTGAAAACAAAGGTACCTTAATGTAATTGCAACAAACCAAGCTTGAATGTATTATGTACGACGTACGTAATCGTATTTAGGTTTCCATATAATTAGACGAACTAAATTATTCATTCGCAGATGATTTATTCAACATTCATTACATTACGTTCGTTTAAGACAAAAATGTTTGTTTTTATTGGATCACCACACCGCGTCTGACCAATGTTGGAATAACATGTTGATCTCACATTTGCTATCGTATTTTGAACTTCTCTTGTCATTAGGAAGGCCAAAATACAGACTAGAAACTATACAACTGAATTTTACTGAATAGTTACGTGATGTTCACCCCCGACATGGATAGACATAAAGTAAAGAAAAATAATCACAAAGCAAAGATAACCAATAATTCATATCAGCTATGCCCGGACATGCGAATTGACCTCGTATTACGTCGAATGGAATTCAAAATTAGTTGTCACGCGATTGCTTTTGATTGGCTGGTTGTTTGAATGGCGGTACGAGTGATGTGTCAATATGGCTAACTAGCTACTAGCTATTCTGGTATTTTATGATGCGGAAATAACATTTACAGGCTGTAAATAACAGAATTATCTTAGTCATTCTTGTAGTGTTGGCTTGTACTTGTCACATGAATGAAAGATATTTCAAGACGTTGGTTTTGGTGTAGAACTTTTGTAATATTGTGGTAAAGAACATTTTGCATGTGTTAATCCTAGTTTTTTCATAATTCATTATTAAAAAATAACATGACTGTTGTAACTAGCAAAAGAAGTAATAATAGTTAACAACTTAAAAAGTATATTTTGAATAGTTGCCAAATGTCAGCACATCCAATTTAAACTTCAAACGGTAGGTACTTGCGACTCCTAAAAACGAATGCCATTATAAAATAAGAGCCACTTGTAAGACTGTTTTATTATGAACATAAATAAAAACATTATAATATTTATGTCCCAAAAGTTGTAAAAGTTTCGCTGCAATAAATTTAATATCCACTTTTTTCATGTGAATTGCAGATGAAAACCGCATTGAAATAAATGTCGGGTTACAAAATGTACTTAGAATTTATAATCAAAATGACGTATTTCTATCGAATATAAACTATATGGAATCGTCAAAAAATTTTGTATACCTAGGTACATATTTAGTGTACTTATTTAAATACATACATTATTATAACTAACTAACTAAACTTCACGCCACTTCCCTAGCGGGGTAGGCAGAGAGAACCGAACGCCATATGGCACGATCCTTACACACCTCACTCGCCTCTTCAACATTCATAATCCTTTTCATACAAGCTCTACGGTTTTTATGACTCCTAACATCACCTTCTTTTAGTACACGATCAATCTGGTCGTGGTAGGTGAGCCTAGGCCTTCCGCGGCTCCTACATCCTTCCACTTTTGCATTGTATATCTGTTTAGTAAATCTTTCGTCATCCATTCTTTCCACATGTCCGAACCACCGGAGCATGCCTCTTCTTACCTTAACTCCGACGCTGTCCTTCAGACCTACTCTCTTTCTTACATCATCATTCCGAACGCAGTCTATGGGCGATACACCGCAGATTTTCCGCAGCGCACACATCTCGACCGCGTTTATTCTACTTTCATGCTGTTTCTGCCATACCCAACTCTCGCTTCCATATGTTAGCGTAGGAATCAGCACCGCGATGTGTATAGCGAGCTGGGCCTTCTGGCTTAAGACTTTGCTGCCTGAAAGTTTTCCTAACGCTCCATTCACCCTATTCCCTGCATTCACTCTTCTTTCTAGGTACTCCGCTCATATAGCGGAGTACCTTCCATCTCTACTAAATGCAGATCCTAGATATACAATTTCATTCACCTGTTCCAGCACTACTACATTATTTTTTTTTTTTTTTTCAAATTTTTCACCTAACCTAGCTCAGTTTTATTTTTCGCTGAATGTGGTTTAAGGGCTCGCTGCCCCCTTAACTCTGCCTACCCCTTCGGAGATTACGGGCGTGATTTTATATATAGTATGTAAATTACTAGGGTATGAACAATAGGAGCAAATACATATAATTAGGAAGTAAAATGCAATAACTTTTTAAAAACAGTACATTCTGATAAGTCATTTTGACACTGCATTTAATGAGTTACCACCATGTATGACGAATGTAGTTTTTACCTGAAACAGAAATAGAAAAATATAAGTATAATGTGCATAGTAAGTTATTTAGCTAGCGTTTTCGCATAGCTCTGCCTGCGAGGAAATTTTCATCGTGTGTTCTACGGAATGTCAAAATTTTTTAGAAAGTGAAAAGAGGTCCTTTCTTGAAATTATATAAAAGTTTTGGCATGTCAAATCAGTTTAATGGTTAGCGCTAAATTGTAACACACAAACAAGCACATTTGGTTACTTTCGTATTTAATATTTCTAAGTTTTGTTTAATGTTTACGTTGTTCTTTTTATTACACTAAGTGTAGAGTGTCAATGTTTAATGATTGATCGTCGATTTTGCTGAAGGCTTTTACCCTGAAGCGGTTGCTAGCTTGAAGTGTTATGTAATTAATAACACTGGTCGACATCAATATCAACACTGGGAAAATTATGGAAAAATTTATGTTAGTTTTATAGTTTTTAAGATTTTTTGCAATGCCCTTACTACAGGGCGTCACATGTACTTGCCCTTTAAAGACTGTCATCTATTTTTTATCGTGTGACTTGCAATAAAGAATTTGAATTTGAACAATGTATATGTGGAATTGATACATATCGACGCGCTAAATCTAAATATGTAACCAAAATATATTTAGCACACCTAGTTTTGCTGCTAACTTCTTTGTTCATATTAAGAACTAGGATGCAACATGTCATTAAATGTACATATCTTGCATTCGCATTTAGATTTGTCCCAAAAAATCTTGGTACCGTGTCTGATGAGTTTGGTGAGAGATTCCACCAAGATATTACCCGGACTATAATTTTTTTTGAAGTAACTTAGTCCATATAACCTATTTTAAAACCGTTCAAATCTCTTTCTTATTTTAACTTCAAACACCAACCGAGCTATAAACTTTTGTCACGTAAAAAATAAAAATGAAAATGCAGTAAATTGGATACTACACTGGCTATTAGTGGTCTTGGGGCTGTCTATACGACGATTAATGACTTCGCCCGCGTGGTAGGTGCTGAGACCTGCAAGATAAATGACCTCTGTTTCTTGCCCGACGCCCGAGAAAATATCAAGTGAAAACAGCTTTGTTGTTAAATAAATACATTGACAGTAAGTTGGGGGAGCGGGCAGATGCTGTGTTCGTAAATTATATCTTCAAAACATGTTGCGGTGGTTATTGTATTTTAATTTGTTTCGCAAAGTAGGCTGGACTGCTAAGCAGAATATCTTAAAATAGTTTAATTGAATCTTTGAACATAAAATCTACCTAGTTTTAATTTAATATCTGTGAGCTTGTGTGTGTAGCTTTAGTTGTGGAATTGAATTTGCTTAGGTTTCTAATCGAATTTCTAAAACGTTTCCCAAGAAATCATTGGTCCATTAAATAGAACAAGACATGATCTCAAAACATACAAACGTGTGAAGTCGTTGAAACGCTTTGATATTGTTTCCTCGAAGATACATATATTTTACGTAAGTATAATACTTGTCTTTTTACATATTTATTTATTAATCTCGACGTTCGCATAGGAACGGAAATTTCCTGGAGTTGAGCGCGGTATAGATAAAAACAAACATAACTAGATAGATACGTCAAAATGCGGCTTAGCGTAACTAATAATGATACTTAACTTGAAATTGCAATTTATGATGCTTTACATCTTCTTTACGTAGCTGCAGAATAACCGCAAATTATTACATCAACCTAAATTATCATAGTTCATGAAAACGGGTAATATTTATAAGTACATAGTATAAATGAAAAAGCCGTAGATTTGGTAACTTAATGCATGTAAGCCGTAGTATAATTATGAGTAACACAAAAAGAAAGTCGCAAAGCGGCTGAAGAGCTCTCCATTGGGAGGCTCCCTCTAATTAGCGGGCTATTGAAGAGCTTGTATAGCAGAGCCATCCGCGGAAGGCTTGTCATCGCCCCAATTGCGGCCCATCGTTCTTTATGACAACCGTCATATTCAACGGCAATATTAGTGGTTGTTCGCGACTTCATCCGCCACTCGTTTTTTACTCGTACCCCCTTAGGGAATGATATTTTAACTGTCATTGGTTCTGTCGTATATTGAATAGAGGAAACTTTGTGCAAAATCCGATTTAAGCTCGTATACAGTGTGTAGCCCGGATAGTTAGGGTTATACGGTCTTATTATGCGAACATACGCGCAGGGCCGTCTTTAAGCTATTGGAGGCCCTGAGCACATGAGGAAATTGATTATATTTACCCATAGAACAATCAATTTCTAATGTGTCCAGGTGCAACGTTACACCAGGGGGCCCCATTCGATCGCGGGGCCCTGAGCACGTGCCCAGAGTGCCCAGTGAAAAAGAGCGGCCTGCATACGCGCTCGCACTTAATGAAAGTACACCGAGTGAGGTGTTGTGTGTATATACCTATACATACTTAGTGTCGAGAATAACTTTGTCAGCGTGTTGCAGAATGTTAAATAACAAATCAAACATCTTACTTCCTCGGTCGGCGGTGGTAGCTCAATGCTAAATACACGCGCCTCATAACCGGTGCAAATTCAAACCCGGGCATGTACCTCTGGATTTTTCAAATCTATGTACGTATTTATACCATTAGCTCGGCGGTGAGGGAAAATATTGTGATGAAACCTGCAAATTCAAACAACTTTGGATTTGTAGCCATGATCCAAAATTTGTCTGGGTCCCTTAGGGTTATGAAGGTCAGATCGGCAGTTGCTTCAATGTAATTACCAGACTTGCTAAATCCTGGATCATGGTCTATGCGGACCCGATGATGATGAATTTCATTTCCTCAAACCCGAGACTTAAGTTCGTAGTCTATAGTGGTTAAACACTGTGCACAGTGGCTCTGCAATTTATCATTGTATCAATTTCAATAGCTTTCGCTTGCTATTAATAATAAGTTTTAATTTTGTTGTTTATACATTATTATATTATTTTAATCAATTTTCCCGTTTTTCTTCGCACCAGATTTAGATCTTATGAACCCAAATTGCAAATCAAGCGTGTTTATTTAGCCCGCTCGACTGGTGGGCGCTTATAATTTTAGCTAGCCCTTGACATTTGCGAGTAGGCAACTTGACGGTTATATCAGATGCGATAACTTAAACATTGTGGGCATTGGGTTCATAATAATAACATTAAATATTAATGAGAAATGGCTTCGTTGTGATTCTGTTTTTGAAATAATTGGTTTGTTCTACAGATAAGTTTTATTAAAAATATTTTATTATGGATTTTTTATATCGCTCTTGTATTTTAGAAAAAATATATTCTAGAGATTTTTTTTGTCCTGGCAGGTTAAGTGCTTTATAAAATACTAAATATCCTAAGCTTTAATACAAGTTTATAAGCGTTTGCCCTGTGTTGTGTACGTTCTATTTCCTATGTCATATTGAAGCTATTATTGCTTTACCCCATACATTGTCATCAAAATGTGTGAAATAATTTAATAAAAAAATATCACACTACATTACATACATTGACCTGACTCCGAGGTAAGTAGCTTAAGCACTTGTGTTTCGGATATCAGAAACAACAGTGGTATTTCAAATGTATACTTAAATATTGGATATTAACACAGAACAAACACATGTATTCATCACACGAATATTTGTCCTGGGTGGGGATCGAACCCACACTTGGCGCATGGGGCATGGTCATTATCGAATGCGTCATCGAGCTAGTCAGTACTCTCAGAAGATTAGATCAATTGAAGCATAAGGCAACTTTACATTTCCGTCATACATCCATGAAATAAATCTGCTTTTATAAATATAATAAATAAACATCCAATACTCTTAATAGAACATATGATGGTTTGTTTTCTGTTTCGTAGCCCCTATTCCAACCAGTTAAGTTCAACATCAGTTAACTTTTATGAGACCGTAGGTACCCGGGGAATTTACGAGCCAATTTACTGCAGCTGCTGAATGCTTGCCAAGATGTTGAGTTCGATTCCCGGGTTGTGGCGCTTGAGATATGACACGACCCAATTTGAACCCGCTTTCGCAGATAATTTAATGTTTATTACTTTATACCGCTTAAAGGGCTTAGTTTTACTTGAATATGTCATATAAAAGGGTGAGATTATATTAAACAATTACATAAGTATGAATAAGAAGTTTGCATTTTTGACCCAATATATGGGTATTCTATTTACTATGAATATGAGAAGTCTAATTATTATCATTAGGAGCGCACGCAGTTAATTATAGAAATGGTTTTTAAATTTAGATTTTTTTACTTTTGTTATCCTTGAATATCCTTTTAGATTTTTTATCTTTCTAGCGTTATGTCCCGTGCTTAGACGGGGTCTGCTTAGACCATGATCCAGGATTTAGCGAGTCTGGTAATTACATTGAAGCGACTGCCAATCTGACCTTCGTAACCCTAAGATAAGGGAACCAGACAATTATTGGGTATTAATTTAAGGTACCTTTTAGATTATTACTGAATAATTATCTCTGCACAAGCTAGTATAGAATCACATTTCTTCTACATATTTTTCCAATTCATTTCTGTTAGCTAATTATAAATCAATAGTAAGCGTTTTCTTTAATTCATAAATAAATGTATATTGCACTTTTACAGCTTATATAATCTTGATATAATCTGAGTTAAACCATTTGTGAAGAAATTGGAAATGTCACTTGGAAAACTGCAAAATTCGGGGAAATCAGAGATTGAAATTTAGATAGGAGTTGGAGAGAATGTTTGGAAATGTCTGGTGAGTCAGCTCAGCAGAGATAAGATTTTGCTGTCGCTGTTGTAATATACGGCTTACATATGTAGGTTCAAACTTTCAACAGCTATTGTACTAAGCAAACGGAGAACTGATTTACTTCCAGCCATCTATATTATCTATGTAGTCTGAAACTGTCTGTTAATCATTAAATTAATGTTTTGCTTGGTAGACTAAATCACAGAGTAATAATATACTACGTACAACAGAGGGTCACTGCCCATACTTGAAAAGTTACTACTATCGACAGGCCCGTTGGTAGAGTGGTCAGAGACCCTGGCCACTAAACCAAGGGTCGCGGGTTCGAATCCCGCTAGGGGCATATGTTTCGTGTGTTGAACATGGACATTTGTACTCGATGCATGGATATTTATAAACGTATTTAAGTATTTCTATCCGTTCGCCTATTATCCATAGCACAAGCTTACGTTTACTTTGGAACTAGGGAATTGGTGTGTCAGTTTGGAAAATTTTTATATTTATTTATAACTCGCGCAAGAACAGCGACAGTGGTAAGTAATTGGAATTATTACAGCAAAGTTTAGTCTGTTTGTCAGGAATAATACAAGATGGCGCTACAAGCACAGGTTAGTTGTTTCTTAGTAATAATACCCATTTGTGTAAAATTCGTGGTTTCAAAACAAAGATTATTTTGGTTTGCTTCTGAAAAAAATACTTTATATTCATGTTTTATAATAAAAAATATTTTAAATTTAATAAATTATCTAAGAAATGACGTAAATAACTTATTTTATGAAAAAAATCATTTTTTAAAAATAAAACAATAACGTTTTTATTCGGTTATATCTCTCAATGATGCCTGTAGCGACATCTGTCCGTGTCAAGTCTATACTAAATCTTAAATGTATGTGACTGACCAGACATGACTAAATCATAGAATTTATCTACCTACGTTATTTAAATAGAGAAGTTTCCTGTAGAAAGCTTTTTTAGTGTTATAAAACTTAAATTTTATACTATTTTACAGGTAAATATATAATAACTCCGGCCAGTTATATATATGAAAATAAATATTTCCGCCAATGTTATAAGTATGAAAGTGTGTTTGTTAGTTTATTTTTTTTGCAGTATCGGATATTGCGTGAAAATTGGCGTAGTTACCTGTAGAGTGATGCAACTCATAAACATTTTATTAAAAATAATGATTTGACGTGCTTTAGCTAGCTATAAAGATATTTATAGTTAATAAATGTAAACCAAACATTTCAAAATAAGTAATATTCAAAAGTAGTATTAAATTATATGTATTAATATTCTTGCAGCCATCGAATACTGCACCCAAAAAGATAATATAAAAGAGTATTACATACTACTATATATAATCAATACATCTAGCCAATATATTAGTTATATTGGCTTGATGTATTATGGTTATGTTTTATTAATTCAGTTTAAGATGATTCCATAATTTTTCCATAAAATAATTGAATAGGCGTTCAAAAATGCTTAAGAAAAGAGGAAAATGGAAAAGTGAATCATTCCCAGAGCCATCTCGTTCTCAGAAATAATATGTACTTAATCTTCATTATTAAACACAATTCAAGAGCGACTACTGAAAACGAAACACGGTTGCGTCCGTTCCACCAATTCATTAGCAAGTCGGTTTTCCGCAAAACCGAGCAACGTGTCAACAGTCGAGCGACGGCGGGAACTAGTCCGCGGGATCGTTTGTCGCTCGCGGGCGCAGTTCAATTTATCACCCGTGTTGAGCCGCTGCGCTCGGCGGTAGTTAGTGTCTGCGGGTGGACGTTTGACTCAAATTGACCGGCGGGTGTGTGAAATTATGCTAAGGATGCCAATTTATGTTTGGAAACATATAAAGTAGAATACAAGAATTCATAGATATTCGATAGCGTTGATTTTTAGGTACAGGTTATTCACATGCTAATAAATAATCGTTTATAATTTCAAATATTTTAGAAGAGAAACATCGAAACAGAATTTATAGTGATGTCTATAAGTAATAATTGCATTTCCAATTCGTTAGCAAATTGATAAATCCTAAAACCGAGCAACGTGTCAATAGTCGAGGAACAGCGGTAACAAGCGAGCGAGCGCAGCGGCTCACGCTGCGCTCGCTGGCAGTTAGTGTCCGCAGGTGGACGTTTGACTCAAATTTGACCGGCGTATGTGTGGAATTATGCTAAGGATGCCAATTTGTGGTTTTAAAAGTATTAAGTGGAAAGATAAGGCGTTATACATTCTACAGGGTTAATTTCAATTATTTTTGGGTATATGTGGGTATTTATGGTTATATGATCTTTTAATTCTGCCTACCCCTTCGGGGATTGTGGGCGTGGTGCTATGTTTGTTATGGTTTTATATGGTATTTATTGTTTCACCATATTTTAGAATAGAAACGTCGAAACATATCTATCAGCGATATTTGCAAGCGACGACAGCAACTTTAATTCGTTAGCAAACTGGTACTTCGCAAAACCGAGTAACGTGTTAATAGTTCAACGAAAATGATACAGCGGAAACTAAACTGCGGGATTGTTTGTCGTTTGCGGGCACAGTTCAATAAATGACTCGTATTGAGTCGCTCTGCACCATTTGGTAGTTACCAAATGTGGTTAGTCGTTTAACTTTAATTCACCGATGTAGGTGTTCAGTTATAGAGAGTATACTCATTTAAAAAAAGCAAAGTATGAAAATATTTTGTATATCAGAACCTTATTTTATAGTTACATTTTAATGTGCTCGTAAACCTTAATCCACAAGTTTGTATTAATAAATATGGAAAAGCTTTTTTTCAAACCTAATTGTGTTTTAAACATTTATGTTATCATGACTCTAGCCCCATCTTATTATATCGGTTTTCCACAAAACCGAGCAGGGTGTCAAGAATAAATGGTATTATTTTACGCGATCACTGGTCGGGTGCTTTTCAATTTATCACTCTTATTATGCAGGGATTGCTTAACAGATAGTATTTAGAACGCAAATCGTCTATAGAACGATTAATATTTATAAATAGCAATGTATACTATGTATATTATACAAAAGTGACAAAATGTATTAATATTATATTAATAACGCTATAGATATAAATATAGATAAAATAGAAAAAAAAATATTAATAACGCTATATAATTTTGTTAACATAATAGCGTTATTAACATAAAGCTATGACAAATTCTAAAAATAAGGCCGTAATTATAACTAATTACGGTGTTATTTTTATATTTTGTATTAGATCTCAATATTAACATTTGAATTGAATTTTCTAATTAGGTTCAATTTATTGTCACTCTCATTAAATGAAAAATACTGTTTTAATGGTAACACACTAACCAAAATAATAAAACATAACATAAAAGCAAACGAGATCTTATAAAATTGATAAATAAGATTGCAGCATTAATATTCTATATACATTAAAACTATGGAATCGAACTTTACTTTACCTAACACCTCAATTCCAACCATGGGCAGCCCTATTTCAATATCCCTTGGTTCGTTCCACCGATGACTTTTCCCTGTGTATATCGGATAGAGAAAAGAAAATTGGCGAAAATTGAAACAGACGTTGATCTTTGAGCCGTCCACGCTGTCGGGGCTTTGTGTGCACATTCTTCAGTAACGTGAAAATAAAACTACAAAAAAGAATCTCGAATGTCGAGCCAACGTGTTTTTGCTACGAGCTTAGGCTGTATTTTCGTTTCGCTTGGGTAGTGGATACATTATGCTGAGCAAGTAAGTATGTAGTCTTTAAATGTACGTAGACTAGCACTACTGGACTACTAGATATGTATAGACATTCTAGAAAGCGATGGTAGCTTAATGATAGACACATATGCCTCATTTTTGAGGGGTATTGGTTCATACCCGGACCTATATCATCAGGATTTTTAGAATCTGAGTACGATTTATACCATTTGCTCGATGGAGAGGAAAACATTGATGATGGAACCTAAAAAAACTATGGATGTATAACTTTTGTTTACCTATTTTTTGGAAAATTTTATTCATTCTTTGCTTTCCTTAGTTATAAATGTCAGATAAATCGATTCATAATATTGACCAGAATAGTCTTGTGTATATAGGCTTGTATATATAAGTTTGTATATATAGACATTATATAATAATAATAATAAATTCTCCAGACTGATACACCAATTCCGAAGATGGACGGTGATGTGGCATGTTGGACTGTGCACGTTTACTATAAAGAAAACGGATTTCCCTTCTAAATACCGAGTTGAGGAGCTCAAATAATGCAGTTATTCTTTAATTATAGACGTAACAACCCTCTTTTTTATTTGTTCATGTTTACATAATTTCTAAATGACACTACGTTGCAAGCCTTAATAAATGTACTGTTCAATAGTTTCCATGATGGATTAAAATGCCGATATCTGTAATTTTAATCTTGATCAATTAGTATTCAATAGTATATCTGCAGAATAGCGTGTAAATACATTCTGCGAAGCAATAAATGATTAAGAAGGTTAGTAATCGTGTGTGAGCATGCTGTCTTATTCTCACTAAAAACGTTATTTCGCGCGCGCACTCATCGCCCGTGACTCAACCAGTACAGTACAATAAACTGAACAAAAATAATGAGCAAACAACAAAACTCGATGTAGGAGCGTCGGTTCCGTTTGTGCAACACGTTGCGATATCAAAAGCGCGCTCTCGTTGGCTAATCTCACCAGCTCGCATCGCTTTGTCCGCGATTGTTTACGTTACGTTCTATTTTAGTTGTCCATCATCTGGGCATTGTTAGCCTGTGTTTACGGCTCGGTCGAGAGGACCGATCGGCTACTCTGCGGTTTCCGACCGCCTTTCGCGGTGAGCAGAAGGCTTAGAACCGCTTAGTCGATTTTTTCTGCGTTGCCTGCTCACGGACTAGCTTTGTGGTATGCAACGTCACTACGTCAGATAGTGATTCAAGATCTAGGCGTTACGTGGCTCTAGTAATAGCTGGTAATGGATAGAAAACAAATCCGCTTTAGAATTTCGCAATTTGATAAGTTTTTAAATCTTGCTTTAAAGATTCAGTCAATCCAGGTAGACAATTTATGTTCTCTTCAGCAAAAGAATCTTCGTTTTAATTTGATTTTGTTTTGGACTCCTGAATATGTTGATATAACATTATGCCATTGGTAACAGTCAGCCACATGTTATGTAGGTATACCTATTACCTTTTGTTATATATACATACGTTTCGTATCAAGCTATGAATTTACATCCCAGTCCATCTGATTTGATATTTTGAATGTACATATGCGGAATTCAGTTCAAGCAAATATTCACAGGGTTAATGACATTACTAGAATTGTTTCACTAGAATAATCCGTTTATAGTTCACTACCCTAAGCGTGATTAGAAGAAGGATGACGATGTTTGAAAAATATATATCTAACTATTTCAAAAGCTAATGAAAACAGGCGTGGGTAATGTCAAGATCGAGTATTTTTAGATAGGCTTCCGCTCGTGACTTGCGTAAGTAAAATTAGGTTTGTTTCTAATCAGACTTAAATGTTAAATCATATTTTACTTAGCCTTTAATTTATACACCAACGCTCTGTGGGATTAATACAACCTTATTACGTCGAAAGAACAAAGAATTATACTTTTGCTTATGAGGAATGTTTGATTTATACCCAACGAGTTTCAAGATTAACATTCACTCCAAAGATAATACAAGTCTTTGATTGAAAGAAATTTTACCGTAAGTCTACTTTAGGTTTTATTGGGAGTTGCTGCTTTTCCAATCCTATTAATATTAATGACCTTTCTTGCTATATTTCGTAACTTTTTGGAAATTGTTTTACGCTGTTCAATGTTTTAAAATACTGATTTCACTCACTTAGCTCTAATTTAACCTGACTTCCTTTAAATGGCTCGTAAGAAATGAATAACTAAGTTACCAAATAATGTTAAAGAGAAATCTGCTTTACAATACATTATATGACTCTTAAAACATTTGATTACAGCTTTATATTTGCTAGTTTACTGCTGTTTTAGAGCATATGACGTACAGAGTGATGATCGTTAAGGAGTATTTCATCAAAATTACATTACAGTCACTAGGTACACTCTGATCGATATAATGATCTTGATGGGTTTATAACAAGATTTGTCAAGGATTTTTTAGTGTCTTTTTGATTGGATATCATCGAAATAATGTTAAATAGTGTTTGACCATCATCTTCCTAGCGATATGTCCCGTGCTTAGACGGGGTCCGCTTAGACCACCGGTTAGATCATGACCGATCTGGCCTTCGTAACCCTAAGATAGGGGAACCAGACATTTTTTGGATCATGGTTACAAATCTAAAGTTGTTTGAATTTGCATTAAAAATATGTATAATATATTCTGTAACAAAAGATTGAGAAATCAAACATTTGGAGCTTTGTAAAACAACTGTGAATTGTGAATTTTATGTTATGATGATGTCTTAGTAACATAAAACAATTTTCTGCATTTGCGTAGGTATCTCGCACGTCAAAAAGTCTATTTATATCAATTAATGTGTGTTAATGTACTGAAATTGTAATTAGAAGGAAGAGGAATTGGTCGTTTCACTGATTCTATTACTGATTATGCCGTCATTTGCCACGCCACCCTGGAATGTTTAAGCAATGTATATAATAGATTTCATTGGATTTTTTAATTAATTAACATATAGTTCCTGTTTAATGTTATGTTAAAAAGCGTTCCGTCGGGTAATTTTCTGGTCTGGTGGTCTACACTCGAGAAATTTATCAGCACCAATCACAATATACAGACACTACATAATTTTTGGAATAAGTGTCTAAAACGTCGAACTCAGTAATACAGATTTTATAAATAGTTGTTTTCAAAATTGACGCTTATTATGAACTGCAAAGGATGGAAATTCCGTAAACACGAGTGGTAATGTTGCATTCCAACGTGCGTTCTTACGTGAGCTAATACAAATCTCTCTCACTGAGAGTTGACGGTCAGTTTGTGACTTTGAACTCTATCTACATAGACTTTTGGTCCTAATTTAGCTTCTTCGCGTCTTGCTCAGGTTAGATTATTGTATCAATGGAGTGTTTTGCTCAAGGAAAGACTGAAATAGAAGTGTGGGAAACTAAAATATGTTTCTAAATGACCTGAGGCGTCTAACTAATTCCGTAAGTGTTTCATGGATATCTTTAGAATGAATTTATAATCACGTGAAAAAGTTTTATTTTTTTATATCTTTTTTAAGTAAGCATTCTAAAGACATTGAATACTCGTAACTCGCTGGTATATGTGACGCGTCTCTACCATGTTGCTATCATCACCAGACCTAATCTAATATGAGAACATAAATCTAATATTAAATGTTCAATTTAGATAACAAGCATCACTTCTTATCCTTGACCCGTTTTTCCTTGAAACAACAGAAAGAACAACGCCAGCATTTTCTCGAACCGAGATCTGATTCGGCGATCGTCTCAATACTTCCTTACCGTATCAACGGCTTCATAGATTAGATTAGTATCGACTTGATTCTTTCATTAAGTCTTTGATCGCTATCCGAATGAATAGAGCGTGTTTCTTGTTTCATTAGGAGTTAGGGGAGATTTTTTCGTTCACCGTAATGTTCTGGTATAAATAGACTGATCCGAGATGAAGATAAATAAATATCTGGCTCTTTGTTAAACGTTTACCGCTAAAAAGACGTGTCGAAATATTTGATGAGTTGTAAGTGAATCGACAGTTTTAGGAATATCTAAATGTGTACGATTATTTGAAAGCGTATTGAAATGTTATTTCTTTTGTCTTTAAATAACTTAGTTTTACCTGTCTAAATATTTGGAATATGCTTTTCATTTTCTGTGAAACATGCATTTAATTGAACAAATGTCTTATTCATATCCCGGTTTATCGTCTCGTTTTATAATAACACCTCTCTCTGCCGATGCTTTGACTAAAAAGAGGTAAATTTGTACAATCGTACCTGAAGCCTAATATTAGTAGCGACTAACGTCGAAAATCCATAGCGTCCATATCGTAAATGAACAAAGTCAAAGTCAAGTCAAAATATTCTTTATTTATATAGGTTTCAAAGAAACACTTATAAATCGTCAAAAACAGTTGAAAGAGATATGATTCTACCACCGGTTCGGAATGTTGCATCTACCGAGAAGAATCCGGCAAGAAACTCGGTAGTTACTTTTTTCAACAACAGTATTAACAAAGTTATAAGAATCATATTTAACTTTGAACCATGTTTCAAAGTGGGCCTGGTGTGAAATAAGATAATAAAAATTTATAATTACTAAGAAAAAATAAAAATATGACCCGACCAGAGCAGACCAGTCCCCAAAGGCGGCACCTGTTCCCAAGCATGACGTATGTGTCAGCCATCGCTTCACTCAACCATATTTTAGGGAATGTAACGACCCGCCACATAGCGCCACCACCCCAGCGACATTTTAGTGAGCATGACTACTCGGGTTGGTCAGAGAAAAATGGAAAAATTAAAATAATAATAACAAGCCAACTAAAGAACACAGCTCAAAGCTTCTTAGTCAATGTCATATAATAAAAATTCATTGAATTATTACATAAAATTGTGATGTCATGATTAATTTCATAAAATAGGCGAATTTAATTTATACATAGATAGTTAAAACTATTATTAGTGACTAATTAATCACTCGTAGACCATCGGTTTTTGTCATTTAAGAAATCTTCAACTTTATAATAACCTTTATGCATAAGATTTTTTTTTATGTATATCTTAAACTTGTGCATAGGTCGGTTTATAACCTCTTGTGGCAGCAGATTGAACATTTTTATACTTTGACCAACAAAAGAATTACTAACCCTACTTAGTCTGAGATTTGGGATAGCTAGCTTATGCTTGTTTCTAGTATTAATGCTATGACTATCCGATTTTTTGGGAAGAGAATGCAAGTTTTTATACACATACATTAAACAATCGAGAATGTATTGGGACGCCACAGTGAGAATGTTGATTTTCTGAAATAACTCTTTTAAGGAGTCGCGGGGTCCAAGTCGGTATATAGCCCTAATTGCCCTCTTTTGTAATACAAAAATAGTTTGGATATCCGCTGCGGATCCCCATAAAAGCAAGCCATAGGACATGATACTATGAAAGTAGCTGAAATAAACTAATCTAGCCGTTTCGATGTCAGTGAGATTCCTTATCTTCCTAACTGCATAGGCAGCTGAGCTTAGTCTTCTTGCCAGAGTGGAAATCTGGGGAGACCATTGTAATTTTGAGTCTAAAGTGATGCCAAGAAATGTTGTTAATGTAACAATTAGGCAACTTAAGGTCACCGGTCCGATGAGCGGCGAGTAAAAATAAAAATAGCGATTAAGCCAATTACTTAGCGCGAGCAAATTGCTCGCAATCTTGTTTGTGTTCAGCGTCGCTGGTGTGCGAGTAAAACTTTATGGTAATTAAGTTTCAGCTGGCGTTTGGCAGCGTGCCTGTACGGCTTGGTTTACATTAACAGCGCGGCTTACCAAACATCATACGTCAGCTGTTCTTTGAAATAAGATGCTCTCAATGGCATAGCGTTGAACGCGTTTATGTAGTAACTGCAACAGCGAAGTTCACCTTTGTTTGCGATAAGCATATTGTTAGTGATAGGAAGGCAATTTTTTATTTTTTAATAATTGGGTTGGATAGTTTGGGTTCCGTTCGTGTTTTTGGCATACTTGTTTGCTCCGTAATTATATTTCCTTTTCTGCTTTCACTGTATTTCTTTGTATTTTCGTTACTGTATTTGATTACATGTGTAATGTTACTCATTTGTCTCCATTACCTTGTATCTTTATGAAGCGTTACTTAGCTTTGTGCTATGTGAGAGGCGAGATAGTTTTGACATTTATTTTTCATTAGTTTCTTCTCGTGACTTCGGCCACGTATACTTACGTTTATTAAGCATTAATACAAATAAGGAATATTATGCCACAGAAACACATAGATAGGATAAGTGAACCAAAATTCAATCTCATTCAGTCGTTTCAATGAAAACCTAAAAAATATCATAGATATTTTTTAATACCTTTACTATCGTAGATAATATCAAAGACATTTTTTCGAAATATCATATATATTTTTTAGGCTTTCATAGACATCCTCACAAGCTTTCACGTCTTTAATATTAGCAGTATATTAATGTCATTCCCAATGTTTGATCGATTTTACATGTAAACGATTCTCCACATAAGTTGATGTCTTGCGGTAAAGCATTCGTCGATTCTGATTGCATTTGAATGTTTGAGGCGCCCACAATATACCCTTGTGAATGCTCGGTCTATCAAAATGTGATGTGAACGACAGTTCTGGGTCGCCTCAGCTACAGTCGGCCATTTGTTTGTGATAGCACGATGTTGCAGCGATTAATCGAAGGTTTCGCGTCAAATCGCATGCTGTTTTGAAGGCTGAATTGTTTCGAAATCGGATTAAGTTTGTTTTGAAATTTAACTGAATAGCTTGTAATGAAGTAATATGCATTCTTGGTTAAAGCAATTAATTCACAAATGTATTAAGTGTAATAAATGACGGTGTGAAACACGGTACCCATTAATCCACACGCGGGAAATATAGGTTTCGTAAGAAAAACGAACATAAATAGTTTTGTAACATATGTACCCTTAAAAGATTATTTAATTGTTCAACATGATAACTATTAGTAGTATAGATATTCTACATTAATCAGTTGCATTAAGCAAGTAACATGAAAAAATATACTTATAGATGGAAACATTATTATTTTAAGCAATAAGTACGCTATTACTCAAAAATTTTTTTAGTCCATTATTGAGATTACAAAAAAATATTGCTTAGTAAGCAATATTTTTTATTTTGTGTAGCAAAGCAAAAATTATAAAGATACAGCGCGTTAAAGTATCGAGTGACGTCACTAGGTGTGTAAAATTTGACCGCCCATGTGACGTAAAGCGCCCCATTTCATATCTTTAAAGCCCTGTTTTTTGTAATTTTTGGTGTGCTAACAAAAGAAAAAATATGTAACTAAGTAATATTTTTTTGTATTATAAACATACTTGTTTAATATTTTTTTGATTATCTAACTTACAGACTATTATTATTTTTTTTAGTAAAACGACTGAGTTCTCTATCGTACTAATTGACATTAGAGCAAAAAACCAAAACTAACAAATTAATCCTTTGCCCAAAAAGTCAGACTTGAGTTGGAAAGTTTCCACTAAAGTTGAATGCATTCGCTTTGTTCGGAGGAAAACGATTATCGAATTGGGCATTCCGTTCAAAAGTCAGACCCAATAAGAGCACTAGGTACAGAGACACGTTGAATGTAAACGATATTGACTCTGGAGGTCGTATGCCTGGTGCACACGACCTGTGGCAATTAGAACTGACCTGAGGACACATTCGCTAGCACGTACGACCCGCGTTTGTTTTCTAAACAGAATGCACTAGAGGAGTTTTTCGATATTATGATTTTCTTTAATAATGTATGTGGTATGTAGGTATATACTTTTTTATAAGGTACATATTAAGCTAATTTAGAGCTCCTGTTTTGTTGTTGTCCTAAAAAAAAAATAACGCATCAATAGACTGCAGTGCAATCATAATTTCATCAAAGTTAATCAAAAAGGCTAAATTTCGACGCGTTAATGACAAAATTCTCAAATATTTTTTTGTGTACTCATCTCGGAAATTATAGTTGAAATTCTTTAAACTTCATAGGCAACTCTAGTTATTATGTGAACAATTTGCTGGTCCTAAAGATTTTTAAAATATTCATTAGCTCTCAGTTGATTCGTGTTATAGCAGCAAACGTGAACGTTATTGACTTTTGAGCTCGATGTGGAGCAGTATAGCAATTTGACCGACGACTCTCATAGGACTGGTGCAAATGAACACCGTGTACATTCAGTCGGTGCATAAAGAATGTGCCAGCTGCACTCGAAAAAAAAATCCTCTTTGCTTCTCTATTAAGGACAGTAAATATTCAGTAGTCCTCGTCTGTTAACCAATTTTTTTCGTTACAATTAGTTTCAGTAAAATTACGAATTATGACTTGATTAAGAGTCACGTTTCAAAAGAAAGCGTCCCTACATTTTTAAGTAAACCAATGAATGTGAGTTAAAATTATTGTTTAAAATGAATGTTTGAAATAGTTATTGGTTGCTTGTTGTATATCATCGACATTCGAATTGACATACCTACTAAAGCGCACCTAATATATTAAATAAAAAAAAATAAAAATAGTGTAAGATTGTATTTATAAAATGCTCTTGGGAGAACCTGACGAAAACAAAGTAGTTTATCACTTCTGTAGACGACTTTTTTAACTAAAAAAATATATTGTAATTAGTCGGTCAGTCAGATTATCAAAATATTTTGTCTAAAATGTTACTGACGGACTTATAAATTATTTAAGTTCAAGTAGTCCATTAGTTAAATGACGTTAAAATAAATGGTTAAATGTAGAGTCAGTAATAAAATAAATGTTTTCAACAAATGGTAAATACGACGAAGACCGGACTACTATACAAAGTGAAGTAACGAACGTAAAGCTGTATATACACTTTTGCTACTCCAGTGACCGTAAACGATATTGGCTTTTGAGGCTAGTGTGCACTAGTGCGGCAATTAGAGCGACGGCTCCCGTAGGATGCACGGGCGCACGAACCACATCTATGTTTATCCGCTGCATAAAGAACGTCAGTTGCATTCGGAACAGTTATCGCGTAAAATGCTTCTGTATGGATGGAACGTCATAGTTTCCAGTGAGTACTTCAAATACCTTCCGTTCTTTTTTTAAAATTAGTTTTGTATTTTTAGTATTTACTTTCCGTGTAAATATATTTTTTAATTGTAAACGGTATAGAACTTTATAAAGAAATATGAATCGGTAGAAAATATTTATGATGTGTAATAAACATTTCTTTCTTTCTCCCTTTAGATTTTATAGATTTTCTTATATTTTGTAAATATGTCATTATTATATAAAGTGTATAAAAAATATATTTCTAACTAAATAAGTAGGTACTAAGGAAAAGGAAGGAAATTTATCAATTATCTTATAATCCCCGCCACATAAGCTTAACCTCAATGCGAAGAAAAATGAGTCGTTTAGAGTGAATAACATTGTTACATTTTTTCTTCTATGCCGTGGTTGTAGGCTTTTGTAAGCGTGTTCACTAGTATAAAACAATTAATTTGATACAATCTCACACATTAAATTGCGTTTCGTATTGTTACGACAAAAACAAATGTTTGACTTGATAGCGATCTCTGCTGTTTTATTTATGTACAAGAAACTTTCGTGTTTATACCATTATTGACAAAAAATAATTACTCAGCTTATCTTTTAAATCTTGACAAAATATAATTAATCGCTACATTTAAGGCGATCCTTGTTCGTTAATTTAGCATTATTCTTAGCATTAAAGCCAGTATTCACACAACACAATATATTTAAATAAATAAATTCTTCAGACTGACACCAATTCCCTAGTCCCAAACTAAGCTTACAAGCTTGTGCTATGAATACTAGGTGAACGGGTAGACATACTTAAATACATTTATAAACATCCATGACTCGAGTACAAATATTCATGTTTATCACACGAAATATTTGCCCCTAGCGGGATTCGAACCCGCGACCCTTGGTTTCGTGGCCAGGGTCTCTGACCACTTGACCAACGGGCCAGTCATTTAAAACTAATATTATACTTTAGTCGCTCAACGTTGTTACAACTTTCATCAGGGATGCATTTATGCTCCTTCGAAGTAGGCCTACGATGATATCTTGGGCTCGAAACTGATTAAAGCACTTTCACTACCAACTAAATCTGAAGATGTTTTTTGGACCTAAACCTAGTTTCACAAGCTCCCTACTGTCTACACGTAAATGAGATACTATATCTACCTACAACAACCTTACTTGTAATTAGAATTCATAAGCATTTTAGAGATAATAGGCTTCGAGTTAGGCACCATGTCGTTGTCTAAGAAATAATTACGTAGTTACGAGTAGTTGTAGGGTAGAATTCGCTCATCCCAAACAATATGAGTGTCATAGAGAGCTAAGAGAATGAAAAGGGAGTTCCTACTAATTACCAACACAGTACGTCGTCCGCTAATCCGCATTAGGCAAGTATGGCGAACTACTGCCAATTTGTCACCGAAATGTAACGAGGGTAAGAGAGAACCGAATTTCGTCTTTATTTCGTATCGAATACATTTCTGCTGGGTAACTGAACCTTAAGATTGGACATTTCATGCCATGTGAATAGAGATGTTGTAACTTGCCTTTTTAAGACAAGCAAATAATCAATAAACATTGTTGTAGTATTTTGCAACACATAAATAATTATATAAATAACTAGCTGTGCCAGCGGTGTCACCCGCGTTTATGGTTAATATTATAAAGACTATTTCTGTCATACATGATTTCTATGTAACTTTAACCATTAAGGCTGCACACGCGACGGAAGCTTAAAAAATGGAGTAACTTCTTCCGTTTTCCCAACATTTCCCTTTACTACTCTGCTCCTATTGATTGTAGCGTGATGAAAAGTATACTATAACCACCTGCCCAGGAGTATGAAGAATAATTGTACCAAGTTTCGTTAAAATCCGTCAAGTAGTTTTTGTTTCTATAAGGAACATACAGACAGACAGACAAAAATTTTAGTGATTGCATTTTTGGCATCAGTATCGATCACTAATCACCCCCTGATAGTTATTTTGAAAATATATTTCATGTACAGAATTGACCTCTCTACAGATTTATTATAAGTATAGATAAAAATAAATAAATATCAGACTACATCACATACAACGATCTGATATGTATAGGTAAGTAGCTTAAGCACTTGTGTATGGATATGATATTCAACAGTGGTATTACAAATATATACTTAAATATTCAATATTAACAAACACAAGTATTCATCATACGAATGTTTGTCCTGGGTGGGGATCTAACCCACAACTCTTGGCGAATGGGGCAGTGTCACCACCGAATGAGCCATCGAGCCAGTCAAATGCGAAAATAAAGAGTTTATTGTTAAGACTGCATTTATGAAAATAAATAAAAACCATATTATTAGCTTGAATTTATAACTCCTGACGCGTCGAAGAACATTATATTCTTTATTTATATCATCTATCTAGTAACTAAGTAGTATTAACTTGGCCTAAAACATGAAAAGCTATAGTGACAGTGAAGTTTTTAACATATTATTTGATACTAATATTTAGTTACTATTAGTTGAACAAATAAGTGAGAGCTGAGAAAATTGGTTTCTTCTCTGAAACAGGATCGAGATGCGTATCTTTTGTTTACGCTGGTTTGAGTTTGGAAAGTTTTCTGAAATTAATTTTATCTATCATACCTTTGCTTTGTTTACGTGTGGAACACGATCGCGTGAAATCTTGCTTCGTTAGCAAAAGTTCAAGACCATATTTTTGTTGAGATAATATTAATAGTGAGAAATGTATTGCGTTAACATGGTACGTGAGTGGTGTAGCAAATGACTAGTTATTAGCGATAGTAATAGACAAATGATAGGATTATTTTCCTTTATTTTATTGGGTATAAAGAAAATGGTACTGCGTTAATGTTAATAAATATCTAGAAAATTCTTAGTGGTCTGTCTGATAAGTTCTGGCACGTGTTGGTCTGGGACTTAAAACTAATTTGCTAACTGTGTTTCTTGCCTAGCATGTCGTTAAAAGCGTCTAATGGTATATGGGATTTTAGGTGACACTTTTCAATACTTTTTCCATCTAACCTAACCTAACCCAGCCCAGTTTTATTTTTGGCTGAATGTGGTTAAAGGGGCTAGCTGTCCCTTTGACTCTGCGTACCCATTCGGGGATTATGGGCGTGATGTTATGTATGTATGTATTTATGTATGTGAAAATAGATATATCCATAAGACGCACCATAATGTCAGAGCAAAAGATTGAATGCTACAGTACACTACTAAGCTACTATTTATCTATCTTTTACTTATATGCACAAAGGATTATGTCTATGGGGATATATTATGTAGATTGCATCAGAGCTTTCGAGGCGTGACCAACCTCCGTCACACGAAAAAATATGAGACGTCCGCCTTTTTCTAGTATCGCACAATCTTGAGTCGTGTTCCCTAAATATTGTATCCATCTCTGATATTTATGTTAGCCTGTTCCCTTATTTCTTATTTATTTGCCTCCTTTTTCTTATGTTTTGGCAAGCACGTTGACTTATAGAGGAATCACATTATTGTAACGATGATTGGAAGCCGAATTTGGCAGTCTACTTAGTGTTAGTATTTATCTGTGTGTCTTCGCAATTAGTAGATGTGACAATAGTTTTCGAATAGTTGGTTTTTAAAGTAGCCGTTTTTTCTTCATAATGCACACTTTACGATACTTTTTGACTCGTAGATAAACATGGTACTATTAATTCTTTATGTAACTATGTTTTTTTTATGTTTAAATAGTAATATTACATCGTTCTATTCAACTCATCTCAGTCAATTCTCTTTTTGGCGAAAGTTATTTAGGGAGCTGATTTCTCCTTTGACACTGCCAACCCCTTTGAGGATTGCAAGCGTGATGGTATGTACATATGTAGTATTTTTTTTGAAAGTAAATAGAGAGACAGAAAGAAACAAACATTTATGCTTATTACATACAATAACGGAAAGAAAACAGACAATAAACGATAGACAAATAGAAAAAGTAAAAATTAAAAGATGGAATTAGATTAAAAGAACCGGAGTATGTGCTGTTAACTAGGTCTCAGCCTCAGCATCACGCTGCTACGGCGTCGAGTTATCACTGCAGTGTTGAAAATGGCGAATCAACTGGTCTTAGGTCTAAAAAGCATTGCCTTCAAGCATCTCGGATCATTAAAACTCCTCTCTAAATGGTTCCAACACTTTCGCTAACCGATTCGGCCAGGAGTGTGAAATCTCTCATCCCGCTTGTGGAATCCAACGTAATGAACATCGATACTCACCGCATCAAGGTCGGGTGGTCGACGTTCGAAGCGGATGGGGCGAAGCAATTGTTATGATGTTTGATTTATCGAGTGCACATTTTGCCGACGAGAGCTGCTGCCGACGCTATGAATCATGGTTACGGCCGGCTGATGTAAACATTGGAGGTCTAAATGTGTCTGGTTCGATACGCGGTTCGGTAACGTCGGAGATTTTGTATATAAATCGAGGGTAACCTTTTATCCTTTAGAATTTTAAAAGTTTCTGTCTCGATTACTATTGCAGGTAGGGTGTGCATCCTTAAATTTTGATTCAAAACTTGCAAGATCTAGGAAAGTTAATCCTCTAGCAGATTTTAAATATGAGGGTTTAAATGAATATCCGACGACATCACATACATTGATCCGACTCCGAGCTAAGGGGCTAAAGCACTTGTGTTACGGATATCAGAATCAACAGTGGTTTTACAAATATCTACTTAAATATTAGATATTAACATCCAGACACAGAACAAACACAAGTATTCATCACACGAATGTTTGTCCTGGGTGGGGATCGAAGTCAAATGTCTCTTGGCCGATGAGGCAGGGTCAGTACCGAATGCACTATCGAGCCAGTCAATTACACATGACTTTAAAAAATCCCTACTAATATTATAAACGCGAAAGTTTGTAAGTATGGATGGATGTTTGTTACTCTTTCACGCAAAAACTACTGAATGGATTTTAATGAAACTTTACAATAATATAGCTCAACACCTGAACAACATATAGGCTATAATTTATCGATTTACCACGTAAGCAAAGCCGCGGGCAGAAGGTAGTAATTTATAAATCAGGATGAACGAAATTAGAACAGATCACAATAATGCTAAAACTTAATATAAGGGTACATTCTAGAAATAACTGATATTAAAATGTAGGATTCGTATTTGTAAATTACATGTAATTGCATCCGTTTAATTACTCAACATACCTATTATCGAATATTACCTACGCCTTGTAAACGCAAAAGATGATTCGATATTATTTCTCATAAGCAGCATTGAACTTATTAAAAGCACAGATCAGCCTTGACCTATTATGGTCTAGTTACACAGCTATTTTTACATCGTACTAATTTACAGTCTCCGAAAGAAGTAATAAAAGTTCATGAGCAAATAAAGACGTGGGCGCAGGATAGTTCATATTAGTATTATAAATGTGAATGTGTGTCTGTTTGCAATGAAATTTGGAATACAGATAGTTAGAGGCTATCCGATATTAGATTTTTATCAGTTACGAGTATATCATATTTTAAGGTGAAATTAATAAGAAATACTAGTAATTCCACGCAAACGAAGTCGCGGGCAAAAACTAGTATTCTATATTCGTCTGCTGACACCGCTTACAACTTATTCCAGTTTTCTTATTAGTCAGTGGAACTGAGCGGCCTTGGTAGCTGCCGGCTATGGGCGGTATTCAGCTTGCGCGACGATAGATTTAGCGGTTCGCGCTCACTCGTGTCGGCATATTCCACTATTGCTAAGTCGGATGCCTGCGAAGCGAAAAAGAAGCTTAATTTGTACAGTCGTTATGGCTTTTTTTTCTTCACTATTATCGTCTTTTTTCTTGTAGATCGTCGTGGAAAAGCTAAAGATCAGGCCCAGTGGAATTCATTAGGAGAGGTTTATGTCCAGCAGTGGACGAGTAAGTATATGAAGATGAAGGTTGTGATTATTCGAAACGAATGTCGCAACTGGTAATGCATACAATCCGATCAACATTTGAATATTTATCTATAATTTTGACATTTTATGCCATTTTACTGTTGTAATTGGCTTTACTTCATGAAATACGTTTAATGGAATTAGATATTCCATTCTATAGATACTCTTCTATAGATACTCATGGAGGATTACTTACGCAGTAATTAGCGGTCTTGTGTATAAATCAAACTAACTTTATTAGTGAAACATTCCAGCTACATTAGATTCGCATTAACGATTCAGAAGGGCAATTAACGGTTGATATAAATCAGCCGAAACTTTATGATGAGCCATTAATGTATTTGAAAAAAATAACTATTAACTAATTTTACGATTATAGTCTAATCGCTTGAAAATTTTGGTAAAAAAGTTCGTTGGTAACAATTAAGAATACATTTTAATTTCAAGTTTGAATAGACAATATCATTTCAATGCTATTTTTTTTTAATATTTCATTAACTTGTGGTAGTCTAGTTTTGTAACAAGCGCATTCACCTGAGGTTACCAAATTCACGTCAAAATCATAATTTTGACTTATAAACCTACATTCCTTTTTATGCATGAACGGAGGTATAAATAATTGCAGACTCTAGATTTTCCCAACTGACCACATTAAAAGATTTCTAGATGTCCGTATTTTGTTGTCATCCGTAAATTGTTCCAGAATATCTCTCGCCTGAATCCGTTTCCGGCGAAATTAACTTAGATTTCCAATATACATAAAGGGTGCGTAACCTCGCCACACAATAGGCACACATCTCTCAAAGACTGCCCTCAAACTATGGCCAAGTATATGCGTGCATAAGTATGTAATATATTTGTTCTGGCTCCGTTAGCCATACACACATTACCTCTGCAAACATTTCATGGGTCGCTTGCTCCCCGCTAGTTGACGTCTGATCTTAACTGGGTATGACTTAGATGGCTTGCTCCGTCGTACTTGATCGATTTCTAATATAACATTGGATATTGTTCGGCTGGACGTGGACGGAATAACGTCTTGTTGCGCAGTGATTGTATGAAATGTTTTTTCTTTTTCGTTACCTAACCGATAGCTGAAATTCGATTCATAATATACAATGGTCTATGATATCCTTACAACATTACTAGCTTTTGCCCACGACTTTATCCGCGTAGAAGTTAATTCTGTTAAAGAATGTTTATTCAAAATTTTAAGTAGATTAGACCAAAGAATCACATTGTCCGATACAAATTTTGCTCCCCTTTTTCACCCCCTTAGGGGTAGAATTTCGGGAAATCCTTTTTAATCGGATGCCTACGCCAAACAATGAACACACTCTCCAAGTTTCAGGTTTCTACGATCAGCGGTTTAGGCTGTGTGTGCGTTGATCCGTCAGTAAGTCATTCAGGTCAGAACATTTTATAAAATATTATAAATTATAAATACGAAAGTAATTCTACACATCTGTATTTTTGTCTGTTACCTCTTCACGCTTAAAGTTTTAACCATGTCTTAGGTCCCCGAGAAAAGGCATGACTTTATATGTTAGAAGAGTAAATAGATCTTACAGGTTTAATGGTACCGTATAGTCTGTGTAACAGAACTAATTCTGCGCGTGTGAATCCACGGGTAAAACCAAATTTACTATTATAAAAGAAAAAATATATTAATTAGAGATTTTCTGAGTATTGACATTTGGAGATAAGTCAATGCCGCTTAAATTGTGTACATATAATTTTTACGCAATTATTATAAACTTTAAGTTAATAGGATCCTCGACATTTAGAGAATTGAAATATTTTATAGTTCAATTACTAAATAATCATAATATGGACCTTACTTTCCATAATAACATTGTAGAAATCATATTAAAGTTATATGGTTTAGCCTATATGGCTTGAACACGAATATTTCTAATTAATTAATCCACGTTTGTAATATAAGCGGCCATGTTTCAATAATATGATTAAGTGAATAAAATTAATCTATTTTATTAATTGATATTGTAATTTATTAATATTACTAGCTACGCGGCTTCATTCGTAGACATACGAATTATTTTTTATACATTTAGTATGTTTTGAGATACGGGTTTTTTAAAGATACAAATTATTATTTCCCTTTTGCCATGTATGGGTATAACAAAGTAGATACCGGCTTTTCAAAGAGCCCTGTGGTTATATCCCCTCAGATGTTTGAGGGAACCTTTATAAACAAAAAAGGGATGGAAGCCACTGCCATCCATTATTTACGTTAAAAAATGAAGCAGATTCAACCACATGACATTTTTTACTTGGGAGGATATGCAAATATTTTCATTTTATGGGAGTAGGTGAGAGTGCGACTGAAATACTGGCAGATTTTTGATATTAATGTTCTTCGTAATCAGGTACAACGAGAATACAACTAATAAAGCAGAAGGTAATTTTTTTTTTCAAATTGTATTCGCCGATACTTATGCTGTGCTTACAGAAAAACAGACAAATCAGAAAAAGCTTTATATTCCTAAAACTGTCTAATAAATATGCTCCCTTAAATTTCATATCTGTTTTTGATTGCGTGTTAAATATATTGTGTGGTCAAAAAAAGTATATTTTCAAGTGCTTTTTAAATTTATATTCTCTTTTACTATGCAGTTTTCTTTCATATCTATATTGCTATGTATTTTTTTTTCAAAGCAAATAATTTACCTTAACATATGTTACACAAACAACACGAAAGAATTGGCTTTTATATTGTATACCCAAGTTGGCTACTTTACCTAAATGAAGCACATGGCTTTATGAAAGCTCTTTAACATATTATTTAGAGCTTTCAGAGCACATTACTTCAAAACTTTTCTAAAGGTTTTTGTTAGAATACTTTTTCGAATGTAGGTTAAAAAATACCACTCAAACTTAGTACGTGAACACAGCCGTCATTTGTTAACTTAAGTTTTAACAATACAATTCTATTTTAGTTAACTTAAAATGCATATTCTACAGGTGCTTGTATTCGTGATAAAGGCTTAATTACTCCAGATTAGGCATAGCTTAATTACTTTGCTGTTTGTAATTTTTTTTTAATTATGACTTCACAATGTATGTACGAGTAAATGAACCAAGCATTCGCTAAATTAATTCATTAAACTTTTGTACTAAATAAAATGGGACATCGTATTAAAGTATCTTTGCAAAGCGCAAATAGTTCGACTCCTAGATGAAACAATCAAAGTTTAAATATTTGAGTAACATTAATTCGTACAAGTTATATGAAGGAGTGTCCAAATCTGCATTAAACCGGTTTACCCAGTTCGTCTCTAAAATCCGGTTAAATGTCGACAGATCTAGGTCGGGTTTGAGCCCGCATCCCCCAAGACTGCATGTTTAAGTGATAGGGCGCATGTCACGTGTTTGTCTGTCTGAATAGGTTAATGTGGGAGCAGTCTGAAGTAGATTACACGTTACACTGCTCAAATAGAGTGGAGATTTCGTTGTTTATTTAAGCAGTAAGCGTTGTATTATCGCTATTAATTTTTTAAGTGGATTTTCATTTGTCTTATTTCGTCATTGTATGTATAGTAAAGGCTATGAAGGCTATGTTACTAAAATATGATCATATTTAGTGTTTATTTGCAAAGAATATCATATGAAATGTTAAGTTAATTTAATTGGTTGATTGAACCGCACGTGTTATGTAATTACGTCTTGAGAAACATGAAAACGCAAGGAATAATTTCATCAAAATTAATTCCGAAAATATATCAGGCAGCTATAAAAATTTACAGAACCACACATTCAAATTACTCCGCACAATCCAATGAATCCCTCTGCTCCAAAGAGTCAATTAAATTAAAATCAGACATAACGTCGGGATTGGCCGACAAAATTGAATTGATCGATGAAATCCCTCAAGAAACAGTTTAATTATATTTACCATCGATCATGGTCTGTCGGAACGAGTGAGCTGCGTCATCTTATCGTCATACGAAATCAAACTATCCTGACTTTGATTAATTCGTTAATCGGTTAATCGGATCCCCGTCACGGCAAGTTCAAGAAGTTCTGGCAAGGTTGAAGTTAATCGTATTCAGATCATGAGTGATTTCTGGAAAATGGAGTGTCTCTGAATTTGATATCGCAATTATACGGGTTGACTCATGCACGACAAATGGGTTTGTATTATTAATACGGATCATCATCTAATTATGATATTGCACTGAGCAAATCCAAGAAAATTTTAAAAGTATGCGGACGCATACTATAAACTAGCAAAATCTTATATCATAAGTGGTATAATAAGTGGACCCCAAATAAGCACGGGACATGACGCTGGGAAGATGGCGATATAATAATATTTTGTTTAAGAACAACATTAAAAACCAACACTGAATTTATGTATATAAAGAAATATTTTATGTATATAAAGTAATAACAACACTGACAGGCTTTTGAAGGGCAAAAATCCTTGGAATTCGTTTGAATTCCATAGATTGCCTTTTCAAAAATTAATGGAATTCAGACGAATTCCGAAGATTTTTGCCTTTCAATAAGTTAACGATGCATTAGGAATTGTTAATAAATTTGTAACTCTATATTTAACTTGCTAAAAACCTCTGAGAAATTTGTAAAATTCGTTCTTAATTAAATATCTATTATCCAAAAAATTATAAATTCGGCGACGTTCAAGACCTTCTAGTACCTTCTAGTAAACAGAAATTTTTCGAATCTCACAACGTTGATGTTTACCTGTAACAAAAAGACATTTAATCATTAAAAAAGTTCAATTAAAAATAAATTCAGGCCCGCGGTGCTAAAAATAGCACCATAATTGGAAATATGAGGCCCAGTGATCGTAGCGGCGCGTGCTATCGTTCGAAAATCAAACAACTTTAGTCGAAGGCAAGACTTCAAAATGTTGAAAGAACAGAAAACCATCGCATCTTTTGTGCTTCAGATAATGCTTTGTTTTATAAATTTTTTGTTTTTGCATTAGACCAGCCAACTATAAGTAAGCAATAGTATATCATTTTGTTCCTAGGCTAGTTCTGATAGTGGTTGACAGACATTTTAACTAGTTTTTGCCCACAATTCCGCCTAACAGAGACTATCGTGTGTCCAATGAGATCTACCAGTTTGTCCAGTATAAAACAATTAAACTTCTCTGGGTACTTATCGACGTACCAAATTTTATCGTTATCACTAAAGTAGTCAAAATTACTTATCGCGCACTTTATGCGGACGAAAAGTGCAATCTCTTACTTAGATGAAAATGTCTTTATTATTTACTTATCTATTTATTCTGTTATAATCAACCATGATTCTCGAGTACTAAACAGTTATAGCCTAAAAATCAACAGTATAATCCTCAATACTGTAGTAAGCACATTAACAGCCTGTATATAGTAACCTTTGTAATTATGTATGTAGTTAGGTGCCGACTACGCATGTGCCTCCGCGCTACGACAAAATTTACATCTTCCGATTTCAGCGAACATTGGTAGATAGCCCAATGGTAAGGACACGCGTCCTATATGCGAGGGGTTCGAATCTTTCCAAATTTACGTAGGTACGTATTTATAGCATTCTACCTGAAGACCAAAGCCTTCAATCAATGCATCCTATTGGTATTGCTTTACGGAGCCAAAACAGGGGTATTAACAGTATGGCTGGTTCACATTAATATTTTTTTTTTACCGAAGGTGTGTTTGGACTAGGGATTGCAACGCTGGTTCCAGCAATCCAACTGGGCCCAGCACAATCTTAGCTATGCTGTAGCCCGCGACATGTGCTGTTTCAATGCCGCTGGATTTCAATCCCTACTGGAAATTGGAATGCTCGGTCAAGCAATCCAGTTGGGTCCAGCAAAATTTTAGCTCGTTTTGTGCTGGATTCAGAAAAAAATGCCGCAGGATTGCAATCCCATGTTTTGACCTTATATTTTTATACCTAGACATTTTAGTTTCTATAATACCTATTTACGGTACACTATTTTATAACACAATACCTACAATACACTTTTTATGAAAAGTCTATTAAATCTTTCCATGTGAATCCCGCATAAAGCCTCTGACTAATTAACTGTGAAAGTTACTCGTCCTGAAAAAAGGCGAAAGTAGCTTATTTTTCCAAGTTAAGCATATGTTAGTGTTTGTAACATTATTTTGTCCTTCAACGCCAAGCAGAATGCAAGCAATCTTTAACTTTGACCTTATGGGGACAGATTTGGTTTTGTATTGAGGCAAGTTTTTTTTGCACACGACGGATTTAAAGATTATCCATAGCTTAAGTATATATCCATGCTTAGATCAGAGATAGAGAATCTGAATAGTTTATAAAGCTTCAGAATGAGTCTGTTTCATTGGATTTCTAACCAATAGGATAAATATGGTATATTTTCTATTGATAAATATATAAAAAGCTTGGAACTCTTGTACTTCTAAATAACTATCATAAATACTTAAGTTTCATAAATACATACATAGTAATAGCATACAACGGGTACATATAATGCACGTCTGTGTAATGTATGTAAAAGGTAAGTTTGCAACTTAGTTCGCTTTAGTGGAAGTTGTTCACCGATGCATCTTATGAAACTTCATGTACTTTAATAAGTAGTAGAAACTCACGACTTTGGAATGGAAGAAAATAAGCATTTACGTTCTACATTTTATACACAAAAACTTCAAAGATTAGTTTATTTTTTTATTTTGCTAAAGGCGACTAACAATTATACGACCAGATTGATTAAAATTCAATTTTACACCGAAAAGATTTGTGTATTCATCAGATATACTCTGTTTTCAGAGTTAGTCATTTACTCGATTTTTCTCTGTGTTCATAAATTATCAAATATCGCTTATCGCTAAATTATCCATATAAAAAAGGCGCAAATCAAGTAGGTTTGACTTTTCACAGAAAAATCAAATTCGAGCAATATTTTATACATATATAACTTACGCAGATCATTAAATTGAACATCAAATTGAAAAGTTATTTCGTTGGCCTTCGCTCAAAGTTCAAGGGCAGAATAATTTAAAAAATAACAGAAAATATATTCTCTTTGAGAGGTTTAGAGTCGGTCATCGATTTCAATTTGAATCGAGCCTCGCTATCTTTCAAAGTCCGGTGAACATCGAACCCACTCATTTATATCACCCATTTGAGGTCATTGATTATCCTTCTCCAATACCCTTGTCTTTGAGTCGGACATACCGTCGCTGTGTCCAACAATGAGCAAGTAATTTTTTTTTATTAAGTGTATATCATAATGATTTTTATTAAAAAGCGGACCTATGATCCAATGTAGGTAAATGATTTAAGGTAATTATTTTATGGTAATTATTTTATGCAAGCATGGGAAGGCCCTATATTTAATGTAAGCACATTGCAAATTCGCCGACCTCCCATATAGGGCAATAAAGATAAATGATGTTTTTCTACATTTATTTTTACTTCTGTACATATATTTTGCAATATAAATTTATACGAACTCTACGGGATATTTACTGCCTAGTCAATTGTAATACTTTTTGTTAATTTTACATTTTTATGGATTTTTCTAGTGTAATCTGATTAAATGTTGCATGAAAATATTTGAAATCTTATTTTTTTTTACTAAAAAGTAACGCTTTTTTAAAAAGTACTTTTTCATTAAAAAAATAAATGGTTTTTATTACTGTTTATGATCTCGCAAGACAATCTTACAATATACAACCTTCTTTAAGTATATACAAAAACTGTTCGTACAGAATTGATTTTAATATTTTTATACCATGTTATATTGTGCGCAAATAATTACAAAACCTTAAATAAAGTAAATCATTTGGTACAAGTCGGACGCAACGATGAACGCGCGCTCTACGGTGACCTACGGTGACGGTGAAAAATGATGCACACTTTGTGTCAATTTAAGATACCATTATATTGCTTTACTAGCTGTGACCACAGTTTCACCCGCGTTTATGGTTATTATTATATAGCCTATAGACATCCTTGATAAATGGGCTATCTAACACTGAAAGAATTTTTCAAATCGGACCAGTAGTTCCTGAAATTAGCGTGTTCAAGCAAACAAACAAACTCTTCAGCTTTATAATCTTAGTATAGTATATACTAGCTGTGCCAGCGGTGTCACCCGCGTTTATGGTTAATATTATAAAGACTATTTCCGTCATACATGATTTCTATGTACCTAACTTTAACCATTAAGGCTGCACACGCGACGGGAGGTTAAAAAATGGAGTAACTTCTCCCGTTTTCCCAACATTTCCCTTCACTACTCTGCTCCTATTGATTTTAGCGTGATGAAAAGTATACTATAACCTGTCCAGGAGTATAAAGAATAATTGTACCAAGTTTCGTTAAAATCCCTCAAGTAGTTTTTGTTTCTATAAGGAACATACAGACAGACAGACAGACAGACAGACAAAAATTTTACTGATTGCATTTTTGGCATCAGTATCGATTACTAATCACCCCCTGACAGTTATTTTGAAAATATATTTCATGTACAGAATTGACCTCTCTACAGATTTATTAAAAGTATAGATATGATTCTTTGAATAAAAATAATCTTGCAGTATCTAATATTTTCGTAACTAAACAGCCACTCTCCATTCCGAATGATATTCAATATGAAAGTAAAATAAAACTCGTTCAAAAACAACCCTTAATGAAAAAATATTCCGTTTTTTTTTTCATCAAGTTTTAAATAAAGTTTATGAAATTTCAGGTGAGCAACTTTCTAAATGGAGTGTGCTAACAAAAATAAATGAAACGAATTAAAAAGTTGGGGAAGCCATCCAGCGAATGTCTGTTTAGGTAAATAGCTCATCAGTCAAAGTTGAATAATATTTACCGGCTGTAAAATTATTTATGAGCATCCTGTAATAAATTTAACGTCGTAGGATAGGGAATGATGATGAAAAATATTTTATTCACTTTTAATAAGGTATATATTACACTTTCAACTATATAAACTAATATATATAATCGGTACAGGCCCGATTGTTATGAAGGAATTTAAAATACTAAACTAAACTTCACGCCATTTCTCTAGCGGGGTAGCCAGAGAGAACCGAACACCATATGGCACGATCCTTACACACTTCACTCGCCTATTCAACATTCATGATCCTTTTCATACAAGCTCTACTGGAGAATCATTGCTCAGACATAAGATCTCAAGTATTTACTACACATTTGCTCGGATTTGTTCATCCGCCCGAAAAACAGAAAAATTGCAACGACGAACACGAATAATGAGATTTAAATCCTTAGTGTAATGCAGACGGGCGTAAATACCATGCACTTATTCCATTTTCCGCGTAATTCATTTCATATTTTTGCCGCGAAGATAAAAACGATGTTACGGAGCAGTGCATAAAGACGCTTCCCAGTGGCCTGATTCCGAACGAACTGGAACGCCTGCAACGCTGCATTTATTTTAATGCCCTATTTCATTAATTGCAGAAGAAAGCTTGAAAAAAAAATCGTAGCAGTTACGAAGTTGTTGCAATGGAGAAGATTACTGCGGCGATTGGATTGGTTTGATGCAACATTTGAAGGACTTTGTTAATTTAAATTTGCTTCTAAGGTTTCCAATTTTGAAAACTTATTAAGTATACGAGTAACTATTGAAGTGCAAAGACGCAGTTTATCGTAACAAAGTCAATTTCAGGCCGATAACTAAAACTCATCGACTCTCATCATTGTGAAAATGTATTGTTCGTTATCCCTTATATGTTTTTAAGGATTTTTTTTCTAAAATTTGTCTCCTTTTATTTTAATTTTTTTAAGTGGTGATCATTGCTTTGCGTTCCAAAGAGTTACTGTTTCTCTTTTTTGAAAACTTAAGATACTAGTATCATCATTTAATATGAAGTAGGTGGGCACAGGTGTCTGTGACCTTGATGTGGGTACCTCTGCTTGATATTGGCAAATATGTAAAAAGGAAAGAATTAGTTTCACTCTAAATACGATCCTAATAATATTATAAATGTGAAAGTTTGTAAAGGCATACCTACTCGTATAC
The DNA here is from genome assembly GCA_951394215.1 of Glyphodes perspectalis. Taxonomy (NCBI): domain Eukaryota; kingdom Metazoa; phylum Arthropoda; class Insecta; order Lepidoptera; family Crambidae; genus Glyphodes; species Glyphodes perspectalis. The sequence goes on along the minus strand of OX596207.1, from coordinate 5,908,836 downwards.
ATAAATAAAATACAGAGGACTTATTTTATTCAGTTAAGGTGTTCACGTGGGATAATATTCCTCTCTCGTATGAGATGCTGTTGAAGTTGTAGACAGTAGTAGATGTTTTTTTTTAATAATGGTAATATTAATGCGTGAGAAACTGTCTCAAAATTATGTGTGAGTCTTTATACACCGTATTTCAAGTAAGTTATTTAGATTTTAAAGTATATGAATGAACACTGAAAGCTGAATAAACGCTAAGTATGTACCGAATCTTAGTCAACTGTATGTAGCAGTCGCTTCAATATATATACTTACTCAAGAACTTCCATTTCTTGGTATGTCATCGAACTAAGATAAGGACTAGAATTAGAATCCCTGTAAAAACATAGGTATCGGATAAGGCAAAATACTGGAAAGGAGAGGATTTAGCTCATAAATTTAAGTCAAAACTAGCTAAGCGAGTTAACTTAAGAGTTACTAAGCTAGATACTAGATTAGCTTCAGTGCGCTCTTCAAATAATTTCTTGGAAGAAGCTCTTTTGAGAAGTTACTAATGTGCTTGGAACGTTCACCTATCCATTAACTGAAGGCGACGTGCATGTGTATACAATTAAAATCTTATCGTTAATAATATTATAAATATATATATTGATTATATAATACGCCTGATACATTTACATGTCCTAACCATTAAATACCTTTTAATATATTTTAATGGCGCATACCAAAACACGAAAGATAGAACTACCTATTATTTTGACATACTTACATACATACATATCATTGCGCTGGAATTTCCCGAAAGCTTTCTTAAACCACATTCAGAATAATATAGAAATAGAGGAAATAAATAGGGTTAAATGAAAAATTGTGATAAGTAGTAGTGACAAGCTGGCTCGTCGTCTACACAGGCACAGTCACATCACCCAATATATCATTATTTATACAAATTTATTAATTCTGCGGCAGACATGGTTGGTTTTTTAAAGGTCAAAGGGGCAGCAGGCCCCTTTACCCACATTCAGACAAAAACTGGGCTGGGTTAGATGGAAAATAGTGAAAAAGTAGTTACAAGTGGCTAGCTCGTCGACTATACAATCACATACCCAATAGCCCATATTCCATTAGTTGCCCTTTACGACATGCTGGGCAAGAAACACAGTTGGCACATTCTTTTTAAGTCCCAGACCAACATCGGACGGCTTAAAAATCCGGAAACAATTATTTCCACGATAGTCCGATCACTCCTTACAGCACTACCATTAATTCGATATTCTAGTGTTGTTTGTCTAATCCCGCTTCACGTTGTCTATTTCGATACACCCGCGAGTATCTGTTTAATGTTACTTATTCGTAACTAAGTTACGATACGGAGCAACAGTTACAGTTATACAATCCGGCTATTATCGAGTTAATACGTAAATGCTCACGCTAGATTTAACTTCGTAACCATATTATTGTCCTCCGAGAGGATCCCTTATTACCGCAGCGTTGGCACCCGACAAGGGTTATTTATACTGGCTAGTGTTGGGCTTCACAGGATAGAGAATGTATATCTACAAATAGATGTATATAAGCGGAAATTTTGCTTATCCAATTTCAACAAGAATTTAGTAAGGACATAGTTTTTATTTTTAAAACTGACATTAATTTTAGAAAGTACTATGACGGGAAAATGTATTTTACTAGAGCAATATATAATGCATATCATAAGTGCCCGGCTAAGTTTCACGAGGTAAGGAAAGCTGTGAATAAATGCTAGTACTAAATAAAGAGTACTTGAATGTTCTGCTGTGGAGAATGTTCCGTGTGCCAAAAGTTTGCGAACTTCTCTCTTTGCTGTATCATATACATAAAATGGAACTCATTACCGGCGCATAAATAACCTCTTCTAGCAATATAATGGCATTCAAGGAAAATTATTTTAAATGTAATGTAATAAAATATATGGCGGGTATTTTATTACTCTGTATGCATGGTATTTGTAAAAGTTGATTTGTGTGCAAGATGATATAAAATTTAAATCTTCCGATAAATCCGGTTCTCAGTCAATTTCAGCTCAGAATTTTCTAGGTATTATATGATAATGTCAATAAAACGTTATTTCTGAAATACTAATTAGGGAAATTCTTAATTGTTTATTTAAAGAAAAAATATATATAAATATATATATTATTTTATTTTTGGTATGGCAGCACCTCACTACAGCGGCTCTTATCTAAAACCGCTGGGTCTCTGAAAAATCGTCGTTTTGTGCAATTTATACCCTTCCACTTTTCACCCAGCACTGGTACCTGTTGACTCTTTAAATTGAAATATGAGGTGGCGCTTCCCGGGATTAGTACCTGTCAGCGCAGGAAGCTCACTTGGCCGATGTTGAAATATTGTGTTGGCCAAATAGTTAGTCTTGGTAATATTTGGTCAGGCGGTATTTGGACAGCATTTGGAAAAATACTACCAAGATTGGTTAAGAACTCAGTCAATGGTAAGGACAGACACAGGGATATATTGCATCTTTCAGCAAGGTGAGTATTTTATACACAATCAAATAGTGACAGGAATTCAAATTTTGGTACACTTTTTCATCTAATTGCGTCAAATGATATATGTAAGGACATAATATCATCACGTCTGCCGGCCCTGAAGAGGCAGACAGAGTCTCAGAAGTGACAAGCTACTTAAACCACACATTTTAAAAACAGCTGAATTTGGTTAGAAAGGAAAAATTTTAAAAAGTAGTGACAAGTGTTTAGTTTGATGCCTACATAATTACATGTCCAATATCCTATATATTATTATATAGGATAGCCTTTACCACATACTAGGCAAGAAACATAGTAGTTGATACATTCTTGTTAAGACCAAGACTTACATAAATGGTCATAATGGCCATAAACCTAATATTTATCACGCCTACTCTCTCTTTCAAAATCATAATAGCACCAACAACAACACAACATAACATTGAATATGTCCGGTATACATAGTTACTGATGTACTTGAATCCATTTACTAAATTAAATTTCCCTATCGCCGCTCAGTAGGTTAATACCACATCGATTGCTCCCAACTGCGATTAGAAGTTACTGTTACTGACTTCAATACGCCCTGTATGCAAATCACGTGTCGTTACTTTATATGACTTTGCTAGTGGACTTTACACTATACATACCAGGTGTATTGATAACGAATTTAGGAAGGTGGAGACAAATGTTTAATGATTTGTATCAATATCGTACTGTTATGTTTGTATTGTTACATATGTTGACGTCATACAGAATTTAAATTTGTATTATGTTTTTGGTAATCTGTATAACCTTTTAAGGTTAAGCTTTTCTTTTTGAAAAAATTATCGTATGAACTTTTAAAATATTCATCAACAGCTAATCTTGCATAATGGTTCTAACATATCTGGAGGGATAGGCAGAACGCAAAGAGTAGCAAATTCTTTTAACCACGTTAAGCCAAAAAATAAAATTACTAATGTTATACATATGGAAAATAATAATTATTTAATGATAATAATAATAATAATATTTATTTTAAAGTGATAAGTAGTCGTTTGGCACAAACACGAAATTCACCAACCCACTACTTAACGGGTATTTACTGTTAGTCGAGTGGTCAGAGACCGTAGCTACGACACCAAGTAGTGAATCTCGAAATTCGAATCCCGTTAGGGTAAATGTTTCATGTGATGAACATGGATATTTGTACACGAGTCAATGTCATTTATGTTTATAAACGTATATAAGTTTATTTATCTGTAGCACAAGCATGCTTAGTTTGGGGATAGCTAATTGGTGTGTCAGTCTGGAGAATCTTTTATTTATTTATTATTATTCATACACCATTAGGCCTTTTATGACATAGTAGGAACACAATTGGTTGGTACATTAATTTAGATAAGTCCCAGACTATCAAATCTTTCTAAGCACATAAAATTACGTGATATTACGATGTAAAGTGCTTACAGATATTTGTCATCCATAACGACATTGTCTGAGATAATATACCGGCGAAATATTCGCGACGTTTACGAGCAAATTCCGCGAAAATATGTACTAATGGTATGTTTATTACGTGAGTAACAGACATAAGATGTTTAAAGGCAAATATTTCGGCTTCGAGATATGGAGGCATAAGATTTTATTCCAATGAGAATTCCCAAAGTACTTATGTTATTTTTACGATGTTTCTACGGACTGAGATCTTCTGCAGTGTATATTAGCTTGTATTGCCTCTTAAATATGGATGGAAATTGAATAAGGTCAGGGCTGGGCTGTGATGTTTAAGAACTAGCTCTCCATTTATAAATAGTCCAGGAAATGTCTTTAGTTTATGGTCGACAATTTATGGCTATGAACTTGCAGTGATTTGGACTTATGACTTTTGTCAAGGTCTTTTTCCACATATCCGCTTTAAGCAATAAAGATAATTATGTTTATTCATTCTTGTGATTAATCCTACATAGCAAGTATAAATCTCAAAAATCTTTGTCTATAAGAGCAAAATATAACAATTCTTTCGAAAAAATACCATTCAAATTAATAGAGTATAACTATGTAAAAAGTTCCTATTGGCCAATCACTGCAAACGAACGAACTTACTTACGAAAGGTAAACAAAAGCAAGTACCAAAATGCATTATTATCGATCAAACCAGCAGAAAAGTTGTCTCAAAAATCATAGCAACCTACCCCTCCGAAAATTGCCCCAATCTCAACGCGAGATCGCATCGTAATCGTGTCGTAACGTGGAAAATAGGCCGCCTTATCTCGATCGTTTCCGATGCTTCGGCTTATGAACTCCGAAGATTGCTCCGATACGTTCCGAGACGGATTAGCGAACAGTGCAGTTTTCGCTCGCAACTAAATGGGTCACTGCGAGTGAGATTTGGAATATCGGACCGTGTAAAATGACTTTTTTAATTATTTTCGTGCGTTTACGGCATTGTGCAATGTGACGACAAAATTTAACGACTGCTTTCGTTATGGATTTTGGGAATAAATACCATCAGTTGCAAAAATATTAATAAAATAGTATTTTATGAATATATCGGTTCTACGAAATTGCTTAGTTATTTATTGTTATATATCAGTCTTACCATAAAAAAACACGTCAAATAAACAATGTGAATCTTAAGAAAATCAATTTAGTCGTAAAATGCCACTGCTTCTTTTACTGTTTACCAAACCGTAAACTTTAATCATATATCGTGTTTCTCAAAAAATAACTGTCTTAAGAGATAGGCAAAAAAAATGTAATGTTTATTCTTCTATATTAAGATGAAGAATAAACATTACATTTTCATAACGTCACTTTTTTAAGCAAAAGCAGGGTAAATTGTATAAGCTGGTGCTAACATTTGAAAATCATTATTACGATTATGAGGCGTCCATGTGTGAAAATTTACATGTAAATTTTATCTCACAATATCGTAAAATATTGTTTTACTCGTAGTACATACGACAGTTGGAGTATACACGAAAACTGGGTATACTCAGCATTACTAAGCAAACATCTATACAGAGCATTTGGACCAACATCGGGAGTAACGAGCCGACGGAACAAACACACGCAAATATGTTTACACGAACTTGTGCAGCGAGGACGGTTCACACCTACCGATTTGTGTGGTCGTATCGCGTTTCGTGTATATTTTCTTATGTAAACAAACTATTATAGTAGACAGGTGCAGTAGTTAAAGTAATTTAGGCGTAGTCAGCAGTCCATGAACACAGTAAAATTATACAGCTTGTACCGTTAACTGTTACTATACAACTTGTTTTGTTTATCATGTTTTGGCGTCAATTGTACCTTACATGGGTTCTTTGTGGCTAACGAAATATACATATTGTAACCTTTGCCTTATTTCGACCTTAAACTGGTCTAATTGGTCAAAGGTTACTTTTCGTAAGGGTTGGTTTTTTTTTCATTGTAGCTGATGTCGAATGAGATAGTTCCCAGTCATTAGCAGATAGAAGCAAATTGCCCTAAAAATTACGTATAATTCTGCGGACCTAGACAATGATCAGACAAATAGGATATCCTTGCTGATCGATAATTTAGATATTCAATTTAAAAAGTGTTATTTTTATGTTATAATGCGGATGTCTATCAATAAACAACGGCTTTTATTTATATTCCACACGATCCAGCTAATGTCAGGCTCAGAATTGCTCAATTTGAGGGCTTATGCAACTTATCTTACAGTCAGGTCAATATAAGTAAGTGATGTAGTCTGATATTTATAAAAAAAATGTTAATTTATTATAGCTAGGTGTTAAGTGTAACGTAAACTTTATATCAAACAAAATAAAGGCTTCAAGTTATATAATACCATACGAAGTAGACTCACCTGCTGGTATTCTAAGAAGTAACTTAGGATCGTCTTATATTTGAGAAATAAATAGAGCTTTGCGCAAAAAGAACGACCTCATTTTTTTGTTAAATCCACACAAAGTCGCGGAAATAGTTACATTAAATATAGACGGTAAAAGTTGCCTTTTAATGTTTTAAAAAAATTCGCCAAAAAGAGCTATTCAGTATTTCGCGAGACGGCAAAATTGTCTGTTTGGTTCCATATTTCATAAGGATCACGTCCGACTTTCATTGAGAAACTTTGAAACTGAAAATGTTAAAACACGAACTGCGCACTGTATTTTAAAATGGAAATGTTTTACTTTTTCGTCGCATATTATAAATGTATGAAGTTTCTTTGAAAAATGCAGTGTTTGATAGATATAAAAATCGTATGCTTACTTAAGTTGTAATTAAATAAAGAACAATAAGTAGGTATATACTGTTATTGAAGCATATGGAACAGAGTTAGAAGGCACAATATAGACTTAGGACCGATTTTTCAATGGTCAGATTAGAATTAACCGACTGATAAAGTCTAAAATCACCAATTTGCGGATGTCATACAATATTTTACTTAGGAAATAGGCAATGGCATTTAACAATTATCTGGATTGTGATTTATATGATTGTTAGCTTTTATCTGACTATTGAAAAGTCAGCCCTAAGTCTTCTTTTTAAACGTTGTTCACCACATAATAATGTTTTCCAAATACTGTAGGTAGTTTAGGTGAAACATATTCTAATAGAAACGTTACAAATCCATCTAGCTCCGCTGCAAATACCATTTGAAGGTAGATTAAAGTCTCAGTAGAAGTGCCGATATCGCGTTTCCTGCCGCTGGCGATAGCGCGGTATTTGTGCTGATTCAGTTTACTGTAAGTCATCGTGGAGCACAATGTAATAAACACTAAATAAGATAAAATTATTTTCTGCGCTTTAGTGGGAAGCTTATCCGTTTGAGAATTTGCATAGGCATTTGGCGGATTAGGCGATTTGCGACTAAACTTAAGATTTCAATTGCTACGAATCAGAGTCTGCTAAAATAATAAATGAATATGACTTCATCATTGTTCTGACTCTAAGCTAAGTAGCTTAAGCATTTGTGTTACGGATATCAGATGCAACAGTGGTATTACAAATATATACTTAAACATTAAATATTTATACCCAGACACAGAAAAACACAAATATTTATCACACCAATGCTTATCTTGGGTGGGGATCGAACCCACAACTCTTAGGACATAGGACAGGATCACTACCGAATGCGCCATCAAGCCGGTCAAATTACCGTTAGGTAAATTAAACCCAGTCTACAATCCCCTATATTAATCTGTTTTATTTGCTAACACAATGCAGGCTCAGTTTCCTGTACTTCACAATCAGCTGTCGACAATAGAAACTAATTTGTGCCTACAAAATAGTCAATAGAGCGTTTGTTGCGAATCGATCTAGGGCTACAAACACGATTTGTAAGCAAATTAAGTGTGAATACAGGTTGATATTAAGCTTTTTGTCGAATGTTTCATAAAGCGATGCTTGTATCTAGACAATAACACTATTGAAAGGTAATTTTATAGATTGTGTTGTAAAATATTAAAATAAAATTATTAATTTTTGGCTGAATGTGGTTAAAGGGACCTGCTGCTCCTTTGACTCTGCCTATCCTTTCGGGGATTATGGGCATGATGTTATATAATATGTACGTATGTACGCGTTGTAAAATCAATTAAACCCACCCAGCCCAATTTTTATTTGGCTGAATGAGGTTAAGGGCCTAGATTCCTAGTTAACTCTGCCTACCCCTTTGGGAGTAATCCCCAAAATGTGTATGTATGTATAGTATATGTAGTAAAAATTACCGTAGCACCGTTATGGATGCTATCACAATATTAGTTTGTTAAGATACGTAGAGTTAGTGTTATGTACGACTTCGCTTGACACCTACAACAATATTTCTGACAAATTCACATGGTTGAAATAAACATATATCGTGCCTAACCAATCGTTTTTATTATGACCACAAAAAATATTCGTACAGAAGAGTCGATAAATCTGTATTAATAATTGTTTGCCACCTTCAACCCGACATGAACCAAGACAAACAGTTTTTACATCGTTCGTTATGAATCGCACTCTAAGGTAGGATTAAGCCCAAGTAAAGGTCACCGGTACCTATCGGTCTTCCTGCCGGTACTAGCCGGGCTTGAAAGCTTAGTTTCTTGTATGTTAAGATAGACGAGGTAGCACAGCTGAAAGCTAATGAAATAAATACATCATCTTCCTAGCGTTATGTCCCGGGGTCCGTTTAGACAATGATCCAGGATTTAGCGAGTCTGGTAATTACATCGATTACGATCTGACCTTCGTAACCCTAAGATAGGGGAACCAGACAATTTTTGGATCATGGTTACAAATCAAAAGTTGTTTGAATTTGCAGGTTTCATCACGATGTTTTCCTTCACCGTCGGGCTAGTGGTATAAATACGTACATAGACTTTAAAAATCCAGAGGTACGTGCCCGGGTTTGAACCCGCACTCCTCGGTTAAGAGGCACGTGTCCTTACCATTGAGCTACCACCGCTAATGAAATAAATACATCGTGGATTATAAATAGCTTACATTACAGTTTCTACAATTAATTCGTACCCAAAGTAACGATTTTAGCCATACAGCCGATTGTGATAGTAGAAACTTATAATATGCAGACGCAGACTTAGTTTACTAGGTTCTGTACAGCTCAAAACAATAACAGTCAAATAATACTGTTTAATCGTAATATTATAAATCGTGCAGTGCGAATTGCCCTAGTACGTCTGCAAACACTATCTGCAGGTAAATTAAGCCTGAGTAGAGGTCGCCGATATCGGCCTTCCTGCCTGCTGGCGCGGCGTGCAGATTCAGTTTCCTGTCGGCGCTGCTAGCCGCCGTTATTGCTCTTTCGCTACTTATCTAAGCATAATGCAGGTGAAATTGTGTTTTGCAGCGACCTGGTATTACTAGTAATTTATAGGACTTATGAATATTGGTATTTAGTACAAATCTAAGCATAATGCAAATAAAATTGTGTTTTGCAATGACCTAGTATTACTGATAACTTATAGGACTAATGAATATTGGTATTTAGTCCAAATCTAAGCACAATGCAGGTGAAATTGTGTTTTGCAGCGACCTGGTATTACTGGTAATTTATAGGACTTATGAATATTGGTATTTGGTACAAACGTGTGTACAATGCTGTATCTAGCAATCCACCTAAGCCCAGCACAATAATGGCTCTGCTGGATGCAGCAACATGTGCGAGATCCAGAAAAATATGCCGCTGGCTTGCTACCACTAGTATAAATATATCGCTTTGAAGTGAAAATGTGAAACGGATCACAAATGCACATTTTGTTAAGAAATGCTAATTTAGAATATTTATAATAAAAATATTCTCAAATGCATATTCTATTACCGCTTTATACGATCATTGTCCCATAAGATAATCTCAACCTAAACAGCAACCTGCATTTTCCTTGTCGTGAATTACACGCACTAACACTTATGTGCCATTTCATTACTCAACACGACCGCGCGTGCGGCTCCTGCGCAGCTTAATGACCTAAACCCTTTACGACTCCTTTGAACAAAACACGCTCGTGCTTTCCCGGTTTTTCCTTTTTTTTCGTCGGCGGTTTTACGAGTCGCAGGCGGCACCGATCCGGTCCGGTTTTATTTTAGGCCGGTGATTCACAGTTGCTTTTTACTTATGTCGGCTGTATTGAAGGGTGAATGATTTAGCGAGTCGACTCGATCTGAGCGGACTTTCAATCATCTGGGTTTATTCTGGACTGTTAAGTGCCAACTTTGCGGTCGCTAGATTTTCATGCAGCTTCCGTGGTATTATCCATTTCCGTTTTATTCACACTCTAGTATTTTGGGACCTGAGTAACACCATTCACAAAGAGTGTAGGTATAAAACCGTTTGTCTATAGTAAATAATGTGATAAGAAAACAAGAATCACATGTCATTGTGACAAAATTAGTGATATGGAGCTATTCACAAAGTACGTCACATGTAAAAGGGAAGGGGGGGTCTACGAAGTGTGACATGGTGTGACAAGGGGTGGGAGGGGTCCTAAGTTTTATCTTTTATCCTAATTCATTATACATTCCTAACATAACATAACATCACGCCCATAATCCCCGAAGGAGTAGGCAGAGTCAAAAAGGGGCAGCACGACCCTTCAACCACATTCAGTCAAAAATAAAGCCCGGCGGGGTTAAATGGAAAATTGTGAAAAAGCAGTGACAAGGGGCTAACCTGTCGCCTACACAATCACACACCCAAAACCCGATATACCATTAGTCGCCTTTTACGACATGCTAGGCAAGAATTGCCAAAACACAGTTGGCATGTTCTTTTTAAGTCCCAGACCAACATGGGACAGTTTTTTTTTACAGCTTTCCATCCAACCCGGACTGGGTTGGCTGCGTGGAAAAAGGAGTGACATGTGGCTAGCTCGTCGCCTACATAATCACATAACCAAAACCGCATATACCATTAGTCGCCTTTTACGACATTCTAGACAAGAAACACAAATGATTTAGTTTACTGGAGGATTTGTAAATAAAAAACACTGATATTCATTTCGCATATTCATCGAACCGGTAATCACCTAAGCTCAATCGCGCAGCTTACACAGTGAGCACATAATTATAATGCAGACAGACAATACTTACTGCAAAAACATTGGAGCATAATGTTTTTGCAAAAACATTATGCTCCGTCCATTTGTGTAACGAATATGCTGACATACTCACAATATGAGCTTAGTTTACACCCGTGGCGTTTTTCCAAAATATGCACTTTCAGTGCAAGCTGTTTTAGCGTAGTTTGTACATGACACGTTTTCTTTTGACGAAAATATAAGAGGAAAATGTGGTAGAGCTGTGTTCTGACTATATTTGCTCCACTAGCTATTTTTACATAGTTTTAAGTTTAGGTAACATATTAAATATTTTTGATTGTGAGAATAATATTAATAGACTGACATTTGTATCAATTATGAATTAAAAAAAATATATTAGTTAGTCATTTTGCTTACTTTAGTAAAAAAATCCAATTAAAATTTTAGTACACTCTTGACTTATGTTCGATATAATTAGGTCGACTTAAGTAAATTTAAACATAATATTATATATACTATGCGATGGTAACACAACCGCAAGATCCCTGCTTGATCAGTATTTTTCTAATTGGCCGATACTTATACTGCCTAATTGTTAACTTTGAGGAATATAGATTAGTCGAATAGATCAGTAGTTCTGAGGCTATAAAGTGTTTGTGAAATTTACTAAATTATATTTAAGAACTGTTACGTTTGTTGGGCATGCAGAATACATTTTAAAAGGTAGGAAATATTGAAGTTCCTACCTTCGATCAAAAATATTGGAGTATCCTTCATTATGTTGAAAAGACTTTAAATATGACGTGATGCAATAAACTAGGGAGATTTCGAGTTACATTCTCCGGTATCGTCGATCACCTGAGCTCGATAGAGAGGAGGGCGAGAGGAGGGCGAGCGCATATTTATAATGCAGGCGTTATTTACTTTGCAAGGAACATCGAGGTCCGTACCTTGCTTAGACTGCTATGCATGTGTGCGCAGTTTACACCTGGCTTGTTCCTGCATAGTGTGTGACTTAACACGGTATACCCATTTGCAGACGGTGCTTTTTCTGTATTAAAATTGATGATTTCATAAAGTTGTGGCAGTTTTGTGGTTAAGGTCGGCGTCTTTTACGTAGTTTTTTCACTTATAAGCTAGCTCAAAACTTAGGATATTGCAAAATTTAAGTATCCACAGTTTTATACAAACGCTAACTACCTATTTAAGTAACAAAATATTTTTTGTACATCTTAGATTGGCTTAGTGTGAATTTACATATATTTTTATGTGTGGTTCAATATTAATAAAAGCTGTATGCAGACGTTATTTACTTCATGTTACGAGGAAAACTAAGGCCGGTACGCTTAGATTTATATGTATGTGTGCGCAGTTTACACCTGACTTGTTCCTGCATAATGTGTGGTTTAATACGGTATACCCATTCGCAGACAATGCTTTTTCTGTGGTAAAAATCCACGATTTCATGGGGCTGTAGCAGTTTCATGTTAAGGTTTTGCTATACATGCTAGGAGCAACATTCATAATAGCACATCTTCGACAAGATAATATGAGACAACTCACACGTACCACCTCTGGCATATATTTTATTTGCACGGACGAATATAGACAAAGGAGCTATACCCAATCTGAATATCAGACAAATATAGCCGGGGATGGAATTACCGAGTACCCATTATTTGATTTATGAAACAGCACAGAATATTCATACACACATCCGTTCTGGACAATGTATACAAACTTCATTAGTAATATCGCATGAAATATTACTGCCCAAAGTGGCAACAATAATAATTGTTTTATTTCGGTAAGGGAATGGGCTTTCTGGAGCCATGCCATATCATCTATCTGGGAACAAATTGCCGAGATTTGATGCTAGATAAGGTACTTAACATACTTCATGTTGTTGTGTTTAGATAAAGTAGAGATATGAATACCAGGAATAATGAAACCCCAAACTCATATTTCTAACTAATTGATATACATATATGGAACTCTTTTTCCGAAGAAATGGTATGGGAAGTAAATACCCCCTATTGGCTAGAATTGTTTTGTTTCTATGTTAATCATAGATAATAAATTAGTGAATCTCTTTACCAACTCCTTCGTTTCCAGATCCATTCAATCTCGGGGTCTTTACTTTAAGGTCAAAGTGAATAAGGAAACTTCTTAAAATATATATTTTGTCTGCTATTAATAGATATACCAACGAATATATTTATTCAAAGGATTGTAGTCAAAGACAATAACTATTTTACTCAAAAAATATAGGTAAATATTTGATTATTTATTTTTATGTAGTAACAGGTTGACATTTATCAAAAAAAATATCCTATTCCACTTTCATAATAATTTATTATTTAGGTATGGAGTGAAATTCAAATTTAAATCAATTTGCACGAATTATATTTAAGAAAACTTAAAAATTGATAAATCGGCACTTTTAAAAGATCTTGCAAAATTTACAAAAAGGAGATTTTGTAATATTAATATAGAATCTTGTTATGTTTAGTAGACAGATAATATAAAATTCAATGAAAAACATATGAACAGTGTACTCAACTTTGTCTGCAAAGATTGTGTTTCTCTTACAACAGGAAACAGAACTCGAGGCGCGCCCCTAATCCGTACGCACTCACATAATACTGCCCATTCGTAATCCGTCTGTTTGACAGCCGCAAAAAGTTGCCAACTGGGTAAAAAGGTCCCCGCCAGTACACGCCGGTACAGGCTCTACAGGGAAATGCTCTTTGCGCTCAGATGCTGTGCTTCGCAGGAATTCTTACTCCATTTGGTAGAAGGCCACGAGAATAAACAATATTTGGTAGCCGAAATAGAAATGGCTGGTATTCTCTGAAATTAAAAAAAATACTTAAGTTATGTGTCGTAATGGCGGCCTAAAAATTATATAGCTAGCAGTAAATTAAGGGTAAAATTAATATTTAGAATAAAAAAATATATTTAAAAAAAAATTGTCAGTAAATAAATGTATTTCAAAAATGTTTGATACTTGATGATATTTGTTTGGTTTAGACGAGAAATTCTTCAAACTCACACATTTTACTTAACTTTCAACTTAGCATCTTCAATTGGTGATTAGAACCCGCGACCTTTAATTCCTTGGTCTCTAACCATACGACCAGCTCATCTAATCAAAGATTCCTTTCAACAACTCTTGACATCACGCTTACACAATATATCCTATTACAGAATAATAACTCGAAAATATGAGAACAATGAAACTTTACGAACTGAAGCGAAATATCCCAATGTGCAACAAATAAACCTTGTTTCATAAATTCAACCCTGTGCTCTCTTGAAAACTCTTTGGAGCATAATAAAATGATAATATTGTAGAAATACGGGCCGGGCCGACTGTTCGTCGTTATGTTTTGTATCTCGTTATTTATTAAAAGCTGGGATTGTGTAGCCTTCTGAATGTCGATGTTCTGTAATGGGCTCATGGAGGTTCTTATCTTTTTTTGGCCCGCGTCGTGAATGCGGGCCTGATGTTAAGTGAAGGGAAGGGAAAAATGTTAAGGTGAGATTTGAGTTGTTTTGAAAGATGTTGACTGACTCCGGTGGTAATGTAAACACGTGTAAGAGTAACGAGTGCTTTGTTTTATTTTTCTTTCTACATTTACCAACTGTTTAAAATATTTTGTTCGTAATATCAGGCGTGTTACTGTAATGATTCATATCCAACACAAGCGGCACATGTTTAGCACTTTATAGGGACAACTACTTATTAAAGAAGGATTTTTGTCTCAGTCTGCTCTGGTGGTGCCTTCGTCGACACCGATTTCCGAAATGCAAATTTACTAAAATTTCTTGATCAACTTCAATAAACATTTGGGCCCTAGATGATTGCTGAAAAGAGGATTTGATTTAAAAACAACTTTACTTACAAGTACTTTTTTAATAGAAAATTTAGAAATAGAATTTTATTCAACTTATTATGTACTTACTAAATATCAAATTTATTAAATAAATTTATGAAATACCTATTATTATTTGATATCTGGTTTTAAGAAACAAGATGTTAAGACGTAGTATTAAAAAAAATACTCCAATGTAAACATTACTTATTGGTTTCAATAAAATAGTATTACTGGAGTTATTTCTATCATTCTGTTTATTATTACGCTAGAGAGCACTCTGAGCTGGGACAAGCAGGGTATTATTTCAACGATCCTCTGATACGGTAAATACGATTAAATAAATATAATATTTTGTTAAATCGGGAAGAATCTCTTGTTGGTACAAACATCAGCAAATACTACATTATTCATATAAGTACCTGATGATAAAATATTATTTTTAACTTCCATATTGGTCTGGGACTTAAAAGAATGTGCCAACTGTGTTCCATGCCTAGCATGTCGTAAAAGGCAATTATTGGTATATCGGAGTTTGGGTTTGTGAGTGTATAGGCGACAAGCTAGCCACTTGTTACTAATTTTTCACAATTTCCATCTGACCTAATCCAGTTTTATTTTTGACTGAATGTAGTTAATGGGGCTTACTGCCCCTTCGATTCTGCCTACCTCTTCGGGGATTATCGGGCGTGATGTTATGTATATATGATAAAATAATCTTGACTATAGATATAGGTAGTAAAATCGACACTTTTGTACAAGCAGGATAAAATTTAAAAAAAAAGTAACAGTGATAAGTCAATTACTGTCATACACAAATTACTATATTGGATTTGTAAGGCGACTTAATTTTATTATTCGCCGAATGTAGTTTATGGATTATGCCTACCCTTTCGGAGATGATGGGCGTTATGGTGCCTATGTATATATGTATAATATTCATATACCTATGTGTTAATTGAATTATTGATCCTTTCAAGTGACGATTTTACGGGTAAAGCTTATGACAAACAGTCGTCCTGTCGATCTACCTACCCCTTTTACCTCAGGCTTACATTTGTTTACATCGCTGATTCCAACCGATTCCTTTTCATTTCACTCCTTTCGCATTGATTCACCCGAACGGCGATATTGAATAAGGGTATTTTTAAAATCCTATAATAATAAATGTATTCTTGCATTTTTTATTTACGTAAAAAGGAATTCTTTCACAGGAAATACGTTTTTCGTGCGAAATAAAACTTTACAGAATTTTAGGAATTAACATTATCTGTATCGTAGGAAATCATTGGTCTCTTTTTTGAAAATGTTCTACTTAATTGTAAAATGTTTTGAAATATCGTTTTAATTATTTTTGACTTTTTAAATCAAATTAAATTAATTCGTTTTTCGACACCAAAATAAGGTTTTACGAATATATTTTTAATAATTTTGTTGGTTTGTACTTAGTAATAAGTTGCTAAATACAAACCTTACATAACTTATTTACAAGTCCAAGCTGATATTCCCATAGAAAATTGCTATCTACCTATTTCAAATAAGACAGTCATTGAAGTAAGAAGAGACGATATTGCGACAATAGCCCGAGTAAGTAGGCCAGCGCTGCGAAGGGCCTGTAGTATAGGTGACGTCAGTGAAGATAGTTATGCGTTGGTGAGTACCCTATTAAGTTTATCATATTTATTAGTTATTGCTGACTGACTTATCATCCAATGGCCTTGGTGCCTATGGTCCTGATACGTTAAACATTATGTTAATTGTACTTTGGGGACTACGCTGTACTTCCTGTGGTTAAATTAATATTTACTGCTATTGAGTATTATTTAAATATTAAAAATGTATAGAAAAACATGCTAATCATGTCCGTGACGTAAATATTTATTCTGAACAAGCAAGTATACTCGTATGCTCATAGTTGAGACTGACCATAATACAGTTTAAACTGGTAGGAGTTGTTGGCAGCAGTAATGAATGTGTTCATCAATTGATTTATGAAGGGTTTTACTAAAAATATTTGACGTGCAAAGGAATTTGTTATAAATCTACTTGCAGAAATAAATTATTTCATTTCCTTAAAAAAAAGTGTTAAAAATAAACTCAGATAAAAATAATAATAAATTAATAATAATAAATTCTCCAGACTGACACAGTAATTTCCTAGTTCCAAACTAAGCTTATAAGCTTGTGCTATGAACTAGGTGAACGGATAGACATACTTAAATACGTTTTATAAACATCCATGACTCGAGTACAAATGTCCATGTTCATCACTCGAAACATTGGTTCCCTGGAACCCTTGGTTGCGTGGCCAGGGTCTCTGACCACCCGACCAACGGGCTTGTCAAGATAGGTTGTCAGATAGGTTGCAGGTAAAGTTAAAGAATTTAATTAGATAGATTGAAACGTAGAAACTTAAGTAAAAAGTGTCTCTCTGTCAATTAGTATATTATGTCAAAACTATCTGCAGCTATCTGTGGCGTGCGATTATGGTGTCCACAATGGACTTTTGTTTATGTCGCCCTCAGCACCTCAGTCGGTCGTTAGCACCAGAATCAGGTCAGCTTGTTACCTAATTTGAATTGAGCTCTGGCTTGTTGAGGCGAAATTTTGGGTTGAGTGTTACCCGGTACTGCCTAGAATAAGCGAGCGAATTAACGAGGCCTTGTTTTTTGTATTAGTGGCTTATGCTTTAGAGAATTTATAAAAATTCAGTTACTATTTTTCAGGAAAATTAATGGGACTACGTCCACAGATTATAACAGTCGAATTGCAATTGCAAGAAAAAATAAGGCATAAATAAGGATACATCAGCCAATTTACAAAAATAATACGTAGGGTAAGTATCACAGTTTGGATATTCTATGAAAGGTAGATTTGTGTTATATTTAATAATAAAAAAAACATCAAGTTAGACAATTATATAAATTATTTCTTCATGATCCATCCATGCATGCATATAAAAGAAATAAGTACTTAATTGAAGCAGTGATTACTGAAACAATTACTCAAAAGGAGAAAGTCACGTATTTAATAATTTCTATTGCATATTGATGTCGTTAATTTGCCTTATAACAGTCAATTCACCAAACCGGTCGAAACCTATCGATACCAAACCAAGGACTTGTTTCAGCAGTAGTAGAGATTTTGAAATATTATCATCTATTTTCAAAAATTGTCCTTTATTCTTATAAGCCTTTGCACCGGGAGATTATCCCGTAATCCCGGTTCCATATTCCAGATCACGCAAGCCCCTCGCTTTGTTTAAAATGTCCGTCCCAATTTGTTTATTTTCAATAACCGAGGGATGTGACCTGTTTCCACTGAACACACGTTTGAATTAAGTTGAAATCGAACAAAAGATATTTATCGTTTGTTGAAGGATTAGGAGGTATCTGTGTTATTTTCGTAACGTTTTCATTTCGATGTTTGATTATAATGAGCGTTTGTCATGTTTAATGATTTTTTTGTTTGGAACGCATGTACTATTATTTGAGTTTCAAAATTACTGACTTAAGTTTTCTAGGGAACTTTGTTTGAATCAAGCCAGTGTAGTTTCAAGAACCTAAAACAAAAGGGTTTTGAGAGTCTATGCAATACTAAAACAGTTTCTTAAAGTACCTAGTACATACATACATAACATCACGCCCATAAACCCCCAAGGGGTAGGCAGAGTCAAAGGGGCAGTATGCCCCTTCAACCACATTCAGCCAAAAATAAAGCCGGGCTGGGTTAGATGGAAAATTGTGAAAAAGCAGTCACAAGCGGCTAACCTGTCGCCTACACAATCATACACGAAAAACACGATACACCATTAGTCGCCTTTTACGACAGGCTAGGCAAGAACCACAGTTGGCATATTATTTTTAAGTCCCAGACCAACATGGGACAGTGGGCTGGGTTGGATGGAAAGCTGTGAAAAGGAGTGACAAGTGGCTAGCTCGTCGCCTACTCAGTCACATACCAAAAAGCCTGTAAACCATTAGTCGCTTTACGACATGCTAGGCAAGAACCACAGTTGGCACATTATTTTTTTTGTCCCAGATCAACATGGGCCAAGTCCCAGACCAACATGGGACAAGTATGTAAGTACCTAATACTTGCATAGATATATGCATGTGTACATGCATAATATTCCTTTTGTTTTAATTACTACATCCATTGATTAAAATAACATATTGATTCTAGGTTTAGCCTGAGCATACAGAATGATGCAGCGAGTAACTGCAGCACACATACATACAAGGGTTGGGTTTAATATTTTAAAATATGACTTTAAGCAGAATTTACTAAGCGCTCAATTTCCAAGCAGCATGGAGCCATAGTAGCTAGTTCGCAGAAAATTGAAATATAAAACAATTTTATACGAGCGAAGTGATAATGTTTTAGTGGACATTTTACAACACCTTTGAAGAAGAAAGCAAAAGTTTAATAAAGAAAGGGTTGTCATAAAGACTAAATTAATAAACTAACTATCAAAAAGCATACAAACAATAGGTATAATTAATAAAACAAGTAATTTTGTGCAGTGATCAAACATCCTAACCACGAGACCAAGCCTCGGGTTCTAGTCCCGCTAGGAATAAATATTTGTTCAATGCTCTCAGCTATAGGTACATAGGTCGAGCAAGTCATAGACTTTTGGCGAATGTTAATAATAATGTCCTCCTAACCGATATCGGCCACGGCGGCCAATCTCAACGAGGATTAGCCACCTGCGCCGGAGATATTATAGTGCATAAGTGTGTGCGCAAATACAGGTGCATTCTCTGTTCCTTCAGTCTCATAGTCCGGTGAGACGGCAATTCGACATGACCGGAGAGAGGTCAAGCGAAGGATCAACGGCTTAACGTGCTTTCCGAGCCACTGGAGTGATTAAACCGCCAGCTTCCTGACTCCGGGCTTTTAATGAGTAATTTCAATAACCAGTCACAAGTTCTGGTTCGACCCAGGAATTGAACCCGGGACTTCTTAGTCCTTAGGCGACGCATGCTACCACTAGACCAACAAGGCAGTGTGGTGAATGTTAGATAATACGTGAAAGTCTTCATGCACAAAATCATATGCTTTCATAATAAAAAATAAAGAACTTCCCCCGCGATCAAAGTGGTAGTCTTATCTATTGACTGGCCCGATGGTCGAGTGGTCAGAGATCCTGGCCACGAATCCGAGGGTCACGGGTTCGAATCCCGCTAGGGGCAAATGTTTCGTGTGATGAACATGGGCATTTGTACTCGAGTCATGGATGTTTATGATGTATTTAAGTATGTCTATCCGTTCACCTAGTATCCATAGCACAAGCATAAGCTTAGTTTGGGACTAGGGAATAGGTGTGTCAGTCTTGAGAATTTATTATTATAGTTATTTCTTTAATAAATGAAATACCCACCATTACTGTTTCCCTTTGTTTTAATTTCTATTAAATACGTCGATCGTATCTAATTAATGATGCTTCAGCCGAAAATTGTAAACCTATTATTGCTTTTTCTAATTTAATTGTAGGCAATTTGTAATTCTGATGAATCGGTCTTGTCTAATTAGATTATTGCTATTCCAATGATAATAAATAATAGAATACCAGAAAATAAATGTTTTTATTACATAAGTCATTAGCTTATAAAATTGATTGATTACATTTTCTTTTGAGTAGTTACAAAAGCTTAACTGAATTGTATTCGTTACTGAATTGTCATATTTTTTCTATTACTATATTTTGTTCTCAGTCGATGTTAGCTTGGACAATGATTTTACCTTCATTCTTGGTCATATCACCCTTGGTTCTGGTATGCTAAGAATAAGGCATAAATATATATTCAGGTATAGATAGAAATAGGTATGCTAAGATTCTTTATACCGATCAATTTAGGTGTAAAAGAGAAGAATATATATATAAAAATATCGTTAAAATTTGCATTTTATTAACCAGTTTATGTCTTACTACTTACGATTTTGAAACTTACGTTTTTAGTCCAATTAATAAAGCTTTTACACGTTTTTAATCCAGTCAATAAAGCTTTTACTTTGCCATTTTGAGTTGAAAGGATGGGACCAACGGGAAAATTTGTGAGCACTAGATATTAAATATTCCAGAAAGTATAACCTAACCTTTTCTTTAATGAGTCAGAGACCTGACTTTTTGGAATATTAAATATCTAGTACTCACACAAATTTTCCCCATCCTTTCAACTTAAAAAGGTCGAAGTTAAGGCTTTATTGACTGAAGTATTTAAAATGTGAATAAATTATAACAGCACGTTACCTTTAATCTGAGAGGCGAGTAGATCTTGTTACGGTTAATGAAACTTCCAATACTTTAACACTTCACTAATTACAAGAAAACTTTTAATTTACTAAGTTTGACTCGAGTCACGAGCTCGCATCTGTAACAAATAATTACATTTTAAATTAATGAAAAGGATGGAGGAACTGTTAGGTATTTTCATGTATAATTTATTACGCACATCTAACTTAAAGAATATTATATTCCCTTTATCCAATATATATTTCTCGTAATGGCTTATAAATAAGAAAGACATGAATTAGTACTTAATAAAAAGAGAAATTATACCGTATAGATTTGTTTATTTAAAGATTTCTATCTTTACTCATATTGAAACACGAAAGCAACAATTTTGTCTGTTATTTTTTTCTTTTTATTAGTTATTTTTTCATACCTCCAAAGTTTCCTCAAAATAATCTTCGTCCCTTATTACGCATTAATTTTATCACTGTACCTACGATAGTAATTTTAATAGACTGAATACTACGCTGGCGGATCACAGGTAAAGGCTAGTAACTAACTAACTAACTACCTTAACTTCACGCCACTTCCCTAAGTTAAGCTAGTACTAATATAATAAAGCTTAGACCAATGATAAATCAATATTACTGCTACTACGCTTATTCAATGAAACATTGTTTGCTATTAGTTTTCAAACAGTGATGATTCGCTAAATCCAGCGGTTCGTCAAAATACGTAGGTATGTGTACACTGATTTGTTTGCCATCCGCTAAGTGGCTGTAGCAACGCCAGAACAGTTGGGATCATCTGATGTGCGACCTTGAAGGCTACGTGTTTAGAAATAGAGTTGAAAATTAATAGGAAAGTACATTTATATTGAGATGTTAAAACTGCCGCATCGATGAAACATAGCTTATGTGTAATAATAACACATAGGTTAGGTTTCATTTCATTTGTTAGTTGATTCTTAATAAATTAAAATCCATGCTGTACTTTTTCGTGAAAGAGTAACACATATCCGTCCAACCATCCATAAAAACTTTCGCGTTTATGATATTAGTACAATGTGCAGACTTCGATATAATTGAGCAAGTGGTATGAAAAGTATAGCTAAATTTATCAAGAAATACCTACATAAAAAAAACATCAGTTACCAGAAAAACTAATTAAAAATCCTCATCCATTTGAAATTAACGAAATTATTCAATATTCTTTAGCGTTATGCACTTGACAGGTTAATTATTGGGTTGCCTGATACACTGAAATTCGCAGTTTCAATTTCAGTTCAAATTGTATTATCACATACGTTAATTACATGAGAAGCGTATTCTATCTAGCTAAATATAGCAATGACAGTATTATGGAATAGGGATTTAATAGCTTGTTTAATCGATTGACTTTATTTTAACTTAAATAAAAAAATGTTTTACTTCCATAATGTGTGAAGTAGCATGCATGTAACGTCATGCATAAAGTTAGAACATTAATTGTACTGTAAAATGAAAATTCGATAAATATATAATTGTTCTTATGCCTTTTGCCACAAGTTAGGCAAGAAACATAGCTAAACGTTAGTACATTATTTTTGCGTCGCAGACTAACATAGGACTGAAGCTTTGTTCTTGTGATTTAACATGACCCGAAGACGCTTTACCGTATTTTTCATATATAGAATGGCTTTCTATCCCCTGCGCCACCTGAGCAACATGTTTGATACATCACTATTGTTCTATTCTTACACCATTCTAGCGTAGTCTCAATGCTTTTCAGTTATCAACTTGTGCATTAGCTTTTAGTTTCAGTTTATCCGACGCGCATTTGGGTCACGAGATGTATTTCACGATGCAGTGGGCCTGGCATTGTATTAATGAATTTCTGGACGTACCTTATGTATAGTTTAATTTTGGAACAATAAGCTTAATAAAAGCATGTCAGAATAAATCGGCTTTCTTTTACAACGCAGATTAAATTTAAAGTGCGTTGAAATCGCATTGAGCCAACTATGTGCTGATATACCCGTATGTAGAGCTTGTAACTTTGAAATATTTATTGAAATGTTTCAAGCAAATACATAGCTAATATTTTAAATTACCTTCATATTCTTGATGCGTGTTGTATTGAATTATTTGAAAATGTTAAAAGGCAGGATGTAGGTAAAATTTTAATGTTGAAAATCTACTATAATTATACTTTAAAGGAACAATATAAAACTACATGTATTTTTAACACTACTCATTTCAAAGTGGTTTTATTGTATTTAATTTGAAGAAATAATCTTTTCCTTTCATTTATTGATCTAGTTTAGTTCTCATCTTTCTCTCTCTTTTAATTAAAAAGTAAAAACGAATGTGTCAAGTATTTCTGGTCTAGTAGCTTACTTACATAAATAGTTATAAGTGAACGCCTTAAGGCAGACCAACCTTCAAACTCTTAATTGTTAGAGGAAGCAATAATATTTGAAACAGGAATTTAACCTTCTTAAATTTCGTTCTTTGAGCAAGATGTGAATGTCCATGAATCTCCACAATACATTTCCAACGAAATCCAACGTCTCTGGATTCGATAGGTAAGATTGACACGTTGTTATGACGGAAGTCAGGACCCACGTCTGGGGACTGATCGACAAAGTCGGGTTGCCTTCGTAAATAAATAAACATGCTATTGCAGAATTTGACGATCAACCAACTGGGCTTGCAGTAAATGATAAACTAAAATATATATTTTTTTATTATTTTTTGTTTTATATATTAATAAAGACTACAATTTTTCCCGGCGACTCGACCTTGAGCAGACTGGCTAATAAGCCAAGAAAGTTCGTTAACGCACCGTCTCGTTATTTGAGAGAACGGCGTGGGTGGGTGGCGTGGGTGTCCCAGGGCCTGTATAGTAGGTAGTACCGCTCTCCATTTAACTCCTCGGCAGTCCTGAATGGCCTTAGATGGTAATTTGGATATAATATCACCTAAGGCAATGCAGGAACATTTCGGTCCGAATCATATTATTATTACAGCCTAGTCGCAAAAATGAGATACGGTTTGACTTATAGTGAGAACTTTGGAAATAACTTCGCCTCCAACGCAAAGAATGCGGATTTAATTCCCGCGCCGAGATAAATGTTTTTAATGAAGCAAATATTTGTCTTGGATCTAGATACTTTACTTCCAGTAATTTTGATTTACCTAGCTTTAAATGCAAAACATTTTTTTTAATTATTTAAACTCGTTATATGAACATATCCGTCAAAATGTCTTTATATGTCCCTCCTTAAATACCTATTTGTTCAGTTAATTTATTAGTCTACATTTTACATATTGTGAGAAGTTTAAGGCAGTAATAGTACCAATACATTATTTATTTGCTTTGTATGCAACCTTGAACATGATATTTATTTCCTTCTGCTGGAAAGGATCCAATTCCTAATGGTTTAAACTATCTTAGACATTTCTAATCAAATACGTGTAATTTAAACACACTGTTTATACAAAGAGAAAATTAATTGTGTGATAAACACCCCTTATTAATTGTGCATATAATGACCTGCCGTCAAAGCGGCTTAATAGTTAATGTTGCTATTATATGGCTTCCAGAAATTACCTCATCGGAGATATAATCCGACTACAACCACTTATAATCACCTGCTGTAGTAGGTAGGTACATATGGAAGGAAAAGGTAAAAAGTCCTCATTAGGAATGGTGTTTCATTCTGGAAATAATATTAACTACTTGGTTTCGTTTAAAAACAAAAAAAAATATTTTAACAAAATGAATGTGCTCATAAATCAACTTTTTTTGACTTTAAACTTAATTTAAAAATAATGGAATTCGATATCGACCGGAGATAATTTTTTTTAAATTTTAGTTAACCAAAAGCCATAATTTTTTTTTCGATCAATCGATCTCAGCCTAATTAATCGGAAAACTCCTTACCATTTATTTCTTTGGTAAAATACGAGCAACTGTATTAGTATTACAACATCAAGTAGCAATATGTTCCAACAATTTATTGATTTACCATGCAAAAAAAAATATAAATCTATTCACAGCTCTATCAACCGTATATATAATGGCGCTTTTTGGACTTAAATAAAATCATTTGCCTCACTCTCATTTGTTCCGTTGGACCAATAACGTGTGAACTGACGTGGTCCGAATACATATCGAGGTATTCCAATATATGATATAATAAATGCATGGCAATACGAATCGGAATCGAGTGGCTAATGCATTGCGATAAATGCGATCGGACTATTTATACCCGGCTAATGGAAGCTCTGGCATTTAATTGTCTTTCTGGAGCAATAAACGCCGGTTTAAAGGTGCTGCATAATGTCGGCATCTAATTAGTGTTTGGCTAAATCAAGGTTGGATAGACAATGTTCTGACCGCAGTTTTGAGTATAGGTATGCGGAGTATATGTTAAGTTGTATGGTGGAATGTTCAAGGTTGATCGGTGAGATGTAAAGTTTTCCATTATTATCAACTTGCTTTTCATTCGCTAGTATTTGTATCATCCAAAGACGGTTTTATTGAACATATTCGCTTTCTTTATTTCATATGGTACGAATGGGTACGCATAATTAGCACGTACTAATTACTAGGCTTATTGCTATGGATCACCGATAAGAAAGTGGTTTTTAATTTTTTAAAGTGATAATTTTTAAAATAGGATTTATCTCGGTTTAGGAGCAAAAGTTTAGGTAAAATAATAATATTATTTTTTTTGAAAATCCAGCACAAACATCACAAAATGTTATTAAAATACGATTAGAGACAGATTATCACGGAAGTTCAATCACTAATTGCTTTCTTTTAATAAGTCTTTGCTAATAATAACCATTCAAAAACAAAATAACCAAAACCCATATTTAAAATCGGCTTTTCTGTCCCCATACATCATACATAATCACTTTCAACAACTTACACAAGCACAAGCCTTTCATGATCAAGGGCTAAGATGATTGATTGATTGAAATAGCAAGCGTTAACCGGAATGCAACCTTATTAAAAGTACAATTAAATACATAACTGATCTTACTCAGATCATGTATTTAATTGTTATATTACTGTTTCTTTCATTTCAAAATGTCCCCCATCCGTCTGTCACCTCTCGACTACAGCATGCATCTCAAATTTAATTTGTTTATTTCCAACTGTCGCTGTCGACAGTTGGCTATTGCAAATGTCTGCCTTGTTGAAAAGCGGAGTTATGAATATGCAGCCTGCCAGTTGGTAAAGGAATGGTCGGACAATCTGTTACTTATGAAACAAACGGCATTCATGAATTAGTAATCTGCTGAAGTTCGGTGCAATCTGCTGAAATGTCAAGGTGAGTTTGTGCTGGCGAATTAGGGCTACGGCTGCATTAACGGCATGAGAGTAACGAGGCAAATATAGTACTTGATTACTTTAACTCGCGGTTCTGCTTGTAATTCGGTTTGTTATAGGGACTATAGTTGTCCTGTGAGGTCTAAATTTGTTAAGATGTAATTTTTCAGATTTAAACTAGATTATAGAAAATATATTATAGCTTTAAAATAATCTAGATCTATTGCACATAGAACGTTTTATTTTATAAGCAACAGATATTATGTATGCTCTTAATTCTTTAATTTATCCCTGACAATGAATTAATAATAAAGAGTAAATATAGAAAAAAAAACGTACTCACTTATGAATTTATAATAAAATTGAGTTTAACTGAGATTGAAAACATATCTAATATAATATAAATTCCTATTCAAATGCGTCTTCGAATTTCTAATAACCTCTATGTTTTCGCCAACCACTGAATATTCGAATAGTAAGTACCGACTTGACCTATATATTGCTCGAAATAATCTAGAATTTCCTCAGATTCTTTCAATTCTTCTGAAATACGACGGAGGTGGTGTTTGAAACTTTTAATAAAACTTTTTTCATAAACGGTAGAAGGAACACTTTCCTTAGTAAGAAAATGAAAACATATTGCGAAGTTCCTCATTCATCTATAGTAAATTCAGATTTATGGGCTTTCATCGCAATTTGCTTCTGCTTTTTAACAAAGAAAGAAAAAAAAAATATTTTTATTCTACTGTCGCTATACGTAGTGCCCTAAAATCATAAAAACATGAAACACATCAAATGTATGCGAATGCTGAAATATGTTGATTAAAATTTTAATAAACTAGAGCATAGGTGTTATTATTTTCCGTTTATTTTCAAGACCTATACTTATTAGGTTACCATACCCGAAACCCCGAACGCACTGCAGTTAAAGAACTCTGATAAATAAACGCCAGTATGTAATCTAAATAACTTATTCCCACATACAAATCCAATCGTTTTTCAACTCTTCATCCCGGCCAATTCCCATGATTATTTTCAAACTATCGTAAAAAGCAGACAATAGTCTAATATTGTATTCAGAATAAATCTGAATACAAACACAGCAGGGGCTGCTATAAGAAATCACGTCATTCAGTCTCTTGTGTAATAATGGACTCGAAAAATATGGTTGAGAGATTTTTTGCGAGCCGTCTGACAACTGAGATTTATCTGAATTTCATCATATATATTAACTTAGCTTTCGTCCGCAACTCTGTATATACAGAACCGGTTCAGATTGTGAATAGCTATGAAATTTTCAAGAAAAAATAATTAAATTATTAAATTTTATTTAAAAAATCCAATAAAATGTCCATATATACTTGTGTAGTTTATATTTTTTATTACAATAATAATTAACCTTGCACAATTTGTTAAACGTAATTAGGTCGATTTTATTATCGACGTATTTAAATTCTTAAAAATTTAGCATTCTATTGATTTCTATTTTGAATTGCATTAAAAATTGCAACACATTTTCAGAATTATTTTAGATTTTGTGAAGTCCATTTTAAGTGCTCCGATTTATAATAATAATTATATGACTCCTTAAAATTCCAGTAAAAGTAATTCTCAAAATATTCTTCAAACCCTTGATCTTCAATTGTTAAAATATTTTCAAACATCGTTCCTTTACTTCGGCTACCAGTCAACGATTTTCCTATAAAGTTATTACCGCTCGAGACATCAATGAAATCTTATAAATAAAGTGGCTAGGATTTCTTGCTTCAATTGAAATCGATGCTCCCGTCCTTCCAATATAAGATACTCTGTAGAACTACTAAGCCGTATATAAATGAGGTCTGCCGAGAGCATCGGGTATGGCTTCAAAGCCATCGATACCTCTCTATTTAAGTAGGTAATAAAAATGCTTGGTTTTACGTTGTTAACTTTCATATATACCAGTATGAGCTTGAATCATTATCTTTCTAGCGTTATGTCCCATATTTAGTGAAGGTCACTTAGAACATGATCGTGCTAGATTTAGCAAGTCTGGTTGTTGAAAGAGACTATGCATTTGACCTTCTCGACCCTTAGATAGAGTAATCAGATAAATTGTATCATGGTTACATATCCATAGTTATTTGAATGGGCATGTTTCCTCACGATGTTGTCTCTTTAGCAATTGATATAAATGCTTGCTTAGATTTTGGATTTGTAAAATCCACAAATATAAGGCACATGTCCTTATCATTGAGCTTTCATTGCACTTCTAGTGGGACCTTGACATTCATCTAATAACTGGATGGCTATAACACACAAAGGAGTTTAGATATGCTTTGCATATTAACGCAATCACAGTTTTGTTGCCTATGTTTACTAAGGAACCTACCTATATGTAATGAGAAGCTGCCGTATTTCACAGTGCTGTCGCATATAATTTCAATATGACAGTCGGTGTTACAAGCCCCAGCGTGCAGCGCTGTCTGAGTTTTACAGCCGGCTGCACAAATACTACGAGCTTTTTGTATATGTCAGCGCTGAGAAAGGATTTCTCGTGTGTATGCTCTTTATTTTATAGGCACATTTAATTGAAAACTGGCCATTATATACTAATTCAGCGTTCCTACGCATTAATTTAACAGTTGAATAAGGCGAAATGTAAAAAGATATTGCTGTTGATCTTAATATTCTACACAGAATTCTACACATAGAGATCAAACATTTTGTAATTTATTTCTTCATAATTTTTTTCCTTAATACTACATTAATGAAATACACTACAAACAAGAAATATTTAATATTTTTGTCATCTATCCACATTTCGGCTGTATCATTATGTTTAAGGATTTCATATAAAAAATAGGCACTTTATTTTATCCGTAGAGTAAACACTTCCTGTTATCAACGACATATTTACGAGAAATGAATATGTTATCCAGTAAATGAGAAAAAATTAAAACATTAAAGTAAAATAGCGGTCGTTTTTTAAATATTTTAAAATTGTTCCAACCTTCGACAACGTTATTTCGGCAGCTTATTTTCGCTTCCCACACGTTAATCTATTCGCGTGCTCAGAATAAATATTGAAAAAAAAAAGAAAAAGCCCACACACAAAAGAGCACAGTTTAAAATATTGAAGGGAATTGTACACGGTTTGAATGCGACAGTTGTTGTCGCAAACCTCACTTGAATGTAAACAGCGCTGTCTGTGGTTCGCACTCGGCTGCACAAACACTGAACGCTGTATTCAGGTCAGTGCTGAGGGCGAAATGTCCCGTGGAACGTTTATATGTACATTACAGCAGGCAAACAATGTTATAATGCGATTATGTGTAAAGTCACTGATTGCTTTGACATTTTAGTTTTGAGAAAAAAATTGTCGCTATTTGTTGCCTAGCGTAAAAACTTGACGCCAAAAATTATAAGTATTATCTAAGTAAAACGTAATATTACATTAGTCGCTTTTTTAAAACATATTAGGCAAGGAATATAGTTGGTACATTATATCAATATAGGACATTTCAACTCTTATGGGTGTGTGAAGGAAATTGATAGTCGCGTCGGTATACGTAAGATAAAGACAATAAAACGGATAAAAAATTCCAGTTGCTAATTGTAACTCGATTCACTCGTTCCTCAAAGAACGTCAATTCTTGTTCCGAATCATACAAGGCACTATCGACGTCACGTATATTGTCATCTGCAAAGGGATTTGTAAACACGAAATGAGACTTCACGGCTCGTTTGGTGACGTCACGATGCACTCGTCGTGTAAGCTTAAGGTTTGTATGTAACACATTCAATCTTGTGAAGAAAAAAAAAAAACTTCCAGTAAAGAACACCAATAAGGATGACATAATTTATATTCAATTTTCAAATATCAATTCTGTAAAAGAAAGTATCGTAGTATGAAACCTTGTTGCTTTTGAATTAAATAAAATTTACAAATTGTAAATTTTATTATTAATTTAACCTTGATAACTAAGTTCTAAAACTAATGTAAACATACCAAAGTATATATTTTTGTAATTATTTTGAATTTTTAATCAACCTTAATAACTAAGTTCTTGAATTAATGTAGGTAAGCGTGCCTAATTTTACAAACACTGTTTAATATTTTACCAGCTGACTAGATATAAACTATAAAACGTGACGTAATTAACAGACAAGCCCATATAAGACTTATAAAATCTACATTGGTTGCATTTTGACAGCTTCCCGCTTTGAAAGTATCTCAAATGACAGAACAACATTTTTTTTAATAATAATAAATAAAATGAATACAACCAAACCAATATCAAAATATGCGGTCCAAAAAATCACGAAATTATTCAGTTATTGAGTTGGAAAGTTAAATAATACATTTAAGTAGAGTGGAGTAGATAGAGTACATTTGCTTATTGTTCTTTTGTGATTGAACAAATAAATTGTATACTTTTGCTGATTCTGATGGAAGGACACTATTGATATTATAAAAAAAGCAGCGACACATTCAAAACATATTTATATCGTTGTGCTTCAATAACTACTGAAATGTTGATATAACTCAAAGGAACACAAATCTCAGTAACATAAGTAATCATAGATGCAAATTCCTATTCCATAAATTATTAATATGTAACTGTTTCGTTTGCTTCATGAGGTTTCGTTAATTGTATGAAAGCGTTTATTTACCGTCCTTTTGAGAGAGCCACGTTGTGTACACTATACTGTGAGAAATGCTCTTGATACTTGAACTTGCTAGTACAAATGTGACTTGAACTACGTTGTATATAAAAGGACTGCTTGGAAAATTCCAAGCTTAACTTAGGAGCAAACGCTTATTATTACACGTAAAATAGACTTCATTGTGTTCAGTACATTTGGTCAACACCATGAACAATATTATACTAGTACAAGTATAAGTCATAACTGTAAGTAAAATACAGAAATTGAATAGGAGATTCGGAACAAGTTTAAGTGTACGTATTTAATCAAAGTCAATAATAATTCTAAGAAATAATTAGGTATATTAGCTTTCTTGCGGCTACCCTCAAGTCCAATTCAGGTTTATTCAAAGGCGTTGTCGAGCATCTCGTGGGACTTCCAATTTTCCAGGCTAAAAGTAGTCTTTAGTGCTGTGTAACCGTTTTACATCGTATAGAAATAAACATACAAACATTTTTAGTCTGGCTCGATGGCGCATTCGGTTGTGACCCTGCCACATGCGCCAAGAGTTGTGGGTCCGATCCCCACCCAGGACAAAAATTCCTGTGATGATTAATTGTCTTGGTTCTGTGTCTGGATGTTGATATCTAATATTTAAGTATATTCGTAATATAACTGTTGATCCTGATATCCGTATCACAAGTGCTTAAGCTATTTATCTCGGAATCAGATCAATTTAGGTGCTGTAGTCGGAAATTTATTTATTTATCTTAACTTTCACATTTATAATTTTCCTAAGTATAAATTGTAAAAGGAGCGAACGGGAATCGTATCGTCGACTTAGCATTCTGCCCCCAGCGTATCTCATAAGTTTCCTAGAAGACACACAATTATTGTTATCACGTCTGTATCATTTGCTCCATTTCTCACAACACGTCAAAACAAGCCCTCTGAAGACAGCCTCCGTAACGATAAAATCACACAACACCACACCGCGCAATTGCCCGCACAATAAAAATCATAACACGTAGAGGATAGGCCATTTTAGTAAGCCAACGCGTCGCGGGCATACAAAATTGGAAAAATATATTCACTTACAAGGGTTTCGTGGCGAACACAATACATCAGGGTAGCACAGATAGGGTTGGCGGGATGCGTTGTCAATGGCAGACGGAATATTGGAGGAGTATTGGAGTAGTATGGAATATAATATCATTTCTCGTCTATTTGTAATGGAGAAGCAATAGAAGGTAGTTTTGCGTTTTCTTCATAACGTTATGTATCGTTTTTGTTCGGCGTCCGCTTGGATTATGAACCTGGGTTTAGTGAGTTCAGTTATTAGGTACATTACAGAGACTCCCGCAAGAAAATATTAAGTCAATACAGAACCAGATTTATTTGATTGTGCATTTAAATGTAATTGAAGAGCCATGATAAGATTATTTCTAGCCATGATGTAGAAATACTCTAATCAAGGGTTTTTCAAGTACATTTTGACAAGCTCGATGGCGCATTCGGTAGCGACCCTGCCCCATGCGCCAAGAGTTGTGGGTTCGATCCCCACCCAGGACAAACATTCGTGTGATGAATACTTGTGTTTGTTCTGTGTCTGGGTGTTCATATTTAAGTATATATTTGTAATACCACTTTTGTTTCTGATATCCGTAACACAAGTGCTTAAGCTACTTACCTCGGAGTCAGATCAATGTATGTGATGTATTTAAAAAAAAAAAAAAAAAAAAAAAAGTACATGACGTTATCAACTACTGAAAATTTAAGGTTTTTATCAATCACATTTATTAAAATTAAAATAGAATACTTATACTTTTATTATTGTAAGATGATATTGGTTGTATCATATTAAAATATTAAATAAATCTTTCCAGTATTAATAGAAACGACAGAAGACGTCGCTTTCGTATTTACTTACGCTTAATTGGAAAGCTGCATTAAGTCTTAAACTACTTTGAGAAGCGGATTGGCAATCTACCAACTATGGTTGTGACTAGCTGAGAGTTTCGGGAGCCTAATCCAGTCAGTTAAGTTAGGTAAGGAGATAGTTATATTCCCAACTGCTCAAGTAGTAAACTTTCAAATTCTTCATTCGGTATTTTGCTTACGAATAAATTCAATAAATATGCGTATTATACTTTACCCGCCAGGTGAAATTATCAGAGTAGGTGTTTAAAAATCTAATCCAAAGCCTATAAGAGGTCGAGCTATGTATATATATATATATATATATATATATATATATATATATATATATATATATATATATTGTTGGATTTTTTATCTTACGCAATTAATAATCTTTGATAAAAAAGTTGAAATTCTAGGGGCGAATGTGATAAATGTGGCCATTTGTACACGATACATTAACGATTACACTATTTTTGTATTATTCTACTTAAGATATAATTAAAAAGTCCTTGTATTCCTGGACAATTTGGGAAGTACTGTTTTACTGCTGTGCTATCCAAAATCTGCCGAACACTTGGTGTTAACACAATATGTCGACAGTATCAGATCTAGACCCATTAATTCAAAGATAGAATACCTAATTGTGCTTAGGCTTTTTTTTATAATTATCTTTTAAGGGCGATTTGTATATAGGTGGGCTACGAGGACAACCCTATCTCGTACCCATCTTTAGGGGACAAATGACGTAGAAATCCCAGGGCCTATCTCGGCCCATGGATTTGGACATTCAACTTTATATTATTGGATTTTTTGGTGCGCGATATTTTCCGGTGGACGTGAAAGGTGTGGTAAAGTGCGGATAATGGGACCTTTCGCTTTTTCAACATTTCGTACCGATTTATGACGTTACGGTAATACAGTTTCAGTAATGTCGGATTCAACGGTAGAAATGAAGGTTTGATGATTAGGTCTGGATATCAATAGTGATATATTTATTCTAGGCACATATAAAAGTGGTTAGTTCAGAATATGCGTGAAATTGAAATGGATGGCTCGTTGAAAATTGACTATTTTACATAAAGAGACAATTATCATAAAGTTCACCTGACTGTTCACTACATGCCTTGGTTAGCACTGAATATAATAGCAAGCAGTATTGATTAAAGTTCAAATTAAATACACGTTAGACTTTTATTTACGAATGAAAATATGAAGTACCTACGTACTTCAAATAAATAATAAATAACGAAATGCTTCGCTTGAAGCGTAATTTTCAGACAAAGGAAAAAAGCTTTTGATAGCAAAAAAAAATTATAACTATTCGAATTATTGACCTATAAAAAAAGTCTGGTTAGGAATGTTTTGGATTTGTATCGAATTTTGGCATGAATAGTAAGCAAATGAAGTGCCAAACTAGTAAAAAATAAGTTAAAATAAAAAAAAATACAAATATAAAATAAATTAAAATACTTAATTAAAATTTTTGTATATGATAAAATAAATAAATTTATGTAGGTAGGATAAACAAATAGACTACTTTGATATAATAACATCAATTTATAGTAAGGTTTCTTTTTATACATAACAGGCATGTGATATTGTTTTTGTAAATGTAGAAATAAAGGTATTATTCATCATGAATTCACGCAACCCAAAACATTTGCGCCATTCAGACAGATTTCAGATAATTTTAGGTACTTCACCGAAGAATCGTTACGCGATTTCTCACGTGTTTTACAGAATACCCGTCTCCATAAAACGTAGCGTTTACCCCTGACAAACGAAGTGGAAATCAGGGGACCGATCTGGAACACTATCATAATGCGAATTTTAGTGAGCACCCTATCGCTACGTGCCTCCTCGTAGTGGAACCTTGTTATATTTTAGTGTTACATTTATGTACTTGTAACTAAATGTAGTACTGATACTACTACTACTATTTGTTTTTAAAAGCAGTGTGAGTAATTTTTGGTAACATTCTATGGCGATTTTTTTTTAGTGTATAAATATAAGACTGACCCGTTGGTCGAGTGGTCAGAGACCCTGGCCACGAAACCAAGGGTCGCGGGTTCGAATCCCGCTAGGGGCAAATATTTCGTGTGATGAACATGGATATTTGTACTCGAGTCATGGATGTTTATAAACGTATTTAAGTATGTCTATCCGTTCACCTAGTATCCATAGCACAAGCTTATAAGCTTAGTTTAGGACTAGGGAATTGGTGTGTCAGTCTGAAGAATTTATTATTATTATTTTTTTTTTTTTTTTTATTAAAAAGGCCTACTACAAGGTAGATGAGTATTTAAATGATAAGAATAGCTGGTTGGCCTTATAATAGGCTGTTCAACTGCACTGATAGATTTAACTTGATAATTTTTTTTTAACTATTATTACAGTAGAAACTCGATTATTCAGCCCTCAGTTATACGGATTCGCGATTATCCGGACTATCGACCGCGACCAATATATTAAATAAATAAATAAATAATATTAATAATATTATTTTTTTAGTTAGTTACCAATATTAGGAGTCATAAAAACCGTAAAGCTTGTATGAAAATGATTATGAATTTTGAACAGGCGAGTGGCGTGAAGTTTAGTTAGTTAGTTAGCAATTGTGACTCCGCTCTGACGTACGTATCAAGTTTACCTAGGTACATATTTCAAAACGTCAAAGCGTAAAAGACTGTTGTTATCGCTGAAAGACAAAATAAATATTATTAATTCATTAAAAAAAAAGGAGAAACTGGTCGTAAGTTAGCTGATAAGTATGGTGTAGGTACATCCACGATAAGTGATATTAAGAAGAATACCGATTAAATTTTGTTATACACCTGTAAATTAGATAGTGAAGACGGGAGTAAACATCGGAAAATGATGAAGAAACCTGAAAAATGAACTTTTAGAAGACGCTTTATATCGTTGGTTTTTACAAAAACGATCAACTGGACAACCGTTATCTGGTCCTTTACTCTGTGAAAATTATTTTAATTACAGTTAAATACTACATTTGTACAATGTATGTGGGATCTCTTAATAATTTCTTAATAAACATTGATTTTCGTTAATATGTAGGTATCTGTTATTTTTAATAAACACATAACATTATGCACTACATAAGCACAAAACTCACTATTCTTCATACATTCGATTATCCGGATTTTCGATTATCCGAATGCCTAACGACAACAATTAGTCCGGTTAATCGAGTTTCTACTGTAGTTATAAGACTTGGAATATAAAAAGAGTACCTAACTATCGAGTTTCTTGCCGGTTTCTTCTCGGTAAAAGCTATCTTTTGAACCGGTTGATATTTAATTTATTTTGACGATTTATAATGGCTAGTGTGCTTTATCTCTACTGCATTAATTTTAATACGAACGGGTAGGCAGGTACTACTGGGTGTAGTTAAGATAATCAGTTGTGCGAACATTTTATGCACTATAGATAACAGTACTTTTATCAATGGCCAGGATTCACCAGATATAAAGGGTAAATATATAATACAGCATTCGATAATGCAGCGCTGAAAATACCAATATGTCAGAAACTAGCAACACCCCACGGATTTACCTGCGTAGTGTCCGACCCCGTGGGAATACGGGGATAAAATGTTATTAAGGATTTAGAACGAGGCATAATAGGAAGAATACTAATTGTATTATACACTGTTTTTTCTTAAGTGTGAGTATTATATGAAAATTTTAGAAATATATATTGAATTTCATTGTTTGAATCGCTGACGTTTAATCCTTGTACCCTTTTAATTCATTTAATCCCGTTGATCAAATTGAAGCCTACAAATGAAGCTTAATTATCGATAAAGTAATTGGTAATAGAAGACTTACCACCCAATTTAATTTATAACCTTTAAATTAATCTTGAGTTTATATTTAAGCTTAGAAATATCGGTCTAAACGTCCTAGCAACAAAGAGATAAAATAAAGCTATAACTCTTTACAACGACTGGTATTTTAATTTAAAACTAGAATTAATGATTTTATCTTAATTTAATGATTTTTCAGATAAGAATATCTCACTTGGATAGGATAAGGGCTTTCGAGGAATCGACACATCTACTTTGACGTAACGTTCCAACGTTGTTTCGATAAAGTACCGTAAATCAATAAAATACGACACAAACACGTGAACGAACAATCCATCAAGTGTAAAATATTAAAACGTCAGCAGCAAGAGAAGTATGGCGAAGCGTGAGTGCTCCTAAAGTCGACCCTTGACCCGGAAAGTCGTGTCCGTACGCGGGAGCTCAGAAAATAAATCCAATAATATATTTGTGAAGTATTCTTGTTTGGAGGGCACCCCAATTGTATTCTGCCTTCCATATGCATGCCAGGGGCGTTTTAGGGAAATTATATGACTTTCTTAGTGAGGTCATTCTTAAAACATATAAATTTGTTAGAGAGGTCATTCTCCAAACATATGAATTTGTTAGCGAGGTCACTCTTAAATGAAATCTTTTTATTTATTAGGTCACATGTACTAAATCTAGTAACCTCACTCACATTTTTGATGCAAAGGCGTGTTCGTTAGTCCTTGTTTCACGTTTCAATGGAGCAACAGAACAAAATGCAAATAATATTTACATGTAATCAAAGACCTGATTACTATAATTGTAATGAAGTGAAATACTTAATCTAATCTAATCTTATTCGAATTATTTGAATATTATCGACATCATTATCATGCCACCAAAATAAATGTACCTATATACCTACGAAAAAAAATTATAGACAAAAGAAATACAAATACATTAATTAAACTACTTATATCATAATCATATGTAATGCTCAAAACTCGTGTTTGATTAATGAGTATCAATTTAATATGTACTTTATAGGGATAATCTGCCTACTAATGTAGGTACTTTAGTGTCCGAATTAATCTCGCCGTGGTTAATTATGAAATATGAGAGCTCATTCACATAATTACTACTAGACACACTGCTATTTATCTGAGATGTGGAGTCTGGTTTCACGCCAATTAGAAATCCGTAGGTATTCTCTTAATAACGCTATTACTGGCACTTCTGAAAGAGAAGTTATTCCGATATTTTCTGTAAGCAGGTAATAAAACACGTTTCTTACAAAAGCGAGATATTGAACTCCGAGAAATAATATTTTCGTACAAAAAAGGTAACAAATA
Organism: Glyphodes perspectalis; assembly: GCA_951394215.1. NCBI lineage: Eukaryota > Metazoa > Arthropoda > Insecta > Lepidoptera > Crambidae > Glyphodes > Glyphodes perspectalis. The sequence goes on along the minus strand of OX596207.1, from coordinate 5,870,657 downwards.
CAGAATAAGATGTAAATGAATTAGTACATTACCTACTGTATTCTAAAAATCCGTTTGTAACTTCCAATGACAAAGATTTATGGTTTACTTTATAATGAAGGGTTCATCTGCAGTGATATCTAGATGTATTAGTATTGAACCTATTGATGAACTCAATTATTCTATGTAGACTACTCTAACTCTAAGTGTAGATTAATTTATTTTACAAAGTTGTATAATTGGCATTTAAAATAGTAATTATCGAGTTTCTTGCCGGTTTCTTCTCTATAGAATCTACATTCCGAACCGGTGATAGTATTATTTGTTTTTTTTTCGTTTTTGTATATTGACTATTTGTATAAGTGCTATTTCTTTAAGCCTAGATAAATAAAGATATATTGAATTTAAACTTAACTACGTAAATGGCTAGTAAGTTAAATATATTATGTTTGGTGGTAAATGATTCTAGTACCTATGGCAAGTAGATACATTTAATAACACAATGTATACTCGTATATACAATTACAATGTTTAATATGTTTTTTGTACGCCGTTCTGTGATATTTATTTGAAAAAGTGAGAATTTGAGCGATAGTGGAGGATGTTAGAAAAATCTACTTAATTTGAAAGATATACCTTTAAAGGTAAGCTCTTCATATTTTTTGCTACAAAGAAAGATAATATTTCAAAGAAAAATCGGTCAATAAAGAGGCTAGCCAGACTGGTCCAATCCACTTCAATATGTCTAGATATAAGTTTTTTTTTTGTTATTTGATTTTGTGTGCCATCAGACTTATTTTGGGGCTTTGTCAAGCCTCACCAAGTTTTCCACGACCCCAAATTCTTTCACGTGGAATTTGTTGAACCAATTCCTAAAGTTTTTTCCCCCGTCACAATTTTGTATTCATATTTTCTAGGACGTGTTTCTGTTTGACGCACCATGTGTTATGAATTTAATTTGCAAAGCTTTTGTGCACAAAAAGATTGCTTATTTATCTTGGATTATCGTTAAATTTCTCGTTAGACCGATGAAACTTGTACCAAATATAATTATGTGCAAAATTCAACAGGAATTCGAATGGATGGGAGTCAGTTCAAAAATTACGATTCGAATGTGAATAAAATAAATTCCACAACCAACGTCATAAAGTTCGTGTTTTATAAAAACAATTGATAATCAAAAATTTATCACGTCCGCTTTTTCTAGTAGGCGGTGGCCAAAGAGCAGCAAGCTCCTTCAATCAATAACTAAAAACTAAAAAGGCTTGTTTTTCATAACATCACGCCCGTAATTTCCGGAGGGGTAGGCAGCGTCAAATGGGCGGCAATTCTACTTAAACCACGTTAGATGAAAAGTTGTGACAAGTGGCTAGCTGGTCGCCTCCACAATCACATATCCAATAAAAACATAAAAACCCAATTCACCATCAGTCGCCTTTTACGACATGCTAGGCAAAGAACACAGTTAGCACATTCTTTTTAAATCCCAGACTAACATAGGACGACAAATAGGGGTTGTTAATTAGGATAGAAATTTGAGAAAATCAGTGACATGTGGTCGTTAATAAAACTTTATTCCTGTCCATTCCTACTCACAGTCAGTTTTCTAGAGTGCCTACTTGGTCTATATATTAAATAACTGATTGAACTTGTGGTTTCATATAAATTTTACCTGCCTGTTTGTAAATGAACAAAATAATTATTACACAAAGTTATGCCTCCCAATCATTAATAGCTCCAATCATGCGTGTTTCGATAAACCAACCACCGCTCATTAATCATTCCACGTACAGAGCTGAGTTTATTCGCTATGTAGGTACTCGTGCTATCTTGTCACGTAACTTATTATCTTTTGGTTATTACATAGATTCAATTTGTACATCTTACTTTACTACGTCTCGGTATAAATCTATACAAAGCTCTTATACACACGTGCCTACTATCGGAACAATAATTGTAGCATTCACCATCAGCAGAAGGAATTTACGGGAAAATTAGGTGATGCGCTATCTCGCTGTATCCCTATTAAAACGTGAACTAACGGAATCACGGGTAAGAGCTAATAAACTATAAGTGTGATACTAAAAGCATTATTTTCGGAATCAATATCTCCATAGAGCCATAATTTACATTCACCATAAGAATATAAATTATGAATGAAAATTATTATGTAAATTATGTAATTAAAATAGTAATGCAAATTCTCCATAGAGCCATAATTTACATTCACCTTATGAATGTAAATAATGGCTCTATGGAGTATTTGCACTACTATTTTAAGTTAATCTTGAATGAAAACTTTTATTTGGAAACATTCATGCAGAAATTCGTTACTTCAGCATTCAATATAACGAGATTACTAGGTATATCAATGTGATACATACATACATAACATAACGCCCATCGTTCCATATCTTAGAAATCAGTGTCAAAATAAAAAAAAAAATTTGGCATCCTCTACAACCTGTTTTGAAATACTACAAGTTTTCCAATCAAGTGCAAAGATAGAATTCCTCTTACGAATAAATAATTTATCAAATTATTAATTCAGTGAACTAAGTCTAATGAAACAGAATTCAGCGAATGATGCTTCATTCAACGGATAGTTCTAAAAATATTTAGTTGTGAAAATATATTTCTATGAAATTTAGGGTAAAATGAATTGGTATAATAGTGCGAAAAAATTGCATCTTGTTGCAAAGTTATATTTATTTATTTCTTTGGTTTTTACATTCTATACTCGTATGATAAATGATACATTTTGTATTCTAACTAACTAAATAAACTTCACGCCACTTCCCTAGCGTGGTAAGCAGAGAGATTGTATTTATTTTGTATTCTGTTTAATTATATCGAGTGGTTAAAGATGTTTAGTTTCATATTGTAAGTATGCCCACGTAAATCAGTTTTCTTAAGTTATTTTAATTGGCACCGGTAATTTGAATTACTGTATATAAAAAAAAAACTTATTTTTTTTACAATAACATTATGAAATTCTTCCTAGTAAATTTCACTCTCAATATAATGATATGACTATGATAATTAAAATAAATCAAGTCAAAATACATATCTCTTGAAAATTAGTCCTATAACTTTTAGTTCGTCAGGAAAATAAACATAGGTAGTATATTATTACTCATATAATATAATAGCGGGTAAAATAGCAAATGTGTCCTCAAGTTTCACGTCAGCTACAAAATGACGTGAACTATCACGCGGCCCAATATTTATGGAGAGGGGCGTGTAAGACAAATTACACCAATAGTGGATGTCAGCTGGGACCAGCTGTTTAAAGTTCTTTACGATGCAAGGAAAGCCCATGATAAATGACACAGAAACAGGGCGTGACGGAGTTGTATCAGGAAAAATTGGTCAAATGCGAACCCAAATTTGCGTGAAGAGGGTTTGTACTATTCTGTTTTCATTGGATGTTTGAGGAGTAAGTATTCTCATACTTATTGTATTTTATATATTCTAATAAATCAATATAATGTCATGAAATAATGAAAAACCTTTATTTTTTATGCTTAGTGATAGACCGACCGACCAATTTCGGTAATAGGCCTAAAAAAAAGTACATATTTAGTGTGAGCCCTCATAAAACCGAGTTTTGGTTATCGTTTAAATCACATGTTCGTCTTTCATCACATGGATTGACCCCTAAAAGTAGCACAGCAATTATACTGATTCATATTCCAATCTATCGAGTTCATAACACCTACAAATACTATTATTATACATAGGTCTACATCCATTACGCTTATGAATTGTTCGAGATAGGAAGCCATGATAAATGTATAGCTTAGTCAAATAGTTTGTTTTGATACCGGCGGAGTAAGAAATGATTTATCATCACATAAAGATAGCAAGACAGACAGGACACAAATGAATAGCATTACACGGTAAGTGTTATGAAATGGATCAGATCGTAAGTGGGTAAGTGTTTTTTGCAATGTATAATAAATTGCGCATTACTGCATATTTTTATCCAGCTACTGCATATATGTATAGAAAGTAGGATTTTAATCAAAGTCTAATGATTGATGTTTAGGTAAAATATATCGCATGGACAAGCTCTTTTGGAGGTAACAATTTATTAGTGCTTGGACTTTATTTTGAGATATTTATTACTAGCTGTGCCCGTGGTTTCACAGGCGTTTATTGTTAATGTTAAATAGCATATAGCCTTCCTCGATAAATAAACTAGACAGCACAAAAAATATTTATTTTTTCGGACCAGCAGTTTTTGAGATTAGCGCGTTCAAACAAACTAACAAACTCTTCAGCTTTATACATATATTACGTATAGATTTAATCCGAGTACTATACCTATAAAAAAGGGATGCGTCCAATAATAGATCTAAATAAGCATAATATTATAGTACAGAAAGAATAGTCCTAAACAGATGGTCGTAGATTTATCGTAGTCGTAGCGTAACATAACACTTATTGTGACAAAGTCGTACGCATACTCTGATAAGAGCGTAGAGGACACGCGCTTAATCGTATTTGTTTAGAATTTACGCTTGAAAATAAATATAAATTACAAAAGCCCCTTGAAGTATCTTCCCTTGACGAATCTTTTGTATAAAATATTTATATAAGTATGCGTTAAGGTAAGGCGAAAAAGGCCTAACAAAGGGCTCCAATGAAAATTTAAGGTTTCCCATTTAGAGCCGTGCGCCATTCAGCGCGTTACTTTGCATCGTATTTAAGCCGTTTTCTTACTGAGATACCCTGGAAATAATATTCCAGGGCATACATATTAATATATGTAGACACTTAAAGAAGATATGGTATTATTGCAAAGCTATTAAAAGTTTACATTAAAACGCAACTAAATACTAAATTCTCCAGACTGACACACCAATTCCCTAGTCCCAAACTAAGCTTATGCTTGTGCTATGGATACTAGGTGAACGGATAGACATACTTAAATACGTTTATAAACATCCATGACTCGAGTACAAATGCCTATGTTTATCACACGAAACATATGCCCCTAGCGGGATTCGAACCTGCGACCCTCGGTTTCGTGGCCAGAGTCTCTGACCACTCGACCAACGGGCCTGTTTATTTAATTTTATTTTAGGAATATTCTTGATTATTAGATTCTTCAAATATATAGTAAAGATTTTACCAATACTATGTGTATACTACTGTTGCTATAAATAGTATTCAAAGATATTAGGCAAGCTGTATCAGTAATATTATCGATAGTGTTACTGTTTTTCAAGTTGTTATGACCGACAATACTTTTATTTTTATTTATTTATTTTATTTACGGATACTATTTATAACACTAGCTTATAAAATAATTGCTTCATGTTTTTAGGAGGCATTATTGTCAATCGGTAGGTACATACTTGTAAGTATGTGGTCTCCTATTACAGAAAAGCTCTAAGAAATATACTGTGGCAAAATCATGGACAATATACCTAGGTATTATGTATTTAGCTAACGGTTACATACGAAAAGTGTATCAAACTCGTAATTTTTAAAACTAGAAAAAATTCAGTCCATTATAATAGGATTTTCCAAATCCCCCCCAGACCAAAGACACTCACGCGCACAAATATCTACCGATTTTCCAATCATATCCATTCAATATTTAACTCAAAATTTTCCCAATTATCAGGGCTGGCTCGGTCCATTTAAGCCGGCGAAATAGATGACAGCCAGGATGCTTTCAACTGTAGGGCGACAACGCTTACTCTAGTAACATAGGCTATTTGCAAACAATAGCATACTAATGAGCCCTAAAATGTAATAGACGTTATTTTCATGTCATTTCGTCCTTAAAGGACTTCACTCAAACTTATTACCCAATGCGTTGAGTTAGATAGGCTGTCTCTGGCATATTTTTTTATGATTACCTACATTGCTTCCTAGTGAGACATAAACCTTAGTATACACAGCTCTTGTATTGTGTTTTTAAAAATTCATACCGTTCCCCCTTCGGAGAGAAATAACCTGCCAATGTGTACATTTCTAATGGAAATGCTTTATTCGGCTCTCAATAAAAGTAAGAAAGGTAAATTGAGCGAATCAGTCGCTGGGTGTAAATCATTTTTTTTTGAATAATTCCGTTATTGGATCGTTCGTTGGGAACAGCCCCAACGAATGTTTGTGTTTTGTTTTTTGGTTTTTCTCTTTCGCAATTCGGACGATTGACAAATATTTAATGTAATCGTTTTCATTTTAGCAATTTTAAATACCTACCTGTGTTGAAAGGGTTGGTATTTACATTGTCCTACTTACATTTAATTTAATCTGTAGTATTTCTATAAATAGTTCCTATTATAATGTAATTTTAAAATAAACTTGTGTATTAGGTATTTACATACATACATACATACATAATACCACGCTCATAATCCCCGAAGGGGTAGGCAGAGTCAAAGAGGCAGCATGCCCCTATAACCACATTCAGCCAAAAATAAAGCCGGACTGGGTTAGTTGGAAAATTATGAAAAAGCAGTGACAAGCGGCTAACCAGTCGCCTACACAATCACACACCCAAAACTCGATATACCATTAGTCGCCTTTTACGACATGCTAGGCAAGAACCACAGTTGGCACATTCTTTTTTTTTTGTCCCAGATCAACATGTGCCAAGTCCCAGACCAACATGGGACACTGTATTAGGTATTTTATAAATAGAATTGGCCATGAGAAAATAAGGTGGTTATAAAAATTAAGCGCTTTTAAGAGAAGGCAGAGCCTTATTCTATTATGACATACTACACAAGGAACACAGATGGTCAATTATTTTTTTTTGTTCTAGACCATGATAGGATGATGTTAGTTTAATTTGAAATTAACTCACTCTAGAGTAAACCGGAATGTGTCTGATATCTTTAGCAATAATCTTATACGATGACAGGCTTCCTTAAATAGATTCAACAGCAAACGTTCTAAAGCCTGTAATATTTTATTAAGGCCTCAATTCCAGGACTTTGATGATATCATCCGGAATTGAAATAATTACCGAAATATATTTTATGATAGGTGTGTATACTAATAAGTAATTAGTAAAATTGCGTGTTTCACTGGCGAGACATATAGCTGCAAACCTCTTCTTTACTTTTAAAGTTTTCAAATAAACACTTATAAGTCCCATGTTGGTCTGGGACTTAAAAAAAAATGTGCCAACTGTGTTTCTTGCCTAGCATGTCGTAAAAGGCGACTAATGGTATATGGGGTTGTGGGTATGTGATTGTGTAGGCGACGAGCTACCCACTTGTCACTACTTTTCACAATTTTCCATCTAACCCAGCCCAGTATGTTTTTGGCTGAATATGGCTAAAGGGGCCTGCTGCTTCTTTGACTCTGCCCACCCCTTCGGTGATTATGGGCGTGAGGTGTGGGCGTTGTTTTTGTACTTATAAGTCGTTAAATACAGATAAATAAATATGATTCTACCAAAACGCTTCGAAGAAACAATCTTCTACCAAGAAGAATCCGGCAAGAAACTCGATAGTACAGTAAGAGTTATGAAAGCTTTAATGTAGCATAAAACCTAGTTCTAAATGTTATGAAGGCTTCAATGTAGTCAGCCTCACCACATCAAAAGACGCGACTCGTGGGACTGTGGTTTCGGAAGATGATCTATTAATGTAACTTTTATACTCCATGTTAGCTTGAATCGATATGTTCTGGGACGTGTCTCCTTTTGAAGGTATACTCTATTGTACATTATCGTAGTAAAGGAAAGACAGGAGACATGTTTTATGAATAAATTCTTTTTTAGACTTGTGTATCTGTTTGAAGTTATATTTACCAGATAAGCACTTTACATCTTGAATCACTCAAAGTACCTATTCAAACATAAGGTATTTCATAGTGTGCCTATAAATAATTCGTTCGGCAAATCCCGAGGGTAAAAATCGAAACATGGGTCGGACTATAAGTTGGATCCCGCTGGACCTTGCCGCGGTTAATAATGTATCGCGCTAAAAGATTAGCCAGAAACTAATTTACATATAGATTTACGCGCATTATGGCCTTTACTAACTCAAAAAAAAATATTTTTTTTACTAATAGAAGAGTAAAAATCTACTAAGCAGATATACAATGCTAAAGTGGAAGGAGGCAGGTATTTGGGGAGGGGAGGGGGACTCACCTACCAAAGAAGAGAGTGAGGTGTAAGGACCATGCCTTATGACGCTCGGTTCTCTATGATAGTGAAATGGCTTGAAGAATAACTTTCTTCACGCCATTTCCCGCATTATCTTCTTTATCTTCTTTTAATATATAAAATTCTCGTGTCGCAGTGTTTGTTCCCAAACTACTCCGAAACGGCTGAACCGATTTTGATAAAATTTTGTGCGCTTATCAGGTAGGTCTGAGAATCGGCCAACATCTATTTTTCAAACCCCTAAATGTTATGGGTGGTCCAGCCCAAAGCTATAACTTGAGAACGGCTTTACCGATTTCGCTAATTCTTTTTTAGTTGTGTTTGTTATTGTCAAGTGAAGGTTTTTATGAAAGAAAAAAATGAATAAGTTTCGCGGTAAATGAAAAAAAATGGTAATTGAAAATCCGAGAACGGGGCGTCACGAAGTGCGCCGAGTCACCTTGTAGTTATATATTAATGCGAAAGGAACTATCTGTTTAGTACGTGTTCACGTCTGAACTACTTGGTAAACTGGCTGTAGATTTAGTGGTCCAAAATTTCACCCCAAATTAAGTTATAGGCAATTTTTTATGTCAGAAAATATTTAAATCCCGCGGGACTCAGTACTGGGATTATCTAAAGTCAATAATAATATATAGGGAATACAGATCCCTTGATATGCTGTACAGTAATTGACTTAATCTTAGGCAGGTAATGCCGCGGGCTGTGTAGCTTTGTGGAAATCTATATGATTGACATTTTGATTGAATCATAAGACTTTGACTTTAGAACAGAATCTGATAATACAATCTATTACCCTGAAACTATATATATATATATATATATATATATATATATATATATATATATATATATATATATATATAGTTATACAAGTTAGAATTGGTATGTACCTATATTCTTAATATTAATTCACATTAGCCCGAATTATTGGGTAGCTTCGCATATTATAACTCTGGTCATAATTAAGCATGGTACAACAGCGTGTTGTTACCAGTAAATTCAGGTGGAACATAACATGAATTTATTTCGTAATAAATCTCCGGTCCGGTAATTATGTCTCGCATGAAAACAATATACAGAAACATTGGAGCATCACGTTCGCCTCTGTTGTAATACGTACGAATTTCAGAATTTATTTGCATTTACTCGGAATTTCTGTACTACATCTATTGTGCATATATTGTACATACCAACCATTGTAAGAGAATATTTTATTTTTATAGCTCATAAAATTGGATTTTATTAGTTAATTTTGGAATATCTATCTTATTTTAAACATAGAAGTCAACTTTCATATTGACTTGAATAAAATTTGGTAAAATGTTGCCTAGGAATTTGGCCTTAAATATATAAATGAATAGTTTTCAAAACATTCATAAACACTATAGTTTAAAAAAAATATGAAGCCTTTAATTACATAAACCAGAAAACAGTTTAATCAAACTACCTATATTTTCTTAGTTAGTAACTTACAGAAGAGGTCTTATTACTCATACATCACCCAATTTAAAGAGGTTAAGATGACAGTTTTTATTTAATCTTTTACTTACTTACTTACTCCCATGGCTCAGCGACCCTGTGTCTTGGCCTCCGAAATTTAATCTTTTAAAGAGTGATTTTTTCAGCAATAGCCATTATCACAATATTCATCGAAAACAGATGTTTACCTGCAATTTGTTATTCTTTAGTGATTTCCTTCCTTTTTTCTTTTTATTTAGCTTTTTCTTACAAAATAAGTTTACCATTGGACCATTGTAATCATCAAACAGTTTGAGTCTCACTGCAAACTAAACGTAAACAGCGGGTGTTTCGCGATCCCCGCTATTATTTAATCCAAACGTTGAACTGTGGCCAAACAGCAGATTAGTTGTCTCCTAAGAAACGCTCTTTGCGATTGCTAACTTGCTAACTGGGAGTTGACAGCTGGATTTTGATTTACTTGGCCATAAAATTAACATCAGAAGTTCGTTGTGTAGATTGCACGTTATGGCTGTGGATTTTTTTGATTTTGTGAGTATTGCTTGCTTTGCTTAATAAGAAGTGTTGGTAAATTTTGAGAATAGTGTAATTTACAAAAAGTATCAATAAATTATTTCAAATAACTATTATTTTTCGGACCTTTTAAAAAGGAGTAAATAAATATATGATTCTTCTTATTGTTTTCCAAAGATTTCACTCTGAAACTTTGGTTTTGTGGACTGTTCCTTACTAAGCTGTTGACATTTTGAAGTGTCAGGATTCTGAACTGTTAGTCTTGCGTGTTGATATTATGGCTGTTGATCCTGAGTATTAAACTCCTAGGTAAGTATGCTTGCCTATTCTTAGGTAGTTCAAACTCTTAAAGCGATCAATTTTCACATTGATATCTATTATATAAAACTAGCTAACGCTATCTCTTAGTTACATCAGTTAATATAATACTCATAGTTTGAAAACTTAAGCACCTGGCAACGTTTTATCTTAGAAAAACCGATAGATCCTGCAGGACGCACTCGATATAATATGTAGATACTTTCAATAACAGACCGATTACTATGGATTTTAAGCCGCAGTCACAAGTTAGTATAAGAAATTCCTTTTCAGATTTCATTAAAGTAATTCACATGCATATTTTTCTAGCATCAACGGAATTCACGTCTTTCCGTTCTTTGCGATTTTATCATCAAGCTCTCGTCAAAGACTACCGGATCTGTCCTTCCATGTCACTTGCGGTAATGTGAATTTCTTATAAACCAAATCCATATCTGCCAATCGTACGTATAAATTGACATGTTGATTTTACTTGCCATAGCACGGTAGCTTCCTTTATCCGTCATTTTTGCGTGAAATGTTTTCAAAACCATAAGATTGACGGTTCCAACATGTTTTTCCATCAAGCTAAATATACCCGCAGTATATATTATATAACTTCTAGATATAGACAATTTGGGATGTAAGTAGCTATATTGTATTTATTTAGGTATAATGTAAAAAAGTGACAATTAGTGTTATCTACATTATATAATAATAATAATAAAAATTATTATTTTCTCACCACAATTTCAAGGTTTTTACATATAAATAAATCTTCATAATTACTCTTACTATAAAATCACTTGAAATTGTGGGAGACTTGAGTCTAATGTAGGCAGGAATCGGCCTGTGTCTTAGAACACCAGACACCACCACAATTTAAATGTATTACTTCTTCTTATAATATTTTCGAAGTAATGTACCTATTTAATATAAAATATGCAAAAATCTACCAAAATTAAAGGCCATGTTGTACAATTTAAGTCAAGCTATTTAAAAATCTTGTGTGTCAAGATCGTAGTAATTGGAAGTACGTGATCTCTGCCTACCCCCATGGGAAAAAGGCGTGACATTATGTACTTATTAAATAGCTTAATACTTTCTACCTATTTATATTCCTAAGCTGTATCGCCACAATATAAAACGTCTAGATATTTTTTTATTATTTCCTAAGAAGTACTCTTACTATAAACCTTTATCTTCACTGTTACCAAGAAAAAATCTTTACCTCGTAAATATTGCTCGTTTAAGTGTACCGATCTGACCTGAGTCGGGTTAATCTCTCGTTAATTCTCGCGATCACTCAATTACTTGCTCGCGCCACGTAAATCTCAACTAATTTTCTTAATAAAAACTAATACTTTAGCTAGAACGGTCCGCTTATAGCAAAAGCAACAAGTTTTAGTTCAGAAAATTTATTAGAAGACGGACTATAAGCTGAGAAGCGTCTCAGGTTGTGGTGGTATTTCGAAAAAAAAAAACGGTAGTCATAGTACAATGAAACAAATGACAGTATTATAATATTTTTACAGCGAAGCGACGGTACACTTAAATCGAAATTTTTAAATTCATAATTTATAGGAAAATGCAAAATGTTCAGTTTTATTAGGTTTAAAATATAAATTAAGTAATTGTCATTTGAATTAAATATGTTTTAATAAAAATATTTTAAATCGAAATCGAAGTAGTGAATTATATCCGATAGTGACCCTGCCCCATGCACCGAGATTTGTGGGTGCGATCCCTACCCAGGACAAACATTCGTATGATGAATACTTGTTTTGTGTCTGGGTGTTAATATCGAATACTTAAGTCTATATTTTGTAATACCACTGTTGATTCAAATATCCGTTACACAAGTGCTTAAGCTACTTACCTCGGCGTCAGATCAATGAGTGTGATGTAGTCAGATATTTATAATTTTCACCTAAATCTCAATAGTACCTACTTGGGAATCTCCAAATTTAACTAAGTGAAAAAACAGGTTCCAAAAACATGGTGAAATATAGGTACAGTGTATATGCTTCATAAATTCACTCTAACAAAATCCGGAATACATTTCGCGTTTACGCCATAGTCAAAAAGCACCCAACGTGTAGACACGAGTTGTTTTCCGTGACCTATTTCCTCAGCATAGCTGATTTGCCATTGCATTGGCTGACCTTTCAATATTCAAAATACAGCGCACTACGCAGTCTTAAATTGACGCACCCAAATATTATAACCCAACATCCGATGTTAATAAGGAAATGTGGTTTACTGTTTATCTTTTTACTTTAGTTAGTCGCTGACTCAGCTTTAGGAGAACTATAATGCTATTCAGTACTCAGCAATCAGCAGTATTTACTATTGCACTGTGATATAAAACATTGTCACAATATCGATCTATCTGATACTGCCATAGATAGTAGTATTCACACACAATAGGACCAAAGTTAAATAAAAACACTGTACGCTTTCTGTATACCTTATAAAAATCCACATCCTACTATAATTTTTTATTAAACCCATTTAGGTATGCCCATGCGGCCAACAAAGAATAGTAGAAAATTCTGATAATCAAGATAAACCTCGTTTCGTGACCCCGTAGGCACAATTGCTGAAAACTAACAGTTCCAAGTAAAAAAAAACTTTATTTCCCGTTTTTTCATTTTCGAAACTGCCACGAAATGAACAAATACTATTCCCAAAATAAAGTTTATAGGTTCAATGTGTTCATGTTATATCCACAAAAGCTTGTATGTTGGTAACGAATACAGAGCAGAGAGAAAGGCTCGCAGATATATAAAATATGATAACCATTAAATGCTGAATGTATGTCGTAGTCTATTACTCCATTAGCGACGATGAAAATATTTGCTTTTATATCTCAAGGTCACCTAATTTTTATAAGCAATAAACCTACGCAGGTCGTAATTCAAAATGATCACTACAAAAAAAAAGAATTATGCCAATTTCATATGACATACAATTCCTCTCGTAAAATGCGAGAGAAATTCTCGTTCAAAATTTATTTCCGCGAAACAGAATTATTGAATACTTAACATGTTTTCCAATGCGTGGGTGTAATTGAAATGTTCGCTTGTGAATGATATATTAAAAAATAAACAATGGTGTGCCTCAGCTCAAATTTCAAATTCGAAGGATGAAACAACAGGAATACAGTTTAGGAAATATGAGTGGGTTGATTTTCAATGGCTATAAATAGTTTCCCAATTTGAAATTCCAGGTAAACGGATGTGTTTATCATTTGCCTAAATGCGTAAACCTGTATTTAATTTCAAAAAACTCCAATACTTGCTTTGTAATTTCAGTATTTATTTATTGTCCTGTATTCATAATCACTACAATATTATAAGTACCTACTGATTAATAAATGGAAATACACATTCGAATTCTTCTCGGTAGAAGCAACATTCCGAACCGGTGGTAGATTCATATTATTAGTTGATTTTCCTATTGAATTGACGATTTATAAGTGTTTGTTCCAAACCTATATAAATAAAGAGTATTTTGACTTTGACTTTGACTTTGACTTTGAAAAAAAAAAATATCGTAAGAAATATTTAACTCGGAAACAAAATATATTTTGAAAATGTTGAATGATAAATAATACATTTGACCTTTGAAAAATTCAATAAAGGTGAACATTTAATATACGCTCAACTCAAAGTTTAAAAGCTCCATAATTTAGACTGAGCTCTATTCCCTGTGAATTAATTTTGGAGATTTTATTTGTGATTGCTAGCAAACTTTGCTTCAATTTCTTAATAATTTCGGCAAGATATTAAAGCTAACCCAAAAGCTCTATATTAATACAGTTATGAATTTTTACGTTCATATTTATTATACACAAATGTTTTGAAAAACCCTAATTAGATTATGGTAACTTTCATAAAAGCTGCAGTGCTTTTAAAGATAACTATTTAAATCATACTCGAAACTTTAATTTTCACGCTGAAACTCTAAGGACCTGTAGATTCAGCTTTACATTTTAATCTCTTAAAATCCTCTATTCGATTTTTTTTCGCATGCCTTTCGCTTTCAAATATATCAATCTGAAGTTTAAGAACGAATTATTTTTTTCTTTTTTTTTCATAAAATTTCGCAAGAAATAAAATAATACAAATACGTACCTCATCAAAAACCATCAAAAATAAAACGCGGGACCGAAAAGAAAAATCCAGATCACTGTCAACTGCACTGTTTGAAACAGTTCACACACACAATTCAGGGGGTTCGTTCGCGCGATTTTCCCGGCGGGAGCGAGACGTCCTCCTCGGTCGGGGCGCTCTCTCGGACTACTCCCGCCCCCGCTACCTGTTACAGGTAGTAGCTAGTCCCGTACATCCAGAGCTAAGTAGCTGCTATTGATGGACAAATCGAATTGATTCCCGCGGCGATTAGCGGCCGTGCGTTCCGGCTGCTTATGCGTGATTCGGCCACGACAGTTTTAATGTCAAGCTGCGATTGTCATCTTGGGCTGGACGTAAAGAAGAAACGGACTGCATTCCTTGCGTCGCATGTCTTAAACTGTGACTAATGGTGTATCTATTGGTACTGGATTTGTAATTATGAAGGCAACGAACTAGCCGCGTGACGTTTTTACGATTTTTAATGCGACTTACTTTTATATTTGGCTAAAATTAATTAAGGTAAGTAGTTTACTGTTCCTTGGATTCTAGCTACCATTTTGGAGCCTATATTTATAGTACCTACATATCTTTAGTATCAGTTTTGAAGCAGCTTTTAATATATTATACAGAAATATTTTTACAGCTTGACAATAATGGTGATTTAGATAGATTTTTTTAATTATACATACATAATTACATTTACATTATTCCCGCATTCCCCAAATGGAAAGACAAAGTCCAAGGAACAAAAAAGATCCATAAGCCACATTTATTTAGTCTAAAATAAAAGAGAATTTATATGACCATTGCTTTTTCCATTTTCATTTGCTTATTATTTTGAATGGGTTTAATCCGCGTGTTTTTTTATATTCAAGGTTGTGATACGTATTATATTCAGGAATTAAAAAAAATATTTTTTTATCGTATTTGTATTAGGAATTTTTTGGCCAAAAAAATCAAAATCTTTACAAATTTTTAATTAACAATACAATCACTTCGATGCAAACCTTGAATATTTTTTTTTCAAATTTAGGTTAATCTGTATGAACCATATACCTGCATCTATAATTACACTTATCATATATATGAATTTCATTTATTCACTGGTCCATTTCTGTTTAGTTTCTTGCATTGAAATATTGCGATTCGTCAACTAGAATATAAAATATGTCTTGTGTAGGTACGCGTATTTACAGATATATCTACTAATCTATTCACAATAAAACTGTTGGTTGGGCTTGATCTGATTAAACTTTACGGAAACGTCTATTATTAACATAACGTGATAATGATAAACAGAAAGTTTAAGTTAGAACGAGCATAATAGTTTGTGTATTAAAACAAAACTACATAGGTAGGTACATTTGTATTGAAATTCGAACGTACGATAGTCAAATAAATGTTGGACGCGTGTAATATATTCACAAAGGGTATTTTCGTTGAAAATTAATTAATGAAGACATTTTGCAGTCCATTAACTTTGCTATTGCTTAAATTCAGACACATACAATTATCTTGTAAAGGGTTACAGGATACAAAAAGTATTATTATTTAATTAATTTTGCTTAATTATATTTGAAGATTTAAATATTTCAGCAAAATTACATTCCTTTTGACAAAATCAAACGCACGGGAATTCAGAACTGAACTTCACATTCTACAATCGCTCAGATTTTGTTCAAAAGGAGTATTATACACAATTAACTTCTTTTTAAACCTTGCCATGCATATCGTAAAATGCGATTAATGGTATTTTATGATGCAGGCAACGAGCCAGCCACTTCTCAGTTTTCAGAATTTTCCATCCTTTTTTTTGTACCTACGTGAGGAATGCCTATCCTCACCGTACAGGTAGACCTGAGTGAGAGCCTACAAGGGTGTGTCGGGCTCGGAACCGGCTGGCAACACCGGTTCCCCTACCGACTAAACCTCACGGCTGCCATTCTTCGAGCGCTAACGCAAAACTAACGGGATCCCCACTGTCGGGATTCATCTCAAAAAGTCTACGCAGCGCGCGCTGCCGTCTTGCGGCCCATCTCGAGGGAGTGAGATTCTCCCCCAGAACACCTAGTGTGGTGTGTGCGACAACACAGACAGCTGTGTACACTATCTTAACGGACCGGGTGTAACACGCGAGCTGTCGCCTTCTCTGGGGACGATTGAGGGCTAGAAGGCTCCCCCGCTAGCTCTCACGACCCCAAAGGCCCTTTTAGTCGCCTCCTATGACAGGCAGGGATACCTCGGGAGAATTCGGAGCCCCCCCTGCAGGGCGCAGAATTTTCCATCTAAAGCAACTCGATTTTTGCCTAAAGGTGTTTTAAAAAGCTCCAGGGATTCTGCCTGATTGCTGGTGTGATGATATATGTATGTATGTATCATCGTCTCATTTCATTCACTCTTCCACGTGATCAAGGTCTACATGCTACTGGTGACCACAACACCTTGACAGTTTGTGGTTTCTGCGGTTTGCGGGCGAGACTTCCCCGGCTAAACAATGTTTATAATGTCTGACCTTGCAACGATAAAATATAATTTCTAATTTAATTTTGAGTTATAAAGGTATTTTCGTTTTTCAAATGTTGAAGAATATACCAGTTCTACCCTATCACTTTGCTACTTCGATTTTTTCAATTTATTATTTCAAGGATGACCTTGATCCCTCATTTGGTGAAATGACGTAGGTACCTAACGAATATTAGGTATAAGTAGAGAGTTCACGTAGGTAAATCTTATTTCAGTGGCGACGACTCGCCTGACGAGTTCAGTGTCTTCCGCTAAAACGTAAATGGCATCGGAGAGGAAATGTGTTCAATATTATGTAAGTTTTTCGAAGAATCACATGAAACGCCTGATACAATGTCATATATGAAATTCACATCTAAGCAAGAGAGTGTATAGAAAAATTCAAGACTTCTTTAGACAAGAGGAAAACTCAACCCGGAGTGGTCCCAAGTGACATTATACATTCTTGCACGTCCTCTGAGCCAAGCTGGCAAGGAAAACTGAAATTTAAAAACACTTTACCACGCTATCCCCGTAAAGATGTAGGTACTTTAATTCCCCAGGTATGTTTTGTCTATGTTGGATTGCAATTATTGTAGCGTGTATTGTAGGTAGAGGCCATTGTGAGTAATTTTTTTGAAGCTGACATGTTATGAAGATCTTTAAGGTCTTTGCATAAAGATGTCAAGTTTAGATGTTCGTTTCCGAGACAATGATTTGAATGAAATTCAAAAAAAGGTAAATAGGTTGTTGTTCTTTCAAATGTAGTTATTCTTCCCTAAGATAGAAAAGGTTTTTATGAAAGTCCATTGATTGACAGTGTGTATTTTATATATTTTTTTGTATTTATTACTAATTGATTCGCTTTGCATATAGACAGATATCCTTCTGTCTATAATACCGATTGACCGTATAAGCACCGATTAGTAAATATTAAGGACTCCGCGCTGTCATACTACAGTATAAAGCCATCCTTATACATGTGTGAGTGAGATTCTCAAGGATACCAGATATGGGAAATCTAACAAAATAAGTCATTTGGAGCGCTTCTGTCAATGTGTGATGTTTTTTTACTAGTCCGTGTGTTTAAGAGATGATTTTACCTTAAAAAATAAAAATCCTTAATACTTATCTTTTATAGTTAAACCTAATAGGTCTTACCAATAACTAAATAGAAACACCTATTACCTATACAGTGCGAAAACCAACATAAACTTCGATATGGCCTATAAAATCTGACAACGTTCCCCAAAAAGCTAAATCTCTGTTAAAAATTGAAAACCGATCCACTGCCCTAATCTTTTTTTAAACGACATCCTATCACCTCGTAAATTCAAACGTGCGGTCTTGTATTTGAACAATCTGCCATTTTTAATATCAACCCCAGTGACTAAATGTTTCATCCAGTGTAGCCAGATGGTACCCAGGTGAAATATTGTACGCAATTTGAACGGCTAAATCCGAGCATTTTTTCGTTTCACTCATATTTCGCTTCTATAGAGGTGTAATTTGAAACATGACAGCATTAGGGTTGAGCTTTTAGGAGCAGCCACCGCTTTCGGTATCAATACTCTTTCACAATTACCATTCACATTGGATATGTTCAGCTGGATATCGATCGGAGCGGTATTTTTGTGGGAGATGTTGTATCTCCGTATACTACTTAGTTTTCTTTGAGTTATTAGCATCTACAGTGTAATAGTGTACGTTCTACACGGATAATTATTATTTGAAGTTTCTTTCGGTTGAAACGTTACAAAGAAAGCTTTGAGTAAGAAAATAAATGCCGTATATTTGATAATACACGTAACACACAATACACCATTAAAATTATTATTCGTATTAAGTGCATGTTGCATTTAAATGGAACCCTCATAGAGCCTTAGTCACCTTTTACGACATGCTAGGCAATGAACACAATTATTGCAATTTCTTTAAGTCTTATTCCAAAGTCGGAGTCTCAGAACAAAATAGTTTTTTGTTAGACTAAAATTGCAACCCACATTACCTATGATATCAATTTCAGCTTAAGCGAAAGTCAGAAAATGGCTTAAGTTAAATAAAACTTTATTTTTATTTTTTATTTTATTTTCACTCACAGTTAGGTTAAGTACATAACATTAATACTAAATTATATATATATATATATATATATATATATATATATATATATATATATATATATATATATATATATATATATATATATGTAATGGTATATGTTTAATGGTACCCGGTGTGTGAGAGATTTGGAGCCTAATTCAAATCAAATATTGAATCACACAGCGTAAATATGAAAATTGTAGGTAAAAGAACAAGCTTTTACGAAAAATAGTGGTAATCTGTTATCATTTCTTTAAAACATCCTCATTTTTTATCTATGTTGACACACTCATTAGCCATCGTTTCAGCACTGCAAGGGACATCTGTCATACTAGTCATATCGATTTTAGAACGTGTTGAAAAGTTTATAATTTTAGTTGTGTTATTGGGTTTCTTTAAAAATATTGTATCTTACATTACAGGTTTTATTTTAGGTTATATCTATCACATTCTAAAGTAATATGTTTTGTACATTCCATAATCTATAATATAAAAATGAATCGCTGAATATGTTGCTAAGCGCAAATCTCGAGAACAGCTGAACCGATTTCGCTAATTCTTTTTTAGTTGTGTTTGTTATTGTCAGGTGAAGGTTCTTATGAAAGAAAAAAAAAGACGCGCGGGAAAAAAAATAGGTATTGAAAATCCGAGAACGGGGCGTTACGAAGTGCGCCGGGTCAGCTAGTTTAGAAATAAAAGTAAAAAGAATGAAGTAGCAATTGGTTTTTTTTTCAAAGTTGTGGTTATAAACAATAAATATAAATGACGTGTTAAGTTGTATTGTATTATAAAAATATTCAAAGTTTTATAACAGGCTTCTAATAAAATACAATTCAAGTGGTATTCAACATGATACGAATCCATCGTGTATTTATGTAAACATTATGGTAACTAACAAAAAGTAAGCTAAATATAACCACAGCACAGAATTTCTTGTAATGTATTAAATTTTCACATGTCTCATCCATATACCTTGTCTATAGTTGCTGTTGAATAATAAATAACTCTGTTATATTTGTAGAGACAGAGTAGGCTAGGCAAATGGGATAGCGGCTTACTTATGCATGGGCTTTATCTAATAATACGTAAACCTTGAAACGTCTCGGAGAAAAAGAATTTTGAATTAACAGCCCTGCAGGGTTAGCACGTGTCTAGAACCGCTTTGATGGGATGAACACAGGAGTTGACAAATCAGTAGGACTTTTGATGGCATTACTATTAGTGTAGAAGAGAAAGAGAATCTCGAAATGAATGAAAAGAAGAATGATTTGGGAATATTTTTTTTGAATTCGATTTTATTACTTGTTATTTTTTTATATATGTATATGTATTAAGCAAGCAATACATTAATTTCTGAAAATGTGTCACTCGCTTCTGCTTTTTGCGAAAGCAGAGCTTTTTGCGACGTTTAGTTAGTAACGGGGAAAATGGCGTAGTGTGTAGGACTCCCATTTTTTAAAAGAAGTGTCTTAGTTCATACAAGATAGAGAGACATCTACTAACTAACTAATGTATCTACTAACCTAGTGCTTTAACGATGATGAAAAATTATGCATCAAACTTAAACAACAGCATTAGCCCGCTTCCTATTCATTTTACATTTATGCTTCCACGCAATTTCCCAACTAATCTAAATTTGCAACATTGACTTGGCATTTGTTGCCCGATATAATACTTTTATTATTAACTAGCTGTGCCAGCGGTGTCACCCGCGTTTATGGTTACTATTATAAAGACTATTTCCGTCATACATGATTTCTATGTAACTTTAACCATTAAGGCTGCACACGCGACGGAAGTTTAAAAAATGGAGTAACTTCTCCCGTTTTCCCAACATTTCCCTTCACTACTCTGCTCCTATTAATTGTAGCGTGATGAAAAGTATACTATAACCTGCCCAGGAGTATGAAGAATAATTGTACCAAGTTTCGTTAAAATCCATCGAGTAGTTTTTGTTTCTATAAGGAACATACAGACAGACATACAGACAGACAGACAGACAAAACTTTTCTGATTGCATTTTTGGCATCAGTATCGATCACTAATCACCCCCTGATAGTTATTTTGAAAATATATTTCATGTACAGAATTGACCTCTCTACAGATTTATTATAAGTATAGATAACAACAATTGTTACTAATAATAAAAGTATTTTTAATTCACTGAATGGGGTTATAAACTAACTAACTAAACTTCACGCCAATTCCCTAGCGGGGTAGGTAGAGATTATAAAAGTACCTTAATAATATTTCAGCTAATTTTCTGTCACTTGAATTGCAGTCTAAATTGCAAATAGGCGTCAGAGCTGCATTGAATAAGTACATAGTTCGCACTTCGCTTATCTCGTGACATGAATACCATATCGAGCGACGGTACGTACTATGCAAATACACTCGAGATCAACAAAGAGGTAGAAATCAAATGATGTGGTATAATGTTATAATCATCATCAGAAGCGTATAGGTCGATCTTCCGCCGATTAATATAGGTCCATTCTTGTAATAACGGAACGTAGCCGTTATGTCACTCACATGTCAGTTGCCCTTTTACGTGTTGCTCTCTCTCTCTTGCATCCCACCTGGACACTGACGCATGGTTGCTCCATTATAAATTTTAATAAGTGTACAAACATCTATACTTATAATAAATCTGTAGAGAGGTCAATTCTGTACATGAAATATATTTTCAAAATAACTATCAGGGGGTGATTAGTGATCGATACTGATGCCAAAAATGCAATCAGTAAAATTTTTGTCTGTCTGTCTGTCTGTCTATATGTTCCTTATAAAAACAAAAACTACTCGACGAATTTTAACGAAACTTAGTACAATTATTCTTCATACTCCTGGGCAGGTTATAGTATACTTTTCATCACGCTACAATCAATAGGAGCAGAGTAGTGAAGGGAAATGTTGGGAAAACGGGAGAAGTTACTACATTTTTTTAAACTTCCGTCGCGTGTGCAGCCTTAATGGTTAAAGTTACATACAAATCATGTATGACGGAAATAGTCTTTATAATATTAACCATAAACGCGGGTGACACCGCTGGCACAGCTAGTTATAAATAAAATCCCTGAAGACCTCAAGCAAGAAATGGCTTATTTAATATACTACAATTCTAATGTATCCCTCGGAATCCAATCTTTGGCATTGCTCCTCTAGTCTGTGCGTGCCATTTTGTTCTTAGCCTAATTTTACATATCTATCTAGTTAGAAAAATCCTTATAAAAAGGAACTTATACGTATAATGAAGCAGTTATTACTGATTATGGTAAAAGCGCAAATCAATTAAATTTTTTTATTTATTTTAGTAAATAGAAAAAAGAAAATTCGCAATGATAAACATCGGAAAGGCTTTCGTTTTTCTACAGTTTTATTTGTTGAATTTATAAATTGATACTTTTCAGATGAATCAACATTCTGCACCTCCAACATTCGTAATGTTTTTTGGCGTATTCAAATACTACATAGAATAAATAAAAAACTAACTTTATGTTGCCGGGTTAAGAGAAACCAAGCTCAGTATAAAATTGGTACTCCTTCAAATCACTTCTAGTCCTCCATAGTTCGTCGCCCACAAGCCTACGTTCGTTGTTGAAAGGGGGTGGGTAGTGGGGATTCAGCTGTTGCATGCAGCCGCTCCGACGTTAAAGTTTTAAACGGTTCAGATACAGATGATTATAATAATATAATCCGTGCAGAGATAGCGGGGAGGCATGGCTTTGTTGAAAAGTAACATGGACGTGCATTCCTACATTGTCACAGACAGACATGGCTTACGTTTGTATATGGCGGTAAAATCATTCAACCTATTTGTATTATAATAATAATAACTTTATTTCACTTAAAAAGTTACAATTTAAGTACCTACATAAAAGTGGTCGTAGTCACCTTGTAAGCAGAAAATGCCTGTCAGGCGACTACGCTCTTGCTTAGCTTAAAGTTATAAAAATAATGTTCGTTTTACAAAATGAGAAAACTAAAGTAATGTTTGCATATACATGCACTTTTTATATAACCAAATTTTAACTACATAATTGTGTGTATTGTAAACGTGTATGTGTGTGTGTGTGTGTGTGTGTGTGTGTGTGTGTGTGTGTGTGTGTGTGTGTGTGTGTGTGTGAGTGTCTGTGTGTGTGTGAGTGTCTGTGTGTGTGTGAGTGTGTGTGTGAGTGTGTGTGTGTGTGTGTGTGTGTGTATGTGTGTGTGTGTGTGTGTGTGTGTGTGTGTTTGTATGGGTGTAAAATGGATATGACTATTCATAAGAGCTTTTGTAAGGCCTACATGAATAAAGATATTTCTGTTTCTATATCACTTGTGCTGTATATAGCTATTAGGCAGTAGTAAACTTCTAGTTGACGCTGAATTTCAAAATATGTGAATTGACCTTTACATTAATGATAATACTTTATAATAAATAATAGTAATTTTTAATTTGAAAGAGACATCATTTCGACGATTGAATTAAAAATCATTTAATTTTATTATAAACTGTGCCTGTTATATGGCTGATTCGATTGCGCATTCGTTAGTGACCCTGCCCCATGCGCCAAGAATTGTGGGTTTGATCCCCACCCAGGGCAAACATTCGTGTGATGAATATTTGTGCTTGTTCTTTCTCTGGGTGTATATTGTAATACCACTGTTGGTCTGATATTCGTAACACAAGTGCTTAAGCTACTTGCCTCGGAGTCAGATCAATATGTGATGTATTCAGATATTTAATTATTATTATATAACTGTTTTCTTTTTTAAAACATCCTTCAAACTATAGTTCGTTGGTATCGGTATCTTTTTAAAGTAATTCTTTACAACATTCATCATTTAGTAGTACCTATGTAGGTGTCAAAGTTTTTTAACAAAAGCAACCTACACCATTAACGACTTTAACAAACCAGGGGCGTATTTACAAAGACTTTTTCTCGTCCGCACTAACGGACATCCCGTCAGATACTAACACTGCGTGTGCCTTTGTATGGGACATCAACCCGCTCTGAGGAGTCATTGTTCGACGAGTTTTGGGCAGAATAGCCATTTTCACGGGAAGTTTTCCTCCGAGAGACACGCAGGTCGGGTATATCCTTTACGATATCACTATAATGTGTCCCGTTTTCTATCTAAAATGAGCTGATGTTTTTTTTTAGGTTTAAGGCGGTGGTAGCTAGTGAACACGCGCCATGCATTTGAGGAATATCACTTCAAATCTAAACACGTATCTTTAGATTTCTCTGAGATGCGGAGACCCGTATATGAACGTTTGAAATCTGAATTACTACTAAATTTTTTATTAAATTTAAGCTTAACATAGTAATACAGCATCTGCAGAGTTACATTATCAGTTCTGATATTTAAACTTCTCAAGTCTCGCATGTTGCAATATCCAAATTTTTAACCCTGGGAAAAAACACACTCTTTATAAAAAAATCTTTATTAAAAATAAGATATTACACGACACGCGATAATCAGACCGAAATTCAGGCGGGTGGAGCAAAAGTAGATACTAGACATGTTTATAAGTGGACAAATTTCATCTTAGGTTAAAACATATCGATACAGCCTATTCTAGGTCGCATCATCAGTTACTGACATTTAACTTTTTTGATACTATATAGAGCGGTGGTAGCTCAATGGTAAGGACACGCGCCTCTACCGAGAGATGCGAGTTCAAACCCGAGCACGTACTTCTGGATTTTTCAAATCTATGGGTATTTATGGGTATTTATACCACTAGCTCGACGGTAAGGGAAAACATCGTGATGAAACCTGCAAATTCAAACAAGTTGGATTTGTAACCATGATCCAATAATTGTTTGGTTCCCCTATCTTAGAGTTCCGAAGTTCAGATAGGATAGCGGTAGTATCCGAAGGTGATTTATATTTTACAAGCTAATCGGTCTAGAAGTTAGACACCTAAGCCAATAATGGCTTGAATCCTTCGGTATTTTATAGTCGAGTCATGAATTATAAAAACTAAATAAAAGTATGAAAATTTGAAATACAGTATGGAATTCATGTCTTTAGGAATCTCACCATATCCTAATTTGATTTTGATTTATCATTAAATCAGAAATTCCATGTTTTTAGGAATTCCACCATATCCTAATTTGATTTTGATGATAAATCTGAATGATTTGATCAAGGTTAAAAAAGCTGGACCGGACCGAACGAAAAACATTAATAGTTGCCTATTGGCATGATTATATTATATTATATTGTTACTACGCAAACGGCGTTTGTGAAACTATGTGAAACTATTACCGCTATTAATGTTATCCCATTAATAAAGAGCTTTGACCACTAATGAATTTCCAATAGGGATACCGATCTCACAATAATATCGAGGTCTATTGCATACTAACTTCTATTCGACAGTCAAGTAACTTGTTTCGTTAAGATTAGGACGGGTCATGAAGTTTCAGGAATACCTAAAATGAAGAAATAATATCACCACCTTAGAATCCCAACCTCTTGTAGTATGTTCTGCACTCCAAATCTTGATAACAGGACCAGGCCTCTTCTTAGTGGCTGAAGGAAACGCAGCAGGTTGATAGCCATTTTTCAGCGGTTTTGTTTATACGGGTGGTTCAATTTCTCTTTCTCAAAGAAAGAAGGAAGGATGTAGGAGCCGCGGAAGGCCCAAGCTCACCTAACACGACCAGATTGGTCGTGTATTAACAGAAGGTGATGTTAGGAGTCATAAAAACCGTAGAGCTTGTATGAAAAGGATTATGAATGTTGAAGAGGCGAGTGAGGTGTGTAAGGATCGTGCCATATGGCGTTCGGTTCTCTCTGCTTACCCCGCTAGGGAAGTGGCGTGAAGTTTAGTTAGTTTAGTTTAGTTAGTTCAATTTCTGTCGAACGGGCCTTGACAAACCGAGAAAAAAGCACAGATTAATTTGTCATCTTAACGGCTGATCCTCATTCTTATCAGTGCCAGGATACGCCTGACATTTGCTGACCGCATGATAGAAGAGAAGATCATACTACTGGTTAATCTTAGTCATAATAAAGCCTATCGAGGAAAAAGATAATGCAGGTCTAAATCTTAATCTTTTTCCTCAAATACTTTATTTTGACCTTCAGTACAATCAAACATCATGATTTTTTTCCGTAAAGTCATTCTGAGTAGCATTTTAACTAAATAGGTATTACATATAGATTTGTTATCATTTGATAATGACTTGTGTATTGATTATCAATAAAGTATTAAATTCATGTTATGTAGTTATTATGACTAACATTGATACATAATAGGTATTTTCGTTTGTTTATAACCAATATATATTTTTATATGTGGTCAGCAGGATAGGTATCCTGCTGGATAGGTCCTAACTCACTTACAGCAAATAAGTATATCGTTTTTCGACTCATTGGAATGGTTTTGAGAACGGTGAGAGGTAATGGTAATGTGAATGATATACGACGTGTGGGGGTTCAAACCCCGTAAGTATTTACATAATTAGCTCGCACGGTGAGCTTAAAACCACTTTTAATGAGTTTCCGTGATCCAAATGTCTGGTTCTTCTATTCAAGGATTATGAAGGTAAGATCTGTTGCTTCAATGTCAATTCAATTTACAAACTAAAACTGAGCTTCATGCCACTTCCCTAGCGGAGTAGGCAGAGGGAACCGAATACAATTTACTTTATTTACGCACCAGACTCGCTTATTCCTGGAGCATGATCTAAGCAGACCCCAATCATGCACGGAACGTGACCCTAGAAATAGTTCAGGAGTAGATATTAGACTTATGATGGACAAGGTTTGATGATGGAGCAGGGAAAATATAAGATTAATATATCTTTTCCTAGTCAATAAAGGGATTTTCTAATAACGTACATAATTTGTCTTATGTTGGTCGGGGACTAAAAAAGAATGTCCCTACTGTATCTCTTGCCTAGTATGTCGTAAAAGGCGACTAATAGTATGTCGGGTTTTGGGTATGTTATTGTGTAGGCGACAAGCTAGCCACTTGTCACTACTTTTTCACAATTTTCCATCTAACCCAGCCCAGTTTTGTTTTTGGCTGAATGCGGTTAAAGGGGCGTGCTGCCCTTTTGACTCTGCCTACCCCTTCGGGGATTATGGGCGTGATATTATGTATGTATGTACATAATATCGTACATAAGGTACCCGACACAGTTCAAAAGGTTAGTAAGCTGAAGTGGCAATGCCTAAAACGAGATAATGCCCCCGCAAGATAGACTGACGATTGACCGGGTGTCAAAGTGGCGTGGAGGCAATGGTTCAGGGTCGTCCAAATTCGGTCGTCGTGGAAGTCTTTGGGGGAGACTTATGACATCTGTAGGTTGACAATGATATAACGTACACGGTAGTGTGTCTACTATTAGACTGAAAAGCTGTCAATAAAAGTTAAATTAACAAAATAAAAGTCACCGCATTGGGACCTTGAGTCAAAGTAACTCATACTTAATCAAATAGCTTGTCACTTTCAAATGAATAGAACAGACAGACAGCAGACAGCGGAGTCTTTTAGTAATAGGGTCCAGTTTTTACACTTTGGATACGAGACTGATGGTCTCGTATCCAAAGTGTAACCTATAAAAAGAAATTACTATGGTATCTCAAAAACTCACGAAGTTACATAAGCTTTTGTTGCCTCGTTGTCCTCGCGCGAGTATGGTTCGCGGCTTATTAAAATAATACAAACAACCTTGCGACCTTGTAGCAAGCAATATATTTGATAAAATAAGAAATAGTAATTCTTTTTGGACCGTTTGGTCGTTCGTTCGTTCAAGGACGTTCGGTTCTCTCTGCCTACCCTGCTACGGAAGATGTCGTAAAGCGAGATAGTTTTTCTTTTTTTTTTCCATGTTCACTTGTTTATGCAATGTGGGCGCATCATAGTAAGTTCATTATTTATGGGTGGAAAAGTTATGAAGTAAAAGGGTTTCAACATAGGATTATATATTTTATTTTTCTGCCAATACCTTCAACAGATAACATCGTATGATCATCAATAAAAAATAATCTCAGAAATAACGAAATTAACAAACGGTAAACATAATTTCTTATACATTTAAAAACAGCTGTAGCTTTTATGCCCTATTAATCTTAGCCTTAAACATTTTACAAACATATAGGTACATTTGGTTTTATATATAATAAATAATATCTTATAAACAGTCAGGTTATAAACTACAATGGTCTTGCAATCATGTACTTCAGAGTGGGCGGGCTCCCTTTAAAAGAAACATCAAACTGTTTCTCCAACACTTCACAGGGAACCTCGAAGATTGTCTCCCAGCCGTCGTTTGCAGCCGCCTTCTGGGAGCCGAATGCTGTCATTAACCCGCCAGTCAGGGGAAGCCCATCTCTGGTGCACAGTAAGCGTCTACGGAAGAATAACAATACATTTTAAAACCTCAAGTTTATTAAACAATACACTTTTAACACTGGCTACGAAACCAAAATTTAGAGCTATGAAATAGGTGTGTTATGTATTGAATATTTATCAGGTACGCCACCACTAGAGGTTGAAGAGCAGAAAGAAATATTCTTAATATTACGGTACCTTAACAAAAAAAAAAAACAAAATCAAAGGAATAAATATTTAAGGCAACAGAAGTACTCTGCATTGTAAATAGTAGGAGATCTGGCATCAATTTTTGGGCAGGTGATGGATATGACTCCTATTATAACCCAACACGGAACTGCAGACCTGGCTGGTGAGTAGCGAGGCTAAATCAAGATAGATAGATTGTTAAATCACCTGACATGTAGAAAGTCCCACCAAAATGATCTACCTTTTTAGAAACCTATTGTTTTAGTTATAAAACTTTTCGTAAAATATATTTGCTTGCTCCTGTCAATGTTGAAACCTCGACTAAATCGTCTGGCTTATTTTTTTTTTTTTTTTTACATTACAGCATACCTATATTTTCATTTGCATATTGCAAAATGGTTGTTATGAAAAAAAGTTCAAAATTACGAATCATGGGCATCGTAAACACATTATGTTGTTTTCAATATTACTCTTAGCTTTACTTATACCCCATGTACGTTTGAAAGTGTCACAAACTGATGAATTGATTTTTTGAGTTACTTTAATAAACGGTAATTCATTTATTGGTCTTAGTAATTCATTTATTGGTTTTAGTATTAAAATATTTTATAAACTTCCAGAAAGTCTACTAGCATTACCTTCACATAAGTTCAAATTGTGCATTAAAGCGTTCTTAATGAATAAGGGCTAATATAAGATTGAAGACTTCCTAAATGATAAGCATATATGTTTAACTTCATAATGAAGTGTTCACCTGCAGTGTTGTTACCTAATAAGTATAGATTATTAAGTACGAAATTTTTAATTTTGGCATTTAAAAGAGTAACTATCGAGTTTCTTGCCGGTTTCTTCGCGATAGATTCTACCTTCTGAACCGGTGGTAATACTTTTTTGCTGTTTAAATTGAGTATTTATAAGTGCTTTTTTGAAGCTTATACAAATAAAGAGATTTTGAATTTGAATTTTGAAACCGAGCGTTGGTATTGGGTCAAACGCCGACGGACTTTTCAAATATAAGTAAGTATAGATTATACTTGCTCGGCGGTGAGGGAATACATTGTGACGAAACCTACATATTAAAAATACCTATGAATGTGTATAATGTAATGTATGGTTCCAGCATGCAGATCGTCAGTCGTTTCAATGTAATTGCCACTCGCACGGGACATAACGCTATGAAGATGTTTATAAATTCAAGGCCTAAATAAATAGCACTTACGACTTCGCGAATTTGTAATAGCGTTGGAAGTCCGCAAGTCCTTTTTAAAATACTTACCTGGAGCGTAACAGCTTTTGTGCGATACCACATCCTCTATAATCCGGATGCACTACTAGTCCTTTGCCGTCATAAAAGCTGTCTATCCCAAATTGCTTTATAACATCATACATTCCTGCGACTGTCATAACTAGTTCTATTAACTTTACAGATTCTGAGGGAGCATTGTGGCTCTGAAAATAAATTATAAAAATATCAGCGCAATAAATATACAGTTTAGATGGTAACGATACATAAACATATGTATGTTGTTTTTATTTGTAAGTGCTTTATTAGAAGCTTTGCAAATAAAGATATCTTAAATTTTGACTCTGATTTTATTCTATGAAATAGGCCTGTGAAAGTCATATTATATTTTTATTAACTTTGTATTTTTAATGATGTTTTGTTCCATGTTCTTACATGGAACGGATTAATAATCAAAAAGGATTCTGTAAAAACCAAAATATCAATCAATATAGCAATCATTGACTTTTTACAGAAGGTAATGACTAATATGGATAGGAGATATCATGTAGCAGGCTTGTTCGAACGTGTTGTGAAAACGTGGTTGTGTATGTAATAAAAAAAAATATCTTTACCTTTAATATTGCTTTTATCTCTTCCAAGCTAAGTTGAGGATCATCTTTTTTTGTGAGACTTATCGCTGAAGCTGCAATCATTTCCCCGGCGTTATCAGAGCCATCGTCGATACAACAAATAGTTATCGTGGAGTTTTCTAACACCTTTTCAAATGCGTTTTGAGATGTTTTTAACGCAATTGGATTTTCAGAAACACCTGTAATAGATTTTTAATTTATATAGCAAAGATGCAACACAAGATACATTAGGCGACAACGAGGTGTTCGAGTAAAATATACAACATGCGATGCACCTCGTCCGCACTAAAGCTATGTCGCGAACTTATAATGGTTTTTAGTTATATTTTAATTTGTTTAGCTTTTCATTCTCTAAAATATTTTTACTAACATTTCCCAATTATCTGTTAGATTGGATTTTTGGTTTATTTGTTGGTTTAAATAAAAAAAATATATACAAAGTACCTACGATTGAAGAAGTAATCCTGTAAAATCGTAAAAGTAAAGTGAAAACTTGTTAACTAATTACGTATCGGCTACTTTCTATGCAGAAGGATATTTAAGTACGCATGTAAAAATAACGCTAAACGTCGACGTTCCAAATATTAATGTAGGAACACTTTAACTAATAGCTTTGAATCCATCAAATCAGACAGAAATAAAGTTTATAATATTATTAATTCGACCAGTTCAAACATACGCAACAAAAGGATTTCTTTACCTGAAGCTTTGTGGTAAGTTTCCTCTTTTGATAAATGATTAGTAAACAAATCTTTGCATTCCTGCAGTCTTTCTTTAGGCAAGTCCAGAATCTTCAGTTTCAGCTCACCATTTTTACCGTTCACGGTAAATGTACTCAAAACTTGAGGTTTCGTCGACATTTTTATGTGTATCTATAATGGAAATCAATCAAATTGTATAATTATAATATAGTCTTTAGTAATAATATGACCATTAAAGACTAGACACTAGTCACATAGACATATTATGTAAAGATATTGACTCTATTATTATTATATCGTCGTCATCTCCGACTGAAAAATTATGTGCCAAATGTCTTCCTTGCCTAGCATGTCATAAGAGGCGACAAATGGCATATCGGGTTTTGGGTGTGTGCACAGATAACCTGTGGGTGTGTGATTATGTCGGCAATGAGCTAGCTTGTCACTACTTGCAGTTCACAATTTTCCATATAACACCTTTATACCTATAGTCCCTTGACGTCCAAGGACAAGTTAGATATATTTCTCCTTTCAAAATAGGTATAACTGAAAAATAAGAAACTTAAAAGAATTCTGAAAAATTGAATTATTCATTTAAATAATTAAAAAATTAAGATACAATTTATTATAATTTTTCTATACATCGTTGAAAACACATTTTAAAAGTTTATAAGAAGATTCGTTGATTCCGACATATAACTCTTACGGCACTCCACTATATACGTGATTTCGAAAGACATTATGTGACTCATATATTTGATGTTTCATATCAAAGATAACAGTTGCTAAGCCGTTTGTAATATACTGTTAAGAAGTTTCTAACTTGTGATCCTTTCATCAAAAACGCCTTAAACTGTACTTCATTATTATTTACCTATTCAAGTGCTACTTTTTAATAAATCTCGATTCCAAAACTGAATGAGAGTAAAATTTATAACTTTCAAAAAATCTTAGGGGTTTGATAAATAAATATATAACATTTTAACCTTACCTTCAATAAGCTTTAAAAGGTTGGCGTCAATGATGCTTGGTAAGCAAGGACAAATTAGACTAAGGTATATCTATTATAACATGTTTTATATGTAGTTATCGTTATCTTTGTTGATGATATTGTCCAATATCATCAACAAAGATAATTATAATCATAAAAACCAGATTAGTTGACGCTCCCCGATCAATTCTAAATATATTATATCATGCTATGCTGTAACGGTCAACGTCTGAGACGTGATCATTCTTCTCATTTGAATCTCAACACAAGTAATGCCACATATTTTTCTTAGAGCAGCATTTACGACATATTATACATGTCAGGCTTCACCTACCATATATACTTAAACATGAATACTACAACCAATTAAATGTCTTTCGTGTTTCTTCCTTTATATATAAATCAAATTATTCATTAACATTAAAATTTAAAGTTTATAGTCTATTATCACAAATTACATAGTTTATAATTAAAGGCAGATTAATTATGCTACTTACCTTACAATTTCCAGATGACAAGGTTTTTACGTAGTTTAACAAGAATTCAGCGTGGACTCGTACGCATCGCACGGTGGAACGACGCCGACTGGCGCGACCAATTCCGATGGTCCCGAGTGGTGACAAGTGGCTAGCTCGTCGCCTACACAACCACATACCCAAAACCCCATATACCATTAGTCGCCTTTAACGACATGCTAGGCAAGAAACACAGTTAGCACATTATTTTTAAGTCCGCGACCAACATGGGACAAAAAAATAATGTCTGATGATAATTTCATCGTAATATTTAAGTATTAATAGTACTTAATGGGTAAAGACACTCGCAGCACATGCGAAAGGCGTTTTAACCTTAGCGCTAATCTCTAGATCTATATAATACACGTACAGACTTAATAGGTACCACTAGTTTGTCAGTCAGTAAAAATATCGTGAGAAACTACACACAATACAAGTGTGACCATGATTTGATTTGTAGGTCCCCCTGCTTAACGGTTACGACAAAGGTCAAATAGTTTAATCTAATAACCATAATCACTAAGTTCAAGATGCAAGGCCAAGCAGACCCCCACTAGGAACATGACATAATGCTGCAGACGAATAAAGAAGTTTAATTCACATTATTATTATTATGGACTGGCTCGATGGCGCATTCTTGTGATGAATACTTGTATTTGTTCTGTTCCTAGTTTATTTAAATATATTTGTAATACCACCGTTGAATCATATATTCGTAACATAAATGTTAAAGCTACTTAGCTCGTAGTTAGATCAATGTATGTTGCCTCATATCACATACATAACACCACGCCCGTAATTCCCGAAGGGGTAGGCAGAGTCAAATGGGCAGCAGTCCCCTTCAACCACATTCAGCCAAAAATAAGTTGGCTGATATCTGTCTTATATATTTATTATATATTTTTGTGTGTAAGTCTAGAATGTATTTATTATTATAGTACATACATGTGGCTTTACGAAAACATTAAACTATATTTATCTTCGGTGATCAAGGAAACAAATTCGTGGAGACTGCTGGCTTCGCCAAGCAAAACAAACTTATGCGTTTGTATCGTAATGGGAATCGTAAACCAATTCATGTCGCCCTAATGGCCTGATCTTGGCCGACATTTTCCTATTATACGATTGGGGAATATACTAACTACAAGTTAAGCAATTCCAACGGTTTTTTTTGCAATCTATTGCAACTATTGAGCAACTTACACTAATCTATACAAATATTATAAAGAGGAAAGGTTTGATTTTTTGTTTGTTTGTTTGTTTGTATGAATTGAATAGGCTCCGAAACTACTTGGCAGATTTGAAAAATTCTTTCACTGTTGGAAAGCTACATCATTCCTGAGTGACATAGGCTATATTTCATTTTCAAAAAAAATAGGCATCCTTACTAAAATTACGATAACGTAATCCAAGGTGTGAAAAAAATATCAAAAAACTACCTTACATCGCGTGCGCTGCGAAAACTATTGATGATAGAACAAAATGATATACTACATTTTTTTAGAACACACCATTATCTACAAAAAATCAGCGGCAGCATATCTCTAACTATTACAGTCATGTCACAATAAGCGTTTTTTTTATTGAAAAAAAGAAATTAAAATACCACCGCTACAAAAAGCTCTTTATTTGTACCTTGGTATTAACCCTTATCAAAATAAATGATGTATTATTTAAGACTGCTTCAATATCTTTATATTACTTTTTGAATTATTCGATTCTGACAATCCATTCAAAAGATATCACGAGTTAAAAAAAAATTAAAAAATAAACTGTATTCGGCCAGCTATGCGTTGTAGGCGTCACTCGGGCAGGGGTACGGGAGGGGGGTTAAGATCACGAAATAAACTTGCCGCGCGGCTCACTCGCGCGGTCGGCTCCCTACGTGATGGACGTGTGCGGAATTTACGCTTGATAATAATTCGTTTAGTAAGTAACTAAACCGATTTAAAAAGTTCTTTTCAGAACTAAACTCTTTAAAGCTTCTTTAATAGCGTGTAACATAGGCTTTATTTTATCCCCGTATTATTACAGGAACGGGAATTACGCGGGTGAAACCGCGGGGCGCTGCTAGTTATATATATTTGGCGACAGATATCCGTATTCCCTTTAAGGGAGTCAAACTGTTGGTATAGAAAGCTTTTGCTGGATTTTTTTCTTTAATATGGACGTTAGTGGCCTATTTGGGGTATTATTAAATTTGCATTGCATTACACGGGTCCGTCTGTCTGGGAGACGATTTCTGTGTTCCTAGGCGCAGGAGGCCCCGCTATGGCAGGGCCGACGCTGGGGCGTTCACGGTGGTTATCGTTACGCGATCCCGTGGGCGCCTTATATAGAGGCGTAGACGGTACATCCCAGGGGCATAGTCGGTATACCCCGCCTATCACCATCTTGGGCTGAGCAGAGTCCTCTTACCATCCAGAGGGCCCTGGGAGTCCGACACACCCCGCTGATTCCCCCCAATTTCAGTGAGGCGGTGCGTAACGCAATTTCTTGGGTCAACAAATAAAAAAAAAGGATACCCCTGACATTTGCTGACCGCAAGATGGGAGAGAAGATCATGCTTCCCTGATTATACCTACATTATCTTTTTCCTCAAAGGGATTTATTTCGACGTTCGATAATGACTTGTATATTGTATACATTATCAATAGAATATTAAATCCCTGTTAAGCTGTAATGATTAACATTGATATATAGTGGTTTCGTTTGTATATAGGTATGTACTAGTATTTCTGTGGTCTGTGGTAGGTACCCTATATTTTTATAGCGAGCAATATTGTGTCAAAAAGAAACATATCTAATACGAAAGTAGGTAATTGATGGTCTTACAGTAATAGCAGCTCACAGCAGCAAGTTATGGAGTCTAGCTGCCCGTTTGACTCTGCGTACCCCTTCAGGGGTTTTGGGCGTGATGATATGTAAAGGTATGCACTTCATAATTACGACAGAGGGAAATTACAAAAAACATTACTTTATTTACACGAACTACTCTTCAGGATAACAATATCAACTATCAGAGGAAGTTCTGTAGTAGCCAATAACTATACTACCTCGTACAGGGAAAATAAACTCGCATATAATATAAATTATCCGGCTTACAAGCGAAACTGGCAATTTGATACCGACTATGTACTCGTACTTTTGCTACTCTCCTCCTTGAGAAACAAAAATAATAGCATTGTAAGCATCAGTGCCTTTCCTCTCTAAGAGAAAAGTACCTAATACGTTCTTAGATATTTATTAATCTGTGAAGCAGTACCTAAACCGAAATATGACTTGAAACTTTGAGCCACTTTTATTATTTTTCTCCACCAACATAAATATTTATCCAGTCTGAAAATAAAAAAGAAGCTATCGAGACATCGTATAGACTTGATGAAGGCGAGGAAAAGTAATGTAATTGCAATAATTACTTGCCGACCAAAATAATTTGCTCTATTTGGGCTCATAGCAAGTGGTATATTCCTGGAGAAAAGTCTGTAAAACTCAGGAAAATAAAATGCACATTTACTCGTAATAAGCCCTGGGTTGACACTGGATGACTGGTAGTACCTGAGGGATCCAAACAAAAGCAACGTCGCATCTGGACCCAGACATTTCTTATAACAAAAAAACTCTTTGTATATAAATATAAGCCACAGCACCTTAACAAGCTAATTATTATTAACTGAGCATATAATTAATTTTGAATTATTGTTGTACAATGTTTAAATATTGATTTCCCTTCGGCAATGAAGTTTGAGTATATAAGTTAAGTAAAGTGAAGTATATTTCACAAACATTAATTAAATACATTGTTTCCAACTTAAACAGCAACTTTTCATGCAACATAAATGTTACGAAGCGTAAAGACTTAATTGGATCGGTGTCAATATAAATCAAGATTTGGAGATAGCTGTTCTTATTTAAGCTGAAAGCGACATGTAAAGTGACTCTGCATTCACCTTCCCAAAATCTGCGCTTTGAAAATTTATGAAGTTTTGTTCGCTACTAGAATTTCATGCTGCTTAGAGATTTAAAGCAACTCTTTCTCAGTTCATCTTCTTATCGAATTATTATTCTTTTGACGTTTGGTAAAACATCGTGTTTGTATCATCTCGTTTCCCATTACATAAGTACATACGAATAAATAACCAAGTAGTAGCGGACGCCCTTAAGTACATTTACTACATTGGGTTGGGTTGGATAAAAAAATATGATAAGTCAGTTATGGTCACAAACCTAACACCCAAAAACACCATTAGTTGCCGTGTTCCTACGATGTGCTAGACAGGAACACAGTCCCAGACCAACACGCGATTAATATTCGACAAGATTGGTATCCAGTTAAATTTATATCTAGGTATTTCCTACATAAATTATCGGTAAATTATGACGACGATATTCGATACTTTAACAAAGGTTGACGCCTTAAAAATCGACTCACGAAACGGCTATTTAACAAGCATAATCATTGAGATTAAATAATAGCGTCAGATTTCAGATCACAATAAACCACTCAGTCATCCGAGCGTCTTCCGGGAGCGTTAAAAATACGTTTTACACGTTATCGCGGGGTCCACAATAAATCACTCCATTCTTACCCCCACTTTCTTTTATACCCCGTAAATGGACTCAATAATCAGGTGAATATAAGTTTGGGATGTTGAATCACTTTGTCTGGAGGTACTTTATGGGACGCTGGGGAAATCGTGGAATTTCCTCCGCCATGGTGTCAGTGTGTGTTAAACAAATGAGCTGTGTTGATGTATTAACCCCGGTCTTGCGTTGGGAATTGTGAAATTGACAGCCAGCTGGTTAATAATTCAGCGTTTCAGAATTTTGGGATACCAGTTTTTTTTTTACCAGAGAAAAGCGTTACACAGGAGTTACGCTTGTTACGCTGGAGAAATAGCATGGTTTGTAGGACTCTAAGGATCTATTAGAATAGGTATACTTCTCTATCTATAATCCCCTTTGTTTTCAAGATGTGATATATTAACTAAACACAACTTTAGCTTTTCTTCAACTACAACCCACATTATAATAGTACCACTAACAGTCTACAAAACAGGCTGTACGTAGATATGTACCTACGACAATGCCAAATAAATGGACAAAATTAAGTAGTTACACATAATCAAAAGTAAACAGACATATTTTCCTTCTAAAGAAAACTGTTTTCATACATAAAATAATAACACAAGTGCTTCGCTCATCCAGAATGAATAGATGTTTAGATACCTTGACATTTGTGCTGATACCTATTTTTATTTTCTCACTAATGCGAATGTTGACGTGTTACTTAAGTTCCATTAGTGACAACTCGTTGAGCTCCACTAGACTGTGAAAGCAAGTTTAAATATGCAAAAAACTACAAAACAATATTATCTATTCAGGGCTGTATTCTAGAATCGCCCTAAAAACCACTTTTCAAAAGTAAGTATCTAATAAATAAAAAATGGCGGGTTTAGTTTATTAGTAGATGTCTATTTTAAGTCCTGCTATATATATTAGTAGGTATAGATGAAAAAGTTACCACCACTTGTGGGTTCACCGTACTGTACTTAAACTCTGTAGGCAGCAGGCGCAAGCAGAAAGTAGGGCGCCCAGAATAGGCCTGTCTATGCCTGTCTAGTGACGTCTCTTCTCGCAATTACGCCGCGTCGGCGGGATCTAACGACGCACTTTGCAGTTGCAAAGATTTTAGAGCAATGAACATTCCCATCGGACAATTTCGTAAGTAGCTTTTTGCCCTTTCGTCCTTCCTCTACGTCATCGCTATCATAACTGATTTACGCAGCTAAGTCACAGAACTATTGGACTTACAGTATTAGTACATACTTATACGAGTATACATACTATCACGTTCGCCATCCCCGAAAAAACTCGTTAACCAAATTAAGTGAAAAATAAAACTGAGCTCTGTTAGATGAAAAATTGTGAAAAAGCAGTGGCAAGTGTACACAATACTAGTCGCATATCTATATAATCACAAACCCATCAATAAGCCTGGTTTTCCTGTCACGCTGACGGCCGGCGCTGATGGGTAAATTTGTATGTAGCGTTTTTGAGTCGCGCTGACCGCTCAGCGCTGACGAGTGCATACATTCTAGCTGTCAGCGCTGATGATCAGCGCGCGATCAGCGTGACTCTAAAACCAGCAAATGTCGCTTTTATGACATGCTAGGCGAGGGGAAGCCTAAGGTTCTTTTCGTAGAACATGGGATCTAAGTATTGTTAGTAAATAATATAAACATTTAATGCAGTGTTTTATTTTTTGTGTGTTGAACTTCTTATTGCAGAAAAATATTTCGCGAACTCGCTTGTTTTCTTTTAATATTAATCAGCTAATAATTTTCTATACATCTATCGCAGGCTGTTTTTAAATAACTGTAATTCTTCCGGTGGTAGTATTATTTGTTCTTTTTTGTTATTGATTAATTTATAAGTTCTTTCTTGAAGCCTATATAAATAAAGATATTTTGAATTTGAATTTGAAATCTATTTAGACGCTTTGGCTGGCTAGGGCCATCCACACGTTTTAAGACAGTGGTTTAGTGATTGTGTAAATAATATATAATTACTTTACACAAGCTCAATACTTATCTGGAATGACAAGCTGATATTTGGTTAAGGAAATAAAAATTACTTCATCACATTATGAAGTCATCTAATTGTGGATAATTACATCATCCCTGTAATTATTTACCTTTAATTTAGGCAATCATATCATACCCATATTTTGATATTGCAAAATATTTATCACTATTAAAAACCATGTTTTTCACTCTCTTTCTGTGACACGTTGTTTTTTTAAGTATGTTATGTTACATTTCTTACAGAATAATGTTCATGCAACTACTGTAGTTACTATACTATAGTTGGATTCATTTCTCTAAACGCAAGTAGCTATAAGGACGGGGACTCCTCAACGAAGCTACCGCGTATTTCCATTATTTAGCGGGAGCTATCTGGATCGGTAATGGTGATGGGCACTGCACTGAAAAGTTTAGTTCGTCGTTGCTGATTAACTTTTAGTAGGATCTTGGAATAGTAGTTGAATGTTGTATTTTTGTAAGTGCTAATAAAACTAAAAAACTCAAATGAACTTCATCCCATACAACAAGCGTTATTTTAATGCCGTTTTTTGCTCGATATTGGTACGGAATTTTCGTGCGCGTGTCCGATTCGCACTTGACCGGTTTTTTGCTACTTTTTTGCTAATTGCCATCACTGCGATAGACTTGTTCTTGGGACAATAAAAATATGCTTTCCGTTTAGACTCTTAAAGTTTCTTGAAAGCAACCTCTTCACAGACTAACTTTGCCTATTTATCGTGGATCTCGGGTCTCAAATGCGTACGAGTTCGCCCCTGTTCAGTTAATCAATTTATAAATGTCAATCGTAAGTAAATTATGGAAGACACCATAAAAGTACTTATTTTATTAGGCTAAGCAAAGTCAGCATAACAATTTACGTCACTTGATTATGGTCGTTAACAACATTTATATTTCATTTAGAAATATCAATGGGCTATTTTTCACAAAAGAAACGGACTGACTATAAAAAAAAATATAGTCAATAAGTTAAATGATCACAAAATATTGAATATGTATTTTTTGCTTAGTCTAATACTCGAAGAAAGACAGAGATACAACGCTTCAAAGATCTGAAATGGGGCGCATTACGTCACTTAGACGGTAAAATTTTACAAACCTAGTGAAGTAATTTTGTACTTTAACGCGCTGTTCCTTCCATCCTACTTAACCTGTATGACGCGTGCGTATAGCTTGTCACAGGGTCACAAGGTCGTTTTGTCCCATTAATATTATTTCTAATAAGCGCAAACGTCGTAATAAGTGCAAAACCATATTCGCATGAAGACGACACATAATGCTTAATACGTAACTTTTTGAGTTTATTGCGGTGGTAGCTCAATGGTAAGGACACGCACCTCTTAACCGAGGAGTGCGGGTTCAAACCCGGGCACGTACCTCTGGATTTTTCAAAATCTATGTAGGTATTTATACCACTAGCTCGACGGTGAAGGAAAACATCGTGATCTGCAAATTCAAACAACTTTGAATTTGTAACCATGATCCATTCCCCTATCTTAGGGTTACTAAGGTCAGACCGCCAGTCGCTTCAATGTAATTACCAGACTCGCTAAATCCTGGAT
Organism: Glyphodes perspectalis; assembly: GCA_951394215.1. Classification (NCBI taxonomy): domain Eukaryota; kingdom Metazoa; phylum Arthropoda; class Insecta; order Lepidoptera; family Crambidae; genus Glyphodes; species Glyphodes perspectalis. The sequence continues at coordinate 5,829,724 of OX596207.1, read as the reverse complement.
CATGGTCTAAGCGGACCCCGTCTAAACACGGGACATAACGCTAGGAAGATGATGATGTAGATAACCGATAATGACAATGTATGAAATTTTTTTTCCCACACTTTTTTTTGTGTTTCTACATATCACACGTAATGTAACAATACGTCTTGACATTGTACGCGGGATTCGAACACGCGACCCTTGGTATCGTGGCCAGGGTTTCTGATTAACGGGCCGACCAACCGACCAACGGGCCTGCCAAATTAACAACAGTCTATTTCAGCTAAGATAAGTTCCGTGGACACTTTGAATTTGACGTTAATAGCTGTGCATCCTTAAGACACCCATTCAATTTTTTTTCAATTGGAAAAAAAATCTACTTAGATAAGTTAAATTGACTTTTTTATTTATTTTATTTTGAATCGAAATTAGTTATAACTAATATTAATACTGAAAGTACTATAATTAATACTAATATTGTCAATAAAATAATATGCAGATTATGTTATAAGCGCGCGCGATTTTAAGTCTGGTAATCGTCCCAATAAAGAATGATGAAATACCTAGCACTGAATGTCGGATAATGATGAGGAAAATTCATGTAAAAACTAATGTAGATAGGTTACAGAATAATTGATAAATAAAATATAATTGTATCTTATCTAGTGTTTTTATTTTTATTTACTCGCATTATTGCGTTCATGTTACGTCTCTTACACTCACTCCCATAGCATTCTGTTCAGAGCCGCCTGTCATTGTACGCATATATTCTAAAAATCGCTTAGGTAGGTACTCAAAGATATATAATAAATGTCAACTTTACCGAACACAGTTTATTTTACCTCCTATACTGCACCTTTTGATTCACCTGGCAGGTACTTATGCTCACCGTAATCACCTGTATTTTTTTGTATACTCTACAATGAATAATCTAAATTATATATACATTTGAAGCTTACAGCAAAACATTTGTATAATTTATTTTACACTCTCAAAAATAAAAGGGCTGATGACGTGCAGGGCTGACGCCTGCCAGGTCATGGTTATCGTTCTTAGCGTGCTATGACTCATCACTAGACATCAGATTATATGCACTATCAAAATGTCAAAATATGCATGCAATACGCTCTAAAAAAAAGGACAAAATATGCACAATCAAAAATCCATTTAATATGAGACTTAACGTTTATTTTCACATATATATATATATATATATATATATATATATATATATATATATATATATATATATATATGTTATACATGTATTAATATTCATTATTATAAATTATTATTATACTTTGATGAAATGTAAGTAATCCACAAGAATTAAAACCTATTTATTATAATTCTTGTGATAGTAAAAAAATAATATATTTTTCCAGGTTTTCTGCAGTAAACTTGTGACGTTTGTCACTTAATATTAATTTATAGGCTGAAAAGTGTGACTGAAAACGACCATTCTACGACTTTCTACGTCAACAGACGTTACCGGACAGAACTTGAAATTTGGCGCCATATCTACAGAGACCTCTTCAGCCAAAGTATGTCCGGGGCTGTTGATAAATGCGCCAATTATCTTTATTCCTTCGAGATCAAGGTTTTTATACAAAACTGCATTTAATTTCGATTCGATCCGAAATTGGATTCAGTGCGTTTGCTGAGTTTGTGCGACAAGCCTATAATTACTGACTGAAATATGCACTGTCAATGAAAAGTTCCAAAATTTGCAAGAACGCTATAAAAATAGAATTATATGCATTTGCATATGCAAACATGCAAATGCATATAATCAAATGTCGACTTATCACTATACAAATTTCTAGCCTTACAGAAAGACCTTTACTCGGAAGGTTCACATACATACATAATATCACGCCCACGATCCCCGAAGGGGTAAACAGAGTCGAAGGGGCAGCAAGCCCCTTCAACCACATTCAGCCAAAAATAAAGCCGGGCTGGGTCAGATGGACAATTGTGAAAAAGCAGTGACAAGCGGCTAACCTGTCGCCTACACAATCACACACCCAAAACCCGATACACCATTAGTCGCCTTTTACGACATGCTAGGCAAGAACCACAGTTGGCATATTCTTTTTAAGTCCCAGACCAACATGGGACAGTGGGCTGGGTTGGTATGTATAAAAGTAAAGTAATATTATGATGTACATCTAAAGGAAGGGACATGAAGGGCGCAGTTTATTGTTAGTGTTAGTATATTGGGCAGTTAAAAATCGACAAGTATAATTTTGTCGTCATCCTGCTCTAAGAAGGACATCTGGCCCTACTGTTTTTAGGGCTGAAATGATCACGATCACGTCACAGACGTTGACTTGACTCAAAGCCAGCCATGACTTTCAGATTTCTACCTATTAAATTTAAGTCAGCTAATTTGGTTCTTATCAATTTAGTTCTTGTCTGTTTTCATGATATTGTGCAAAAGGATAACGATATCTTCATATAAAACATGCTTCAAAAGTTATAGCTCTCATTCGCCCTTGCCTTCCTATCGTTACGGACGCCAATTTTTGCAAGACTAATAAAGGTAGATACATTTTATATCTTTTTTACATCAACCCCCATACTAATATTTTATGAGTGAATTACTTTATGATAATTTCATAATCATCTTCATCATCCTCTTGCCCTTCTCCCAGTATGATACTTTCATAATACTGATGGAAAAATACTTCAGTTGTATGAAGAGGTAATTTTTATAGTTAACAACTCTGTATGAAATAACATAAGGCGAAAAAAAGCCATTGTCGCGTTTCTTGCCTGTTCTTTTATAAACGGCCTCCTACCGATATCTTCTTTGATATTCATTAGTGTTTGTAACAACCTAAACTGAATAAATGATAAATCTTATTCATTAATGATCCATAACACTATCTTAACACATATAATAAGTCTTATTTAATTAATGTTACTCTTATTTTGATGCGTGTTAAAAAAAATCGATATAAACTTCCAGTTAGGTGATACCTCATCCCTAGAAAATTGCCAATCCATCATCACCCATCTCTGTCGCGTTCTATAAATGACTGAAAACAGGCTGCACATTTATTCACAGTACTACATAATACATTATTTGGATAAATTATAAATTATTTGTATTACTGAAACCTTGACAAGACTCATCTAAATAATTTATTAGTATGATTGAGTAGGTGACGAGCTGGCCACTTGTCACCCATTCTTATTTAGATTGGCCGCCGTGACCGATATCCGTTAGTTATGCGTGAGAGTGTGGATAGCACTTAATTATTTATAGAGTCAATATAGTAACATAACGTGTATCCAGTCATGGTACTCACCGCGTAGGGCTTCGTCTTTAATGACCATAACCGCTATTATAGTAAAATACTGTAAGAACGAGCTTGATTTTCCATTTCAGATACAGATAAAAATGTCGACGAAACCACATGTTTGGAATACTTTTACCGTGAACGGTAAAAATGGTGAGGTGAAACTGAAGATTATGGAGTTGCCTAAAGAAAGACTGCAGGAATGCAAAGATTTGTTTATTAATTATTTATCAAGACAAGAAACTTTCCACAAAGTGTCAGGTAAAGATATACTTTTATTGTGTATGTTTGAACTGGTCAAATTAAAATAATATTTTTATTTCAGTTCAAGTTTATGTGCAAAGGGATCCTACATTATTATTTAGGACATCTTGTAGCGCTATAGAAAATATGTTAAATATGTATTTGTTAAGATTCCTTATCTTTTTTTACATACGTACTTACACGTTGACTGCGCCTGTGCCCCACCGAAGGGACATTACGAGTTACTCACCATACGTGAATGCCCCACAGGTGGGGCATGAGTCCCATGAAATGTTGAAGGCTAAGAGTAACCATGAGTTACAAACTCTTTACACGCTTTAGTTTCTGCACTTTTATGAGCCTACACGTATGAGTAATGATGTTACCCCCAATTAACGTTTTTACTTAGAAAGTTGTATACGTAATTTTACCTGCACAGTTAATAATAACCTTCTGCATAGAAATAGCCGACATGTCATCGGTGAACAACATGTAGATGAAGTATATTTATATTTTTTTTTTATTATTACATTTTCCGGATTAATCTTCAATTATAGGTACTTATATATTCGCAATATATTATTGTATGTATGTATAAAACAAATACATACACCAAAAATCCACTCTAACAGATTATTGGGAAATGTTAGTAAGCATATTTTTACAAATAAAAAGCTAAACTAACTGTATATAACTAACTAAATGTATATTTTATTGCGTTTTTTCTAAATACGTATAATAATTAAATCTATTACAGGTGTAACTGAAAATGAAACAGCGTTCCAACAAACCCAGAAGGCATTTGGAGACATGATAGAAAACTCCGCATTAACTGTTTGTTGTATTGACGATGGCTCTGATAACGGCGGGAAAATGATAGCAGCTTCGGCGATAAGCCTTATAAAAAAAGAAGACCCTGAATTCAGCTATAGTGATTTAGAAGCATGGTTAAAGGTGGAAATAATTTATATATTCATAGAATTAAAATCGTTATCAAAATCTAAGATATCTATAAGTTATTAAAGATATCTAAGAGGATCTTCGTGTTGTTTTTAAAGCACTTACAAATAAAAACTCCATAATTTTTTATATCATCACATACATAACAATCTAAACTGAATGTTTTGTAGCGCTGACATTCTTATAATTTATTTTCAGAGCAATGGTGCTCCGCCGGAATCTGTAAAGTTAATACAAATAGTTAAGACAGTCACAGGAATGTACGACGTTTTAAAACAATTTGGGTTAGACTGCTATTACGAAGGCAAAGGAATAGTAGTGCATCCGGATTATAGAGGACATGCAATCGCTCAAAAGCTGTTACGCGTCAGGTATGTATGTACCTTGAAAAGTGCTTGTGGACGTTGGTGTTACAAATACAGAAAGTCGCAATTGCTACTCTATTGGCCTTTTATTAATAATTGTCTTTAATACATCCATAGTTATTTAAATGTAGGTATTTCACAATTTATTTCCTCACCGTCGAGCTTTAATTTAAAGTCCATACGTACTCGGGTGTGACCCAGTACTGACGCTCTTTTTTTAAGTAACTTAAAAACGAAAATCACTTGTTTGGTTTGTAAACCTTTCAATCGTACGCGAGGTATAGACCTCATGTACGTTTACCTCAACTTATGTTTGTTAGATACATTATAGGATATTTAATTGGAAAGTTAAATATTCATCCAGAATCACACCCAAGTACCTGACGCTTTCCTTCCACTGTACTACATCACAGCCGCAATCTTATGTTTTCCGAACAATTATAAATTCCTAAATGAAACATTTTTGGTTTAGAAACGGCAGTCTTATGTAGCCACATGTATTGTGCCTTTTTGATGTTCAAGGGGAGTAGATTTTGCAATAACTACGTCGACATGATCTCTAAGCTCTTGTCGGCTAAACACTGAACACTTTCCAGTAAGAGCCAACTGGTGTCATCTACGTAACGGATTAATTCTGCATTGGGTAAATTTAAGTCTGCATTGTGTTAAGTTAAGTAAAGAACACAGCATCAAGCCCATAATTCCCAAAGGGGTAGGCGAAGTCAAAGGGGCAGCAGGTCCCTTTAACCACGTTCAGTCAAAAACAAAACTGGGCTGGGTTAGATGGAAAATTGCGAAAAGGTAGTGACAAGTGGTTAGCTTAGTGGTTACTTAAAAAACGGGGCATATCAGTTACAAATAGACAATTTTCTTGTATTTGTAAAGTGCTACCAGGAGAACACTTGGTCTCGCAATAATGGACCCAAAAATATTTTTTCGATCCAATAAGAACAAGGAGCGACCCCCTCCCAGGATAAAATGGCATATGTTAGAGAAGGATGAGTGTGTGAGCAAATTTAGAAAGAGAGTGGTAGATAAGATAATTAAAATAGGGGATATGAAAGAACGAAGCGTGAATGAGTGTTGGAATGAGATGGCAGGGTGTATAAGAAGTGCGTCGAAAGATATTCTCGGTGAGACAAATAAAAAAGAGTAATAGGCAAAGATGGTGGTGGTCGTAAGAAGTGCAAAATGAAAACTTAAAAAAAAGAAAAATAAATTGAAGGAATGGCAGAGTATGGGTGAAGATAATGAAAGATGAAAAGCAGAAAAGAAGAATAAATATATAAAATGCAAGAGAAAAGCCAAAAAAGCTGTAGCAGTCAGACGAGGAAGAGTCCAAGAAGAGCTCTACCGCAAGCTGGATTGCCCTGCAGGGCAAAAAAGACTTTACCAAATGGTAAAAGCAAGAAAACGAAATACGAGGGATGTAATGCATATAAAGTGTGTAAGGGATAAAAAAGGAAAGGTACTGACGGACGAGAATAGTATAAAAGTGCGATGGAAGAATTATTTTGAAAGACTAATGAATGAAGAGAATGAATGGAATGAAGAGTTAAAAGAGCCAGGAACAAATAGAAAATAGAAAATAGAAAATAAAAATATAAGTATGGAAGCAGTGGAAATGGCCGTAAGAGGAATGAAAAAGGGGAAAGCGATAGGACCTGATGGAATGCCAGTTAAAGTGCGGAAGATATTAAAGTGGATGGATGGAAGTGGTTGGCTTTGTTCTTCAATATGTTGTTGCACGAAGAATCAATACCGGATGAATGGTGTAATAGCCTAGACTACTGGTGCCCATATTTAAAAACAAGGGTGACGTGCAGGACTGCAACGGACAAGTGCTGCTAGATGTGGCTTGCCATGAGTTTACTTTAGAAACGATTATCACAATTATTAGAAACATTTTGTAATATTTATTTTATATTAAATACAATACACTTATTTTAGTTTTTATTATTGTGATCAATTGAAATGAAATGAAATGAAATGAAATGATCTTTATTTACGTAGGCTCAAATAAGCACTTATAAATCGTCAGTACATACAAATGAAAATAAAAATTTACCACCGGATTCGGAAAATAGCTTCTACCAAGAAGAACCGGCAAGAAACTCGATAGTTACTCTTTTCATCGCCAAATTTACAATAAGTATCGATAACAATTATCATATCCTTAAGCTACTATGCTATACAAATCTAAAAAAATAAATATGTATAATAGCAATTACAAATATTTGTCACTTAAAAATCTTCTATATTATAATAAGCCTTTCTCATAAGATGATTTTTAATGTGTAATTTAAATCTATGCATAGGCAGTTCAATTACATTGCCTGGTAGTTTGTTAAATAATTTTATACTTAACCCCCTAAATGAACTACTAGTCTTGTGAAGTCTTAGATACGGAACGGCAAGCTTGTGTTTATTTCGGGTGTTAAAATGGTGACAATCAGATTTTTGAATAAATTTATGAAAGTTCTTACGTACATACATAATACAGTCAAAGATGTATTGTGATGGCACGGTTAATATGTCAATTTCTTTGAACATATCTCTTAGCGAATCTTGAGGTTTCAGGCCATATATAGCCCGGATGGCTCTCTTCTGCAACACAAAAATAGTTTGTATGTCAGCAGCGGACCCCTATAATAAAAGGCCGTACGACATTACGCTATGAAAGTAACTGAAATAAACCAATCTCGCCGTCTCAATATCAGTCAATTTTAAATATTTTAATAGTTATACAATAAATATTAAATCCTATTTCTTCAGTATATTTTTTATATATACTATTTTACTATGTGTAATGATTTTTGTATTATTTTAAATATACAATGATTATGTATATTACTTACTATTTTTTATATAAAATTTTAGTAGTCGTTTAAAAGTTTTCATTGACTTTGCATCCCTAGTATCTTGAGGTAGTCTTTTGTACTGTTGAGAGCCTTCATACATTATTATTTTTTTGCCATAATTTGTACATGGTGTGAGTAGTGTAATATCATTGTTCCGTCTAAGTTTCATTTTGGGCAATTGTTTTTTCTTTGTAAATGTAATCTTTGTGTGTATGTCTTTATTTATTATTTTTCTTTCTAATATACAAGTCTGATAGACATATTTTTGAGATATGTTCATTACTTTTGTTTTTTGATAAAGTTCATTTGTTGGGGTAAAGTAACTAAATTAAATAACGTTTTTAATAATTTATTTTGGGCAGTTGATATTATTGCTAGATTTGTTTTGGCTGTAGTGCCCCAAACTTCCACTAGATAATCAATGAGTAGTATAATGATGGAGTTATATATTATGTAGGTATCGCACAGAAAGTGGTAAGCAGCGAACAACTCCATTTACCATACCCATTAGAGACGTCAGCTTGGACTTGATTTTTAAAATGTGGGGTAGCCATGTAAGCTTACTATCTAATATTAGACCGAAATATTTTTCTTGTTCCTTATTAGTAATTTTGACACCGTTTATTTCCAAGGGAGTGTAATCGCCAACTTTTTTATTTTTAGCTTTGAAAATCATGTAGCTTGTTTTAGTTATATTAATGGTCAATAGATTATTTTGAAACCACTCATTAAGCAAATTTAAATCCCTTTGTGCATCTGATACAATAGAATCTATTGAGTGACCGAAGTAAAAAAGGAAAGTGTCATCAGCGTACAAGGTCACATCACCACTCAAGTCCACTTCATTTATACTGTTTATATAAGCCAAAAATAGAAGCGGACCCAGTATGGAGCCTTGGGGCACACCATAGGTTACCGTTCGGGGAGAACTCTGTGTTTGACCTGTTTTCACTACCTGTTGACGATTGCTTAAGTAAGACCGAAATATATCACATGCAGAGTCTGCCAAGCCAATATTAGCAAGTTTTTGTAAAAGTAACTCGTGGCTTACTGTATCAAAAGCCTTTTGAAGATCAATAAATACTCCAACTACAATTTTCTTACTGTCTATATTTAATTTTATTTTGGTTATTAGATAAAGTTGTCTCTAAAATTGCCAGGTGAAAATATTCTTTAAGGTTGGTACAAATGTGGTCTGTAATAGATTTGGTTGTCTCTGTTTCCCTGGTACAAAATTGTCCGTGAACTTTATTTATAATTCTGTAACCATTTTCTTGCAAGGTTTCCCTGTACATAAGTGTTCCGTGATCAGTATTAAGTAAATTGAAGTTTAAGTCACCGACAATAATTGCCCGTTTACGTTTATTTATTTGGCTTGATATTTTTTCTAAGAACAGTTTTATATTAGTATCTGGTTTTCTGCATATTACTCCAATTTCTAAACTATATTTTTCGACATAAATCCATAAAAAGTGATTTCCATCCGCACAAGAGTCCTCAACATGGCTATGTTTAAGGTCATCGTTAACAAATATTGACACACCTCCACCTCTACCAGTGGTCCTGTAGTTGTAATAATGAGTGTAATTAGGAATAATAAATCGATTTGCCTCAGCTTCCGACTTTATCCAGATTTCAGATAGTATAATTATGTTTATCGTTTAAGTAAAAGCCTTGATACAGCCTTATACACTGTAATTCATCAAATTTACCTGGTGAGACAATACTCCGTATATTAGTATAAAAAAAATTGGGGATTTCTTGTATGAAAGAATATTCTTGTTGTTGTCAACAATCTGGTAGGTATTTGATTCGGTTTCTTCTTCTGTATTTATGTTAAAATTATTTATTGCTTTGGGTTTTTTGAAATGGATTTCACTATTTTCGGTATATTTTTAATATATTGTATTACAATATCTTCCTCTCCTTTTTCAATTCTAGTATTATATTCTTGAGTCAGTTCTTTTAGGTAAGTTTTTTGCTGTGGTGTTTGGTCGGTGTATATTTTTATTTTATCATTTTTTAACTTAGTTTTATTCTTCAATATAAGTTTAGCGACATTCTGAGAATCAAAGAGAGCTCTAATTGGGCGGTGCTAGCCAGGTAGGAATTTGCCAAGTCTTGTTATTTTTGTTGGTTTAGGACAGGTTGGTTCAATCATTGCTATTACTTTAATTACCTCATCCTTGTCCTTCTTCATTCTATCTTGTGAATCTTGTGCGTTGCTCTCAGGTACACCCACAATTATGACATTCTTGCTTCTGTATTCACGATCGTTGATTTCTGCCATGATTTTTTCTGTGTCCTTGGTTAAAGTAGGAGTTGTAGGAGTGGTTTTTAGTTCTTTGATTACAGATTCTAGATTATTAATTTTGCGATCGGTGTTGTCACTTATATTAACCAAATCTAAAATATCCATTTTCATCGTTTTATGTTCCATGTAAATATGATCAACCGTCGATTTAATACTGCTCATTTGCTCCTTTAGACCTGCCACATCTAAGGAAATTTTATCTATAAATTCCTTTTGATTAGTGCTCATAGTAGTAAGTATTGACATTATTTGTGACATTTTTTGTGTTAATTCGCATACCTCTTTTTTGATCACTGTGATGTCCTCATTTTCCCCTGAATGTTTTAGTTTCTTACGAAAGGTAATCGTTTGCGATTTATTTAGGTGCGAATCACTAAGTACGTCCCTCAGGTCACTTCCATTTGGTGAGCGTAATACACTCATTTTATATATGTGTCCCGCACGGCTGTGTTTGACCACGGTATGACTCACGTAGTAGCGGCCGGCGCTCGCGCTGTTAGTCCCGCTCAGAGAACGTCACAAGTAACACGCAGTGGGTCGATTGATTGAAAGTTCTTTACTGCTAGTAATAAGTTCCAAAGTAGCTCGGTCGGTTATATTAATATTTCAAGCAAAATTGAGTACGCGTCCACTCTGTACGAAGCCCAACGGCGAACCATCACCTGCTTGACGCCTACACATTCACATACCCAAAACCCCATATTTAATTAGTCTAACGACATTCTAGGTAAAAAACACAGTTGGCACATTATTTTCTACTCCCAGACCATCAGAAAAAAAAGATTTTAACATTTATTTTTATTCTTCCGCAGACGCCATTTATGCACAAGGGATGGAGTTCCTCTGACTGGCGTGTTATTGACAGCATTCGGCTCCCAGAAGGCGGCTGAGTACGACGGCTGGGAGATGATCCACGAGATCCCCTGCGAAGTGTTGGAGAAACAGTTAGATGTCTCTTTTAAAGGGTGCCCGCCTACTTTGAAGTACATGATTGCAAGACCATTGTAGTCTATAACCTAAATATCATAAACAAATATATATATATATATACTACCTAATGTGTATGTTATTTTTTATAAATTACTTTACTTTTACTATTTTATATAAAATAGTAAAAGTAAAGTAATATTATGATGTACATCTAAAGGGACACAAAGGGCACAGTTTATTGGTTGTGTTAGTATATTGGTACAGTTAAATATCGACAAGTAAAAATTTTTCTTCATCCTGATCTAAGCAAGACATCTGGCCCTATTGATTGGGCTCAAATGATAAGGATAAGACATTGACTTGACTCAAACCCAGCCATGCCTTTCAGATTTCTATCTATTAAATTTAAGTCAACTAATCTGCTTTTTATCAATTTAGTTCTTGTCTGTATTCATGATAATGTGCAAAAGGATAACGATATCTTCATATAAAACATGTTTTAGAAGTCATAGCTCTCATTTGGCCTTGCCTTCCTATCGTTACGGACGCCAACTTTTGCAAGACTAATAAAGGTAAATACATTTTACATCTTTTTTACATCAACCCCCATACTAATATTTTATGAGTGAATTACTATAGTCAGTTTAAAGACCTTTCAAAATGACTTTTGAAAAGATAAAATAATATTACAGTACTTATGCGTTTTCATGAACGGATCGCAAGATAGAAACTTCTAGATAATATTCTACAAATGATATAGCCACACCCGTCTAGAATATGAAACAAATAATTAGGGTCACATAATTTATTTAGAAGTCACGTAGCACGTTATGATGACACTCGGAATTGCTACGGAGCCTTTTGCTTAGGCCACTTAAGTAAATCTCTACGAGGTCGTAATGGTCCGATCCGATGCGATTAATATATTACAGAAAATTGCCGAAACCTTGACAATACCTACATGACTGCATGCGTATAGTACGCACACAGGCCAAAATAGCAAATGGAGTATGGGGTGTCGCGCGGGCGCGGAGACAACCCGTACAACCGCACAATTCCAGTCTTGATGTTGTTTGAATCGACACGCGCTTATTGTTTGGATCTCGGTCATATTTATTCTTTTTTGTGATCATTTTAATACACAACTACTTCGATTATGATAAAAAAAATCCATATAAACTTCCAGTTAGGTGATACCTTCTCTTCGTGATAATTGCCATCTCCACTTGTCGCGTTCTATAAATGACTGAAAACAGGCTGCACATTTATTCACAATACTACATAATACATTATTTGGATAATTTATAAATTATTTGGATTACCGCAACCATGACAAGACTCATCTAAATAATTTATTACTTATTAGTATGATTGAGTAGGCGACGAGCTGGCCACTTGTCACCCATTCTTATTTAGATTGGCCGCGGTGACCGATATCCGTTAGTAATGCATGAGAGTGTGGATAGCACTTAATCATTAATAGAGTCAATACAGTTACATAACGTGTATCCAGTCATGGTACTAACCGCGTAGGGCTTAGTCTTTAATGACCATAACCGCTATAATAGTAAAATACTGTAAGAACGAGCTTGATTTTCCATTTCAGATATAGATAAAAATGACGACGATACCACACGTTTGGAATACTTTCACCGTAAACGGTAAAAATGGTGAGGTGAAACTGAAGATTATGGAGTTGCCTAAAGAAAGACTGCAGGAATGCAAAGATTTGTTTATTAATTATTTATCAAGAGAGGAAACTTTCCACAAAGTTTCAGGTAGATAGAGATAAAATAAGATATATATTTATTTTGTATGTTTGAACTGGCCAAATTAAAATAAGTTACAATTTAATTGTTCGAGTTTATGTGCAAAGAGATCCTACATTATTATTTGGGACATCGTGTAGCGCTATAGAAAATATGTTAATTATAAAAAGATTCCATATCTTTTTTTACATACGTACTTACACGTTGACTGCGCGTGCCCCACCGAAGGGACATTACGAGTTACTCACCACACGTGAATGCCCCATGGGTGAGGCTTGGGTCCCATGAAATTTTGAAGGCTGTGCGTAACAATGAGTTACAAACTCTTTACACGCTTTAGTTTGTGCACTTTTATGGGCCTACACGTGTGAGTAATGATGTTACCCCCAATTTACGTTTGCTCTTAGAAAGTTATATCCGTAATTTTACCTGCACAGTTAATAATATCCTTCTGCATAGAAAATAGCCGACATGTCAACAAGATGTAAGTAGATGAAGTATATTTATACAAATGTTTATATACAATATTTTGTACTGAAACAAATACATACACCAAAAATCCACTGTAACACATTATGTTAGTAAGCATATTTTAAAAAATAAAAAGCTAAACAAATTAAAGTTCGTGACATATTGCGGGCGAAGTCTATCGCATGATATCTATAATATTTTACCCGAACACCCAGTTTTTACCTAATGTATATTTTATTGCGTTTTTTTCTAATTACATATAATAATTAAATCTATTACAGGTGTTACTGAAAATGAAACAGCGTTACAACAAACCCAAAAGGCATTTGGAGACATGATAGAAAACTCCGCGTTAACTGTTTGTTGTATCGACGATGGCTCTGATAACGGCGGGAAAATGATAGCAGCTTCGGCGATAAGCCTTATAAAAAAAGAAGAAGGCCCTGCAATCAACTTAACTGATCTAGAAGCATGGTTGAAGGTGAAAATAATCTTTTTTATAGGCCAAATAGTCGTTATTCTATCAATTTATACAAACTACAAACGTATTCACTTAAATTATCACACCCAATTTTTTTGTAGAGTAGCCGTCGTTTACGGTATTGAACTGCAGGCTTTTTATAATAAAATAAATAAAGAAAGAAATTCAAGTCCTAATTATCCATCCAACCCAACCCAACTGTTCTATGTTGGTCTGAGACTTAAAAATAATATGCCAACTGTGGTTCTTGCCTAGCATGTCGTAAAAGGCGACTAATGGTATATCGGGTTTTGGGTGTGTGATTGTGTAGGCGACAGGTTAGCCACTTATCGCTGCTTTTTCACAATTTTCCATCTAACCCAGCCCGACTTTATTTTTGGCTGAATGTGGTTGAAGGTGCTCGCTGCCTTTTCAACTCTGCCTACCCCTTCGGGTGTGAATCCTGGTAGGGCAAATATTTCGTGTGATAATGAACATGGACATATGTACTGGAGGCATGAATGTTTATAAACGTATTTAAATATGTCTATCCGTTTACCTAGTATACATAGGATAAGCTTATAGCTTAGCTTGGAACTAGGGTATTGGTGTGTCAGACGGAGAATTTATATGTTCATAGAATGAAAATCGTTATCAAAATTTAAGATATCAATAAGTTATTAGTATACCTATGCGCTAATAAATCCCTAACAAATGAAAACCCCATACTTTTTTATATCCTCACATATCTACATAACAATCTAAACTGAATGTTTTGTAGCGCTGACATTCTTATAATTTATTTTCAGAGCAATGGTGCTCCCCCGGAATATGTAAAGTTAATACAGATAGCTAAGACAGCCACAGGAATGTACGACGTTTTAAAACAATTTGGGGTAGACTGCTATTACGAAGGCAAAGGAATAGTAGTGCATCCGGATTACAGAGGACATGCAATCGCTCAAAAGCTGTTACGCGTCAGGTATGTATGTACCTTGAAAAGTGCTTGTGGACGTTGTTGTTACAAATACAGAAAGTCGCAATTGCTACTCTATTAGCCTTTTATTAATAATCGTTTTTAATACATCCATAGTTATTTGAATGTAAAGGTATTTCACAATTTATTTCCTCACCGTCGAGCTAGTGGTATGATCTGAACTAAAAATTTAAAGTCCATACGTACTCGGGTGTGACCCAGTACTGACGCTCTTTATTTAAGTAACTTAAAAACGAAAATCACTTGTTTGGTTTGTAAACCTTTCAATCGTACGCGAGGTATAGACCTCATGTACGTTTACCTCAACTTATGTTTGTTAGATAGATTATAGGATATGTAATTGGAAAGTTAAATATTCATCCAGAATCACACCCAAGTACCTGACGCTTTCCTTCCACTGTACTACATCACAGCCGCAAGAACTTATGTTTTCCGAACAATTATAAATTCTTAAATGAAACATTTTTGGTTTAGAAACGGCAGTCTTATGTAGCTACATTTATTGTGCCTTTTTGATATTCAGGTCTTGATAACTGGTCTCTAAGCCCTTGCCGGCTGAACACTGAACAACTTTCCAATTAGAGCCAATGAAAAGGACCACGGTGTCGTCTACGTAACAGATTAATTCTGCATTGGGTAAATTTAAGTCTGCATTGGGTTAAGTTAAGTAAAGAACACAGCATCACGTCCATAATAGGCAAAGTCAAAGGGGCAGCAATCCTCTTTAACCACGTTCAGCCAAAAACAAAACTGGGCTGGGTTAGATGGAAAATTGTGAAAAAGTAGTGACAAGTGGTTAGCTTGACGCCTACACATTTAAAACCCCATATTTAATTAGTCGCCATTTACGACATTCTAGGTAAGAAACACAGTTGGCACAATATTTTCTAGTCCCAGACCATCAGAAAAAAAAGCTTTTACCATTTATTGTTATTCCTCCGCAGACGCCATATATGCACAAGGGATGGGGTTCCTCTGACTGGCGTGTTATTGTCAGCATTCGGCGCCCAGAAGGCGGCTGAGTACGACGGCTGGGAGACAATCTTCGAGATCCCCTGCGAAGTGTTGGAAAAACAGTTTGATGTTTCTTTTAAAGGGTATCCGTCTACTTTGAAGTACATGATTGCAAAACCATTGTAGTCTATAACCTAAATATCATATATATGTATATATATATATATATATATATATATATATATATATATATATATATATATAAATCTAAACCAAAACGGAGAAAGAAGTTTGTAAGAATTTTGAGGTTAGTTTTTCATTGTGTGTAATACGCATAAAACGTAATTATTTTTTTACATGTATTAGAGTTATGTTCACCGTTTGGTGGTTGTGTTTTAGCTGAAATTTATTGTATAGTATTGTTTAATATGTAAAAGTGTGTTATAGAAAAATTAATTATATATTCTTATGTTGATACCTTTTATTTAATATGTAAAATGTTAACAAGCAAAAAAAATATCAGACTACATTACATACATTGATCTGACTTCGAACTCAGGTCAAGCATTATGTTACGGACATCAGAATCAACAATGGTATTATAATACATGCTTACATTTTGGATATTATCACTCAGACATAGTACAAACACAAGCATTAATCATACGAATGTTTGTCCTGGGTGGGCATCGAACCCACAACTCTTAGCGCATGCGGCAGTGTCACTACCGAATGCGCCATATTCACTGTAAATAATGCTTGTGATGAAATCATTGCTATTATACCTTATTCATTAGAGCTTTTTTAGAGTATTGTTATATAACAACATTATTTTAAGTATATACGGAACCTGAAAACTATACAGAATCGTTAATAGAATCGATTAGAATAGTTTTTATGTCATGTCATATTTGAATAAATACTATTTACAAATCCTTAAATCAAATTACATTATACTCAACCGCGTGCGTATAGATTATCACAGGATCACAAGGTCATTAAGTCCCGTTAATATTATTTCTAGGTATAGGAGGCACTATCTTGGAAATAAATCGCATAACTCGAAGATAGAGGCAACGTGACGGCCAAGGAAGATCGTGGTTAAGTTGTAATCGCGTTTATTGAAAGACAATACTTATTATTTTCTTTTAAATTTATTTCTACTATTCTTAGTGCTTAACTTAGTGAAATTCATTGAGTAAAAACATATCAGTCTAGCTATAGTAACAGTAATATTCAGTAATCTGCGCTATTGGGTTCAAAACCTAACAAAGCCTAGCAAAGAGTAAACGGTAATGTATCTGTGACAGTTTATCTAAGAAAAACATTGTGAGCATATCATATTTAAATAATTTGTCTAGTACTTCTAAGGGAAATAAAGATTTGTGTGACTGAATGTAACAAGAATCAATGTGAGATGCGCTAAGTCTCAGTTAGACCATAGCTAGGAACATAACATTAAAAAAATGGGTGACAGATTAGAAATAGCTGCAGTATTTTCAACCGACTTCAAAAAAGGCGGTTCTCAATTTGACTTTAAAATTATAAGTATGAAAATACGTAGGTATTACTTTGTCCTTAGTTCATTTATTTTTTACTTTTATTAGTTTCCTTTTTAAAGTCGTTTTTTTTTTAAATTAATGTTTGAGTATTTTTAAATAAATATTCGAAGTTGGCCTGGCCTCAAAACATGCTTTTTGGATACTTTTTGCCAAATGCCAGCCCTGCGATAAACATGTTCTTTAGACAATGAAAAATATGCTTCCTTTAGACTCTTAAAACAACAGGCAGCATAAGTTTCTTGGAAGCAACGTTTACACAGACTAACTTTGCGGCTAGTGACAAATTAAAATTACGTCACTATTACTTAAATAGTGACATAATTTCAACGTCCTTATACAACGTAAAATGGCTGTTAAAAATTAAATTAATTTTACTAAAAATTCATCATATCCGGTCATTATATTTTTTAAAGTAATTCTTAACAACTTTCATGATTTCATACATTACGGCTAAGGTACTCGTACACTATAAAAGTGTCAGGGTTTTTTAATAAAAGACCACACCATTAACGACTTTAATAAACCAGGGGTGCTTTCTACAAAGAATTTTTCTCGTCCGCGCTAACGGACATTCCGTCAGATACTAACACTGTGTGTCCCTTTGTATGGGACATCAACTCGCTCTGGGGAGTCATTGTTCGACGAGTTTTGGGCAGAATCGCCATTTTCACAGGAAGTTTTCCTCTTAGAGACACGCAGGTCGGGTATATCCTTTATGATATCGCTAAAATGTGTCCCGTTTTCTGTTCAAATGGGCTGATGTATATTTTGTTTTGGGGCGCCTTGAATTCGAGCATCATCATCATATTACTTCAAATCTAAACATATATTTTTGGACTTTTCGGCGATATGGTCCCGTAAATGAGACTCCCGAATCTGAATCTGAGTGACAATTATTGAAAAAGCGGATTGAGCAGAAATTCTTTTAGCTGATCATAATGATACAGCCTATACTTGTGATGAAACCTGCAAATTCCAACAACTTTGGATTTTTATCCATGATCCAAAAATTGTCTGGTTCCCCTATCTTAAGGTTACGAAGTTCAGATCGGCACTCACTTCAATGTTATCCGACTCGCTAAATCCTGGATGGTCTTAGTGGACCCCGTTTAAGCACAGGACATAAAGCCAGGAAGATGATGAAGTAAATCAAAAGTAGTAGGACGTTAACTTTTGTGTTTATTCAGTACGTTTGGACAAACCTGTGTAACAATAAACGAAAGGCTACTTCGCTTTTCCATTGGAATAAATAAGTTTTAAAAACTGATTTTTTTTTTCTCGATAAATTCTCTGAAATTCGGTAATTTCACGCAGGGCGTTCAAAATCGAATCATTAATAAGTGAAATAAGCATTTTCTTTAATGCCAAAATATTCGGCCTCTAACCGAGAGATGCGAGTTCAAACCCGGCCACTTATCTCTGGATTTTCAAATCTATGTAAGCACGTATTTTCACCACTAGCTCAGTGGGAGGGAAAACGTCGTGATGAAACCTGCACAGCCCAACAACTATGGGCAATCGCTTCAGTTCAATTAAAGGACTCGCTAAATCATGGATCATGGTCTAAGCGGACCATGACGAAGCACGAGACATAACGCTAGGACGATGATGATGTTATAATATTCGGCCTATTCTGTGTCGCGTCATCAGTTTTGATATATTGTATCTAGTTAAGGGTCAGTCTCAAAGATAACGTTCCCGATACTAACGAGTAGCGGGAACGTTAACTTTGAGACTGACCCTTAACTAGTTGCTTCTGTATTTATTCAGGACGTCTGAGCAAACCTGTGAGACAATACAGCAGCGGGGACAAAAGGCTATTTTACTACTCCGTTAGAATATATAATCTTTTAAAGCAAATATATTTCTCTATGTTACGAAATATGTTGTATATTTCGTAGGTATATAATTAATTCTATCTACGACATAATGATTTCGAGTTTGAGTTTCTGTTGATAGACTGTTGAGACTGTTGTTATTACGATCACAATTTTTCGCAATGGCAGCGCATTGCAATGATTAAATATTTAATGTCCTCTTAACCGATATCGGTCACGGCGGCAATCTCAACCTCTCAAAGGGGATTAGCCAACTGCGCAGGAGATATTATAGTGCACAAGTATGTGGGCAAACGCAGGTGCACTCTCTATCTTTTCACTCTCATAGTTCTGTGAGAGGGCAATGGGAGTGGATAGCTTGATGACGGCTGACCGGGACGTATGGAAGAAGAAGACATGCTGCGCCGACCCCAGATGAACTGGGAGAAGGGCAAGAGGATGATGATAAGTTCTGTGAGAGGGCAATTTGACGTGACGGGGAGAGGTCAGACGCAGTAACGCATAACCAGGACACGTAGCTCACCTGACGTCTGTGCTACTAAATTGACGTAACGATGTCTGCAAAGTTATCATGACGTGCTAGTAAATGTACGAAACAGTCAGCACAATTAACTAAACTCGCATTTAGTACTCGGTCACACTGCGGCGCTTTGTTAAGCTTTGCGCGAAGTTTGCGCCGTCTGGAGTCGCCGGAGCGAGCCGTAACTCACGCCAACTGGGTTGCTAGTTATACCAGCGAACTAGGCTGGGGTGAGAATTATTGCGCGACTGTTAGGCGCGTGTAAAGTTTCACTATTAAGATCTTGTTACATTAGGCTGAGATACTTTTTAATAGCACTTAAAACTGTAAATATGTTTTCCTGATACATGTTATATTTACAACTTGTGACGTTGCGCACATTTCTTTGCATCCATTTTATCTCCTAATAAATTTCTGTGCATTTTTAATTAGATTGAGAAGTAGGTTTATCTTAAACATTGACATTAAACAATGGTTATTTTACAATCTTAAAAATATCTTTAATAAAACATGAATAAATATCTGACGACCTCACATACATTGATTCGACTCCGAGCTAAGTAGCTTAATTAACTTAATTAAGCACTTGTGTTACGTATATCAGAATCAACAGTGCTATTATAAATATTGATGGCGCATTCGGTAATGACCCTGCCCCATGCGCCTAGAGTTGTGGGTTCGATCCCCACCCAGGACAAACATTCGTGTGATGAATACTTTTGTTTGTTCTGCGTCTGGGTGCTAATATCCAATATTTAAGTATATATTTGTAATACCACTGTTGATTTTGATATCCGTAACACAAGTGCTTAAGCTACTTACCTCGGAGTCAGATCAATGTATGTGATGTCGTCGGATATTTATTATATTTACTATTTATTATATCGTAACAGAGCCACCTGTCGACTTTGAATAGTTGTTTGACGTAGTTATCGACAATTGAAGCACATCTTAGTTCAAAGACTGAAGCTAGATGGCGTAACTTGTTTCAAAGGCGAGTAATACTAACCCACTATCTAGGATAAGCAGAGTCAAAGGAGTTATTAGCCCCTTTTACCATCCTTACCAAAACAAAATTGTATAATTTAGACGGAAAATTGTGCAATGGTAGTGACTAGTGGCTAGCATGTTATAGCTACTCAATCACAATTAGTGTTGCCGCTCGATAGTCCACTATCGATGGTCTATCGATAGACTATCGATAGTTGGGCAAAAGCAATAGTATCGATAGCCCTATCGATGCAATTGATAGTGTCGATACTATCGATAATATCGATAGCCTCGTGCGTGGCAATACTATCGACACACATCAATACTATCGATAGTATCGATACTATCGAAGTTCAATATTGAATGCACTATCGATACTATCGATAGTATTGCTACTGAATATTGCAACAACAATAGATACTATCGATAGTATCGATACTATCGATACTATCGATAGTTTTATCCTATCGATGTTTACTCTATGTGGCTCTAACCTGATAATAGTTAATACATACATACATACATACATAACATCACGCCCATAATCCCCGAAAGGGTCGGCAGAGTCAAAGGGGCAGCAGGCCCCTTTAGCCACATTCAGCCAAAAACAAAACTGGACTAGGTTAGATGTAAAATTGTGAAAAATCAATAACTAGTGGCTAGATTGTCGCCTACACATCACACATCCGAAATCCGATATACCATTAGTCATCTTTTACGACATGCTAGGCAAAAACCACAGTTGGCACATTATTTTTAAGTCCCCGACCAACATAGGACTTTAATAGTTAATATTGTGGAATTAGATCCCTTGATCCAGTGAGTCCTGAATTTGGCAAAAATGGTCTGGCAGCCACTTCTGTGTACGTGGGTACCAGCAATTGCAAAAACGGAGCTGTATCTTTTTTATTATACTTATGTATAATACCAAAAACAAAAAAATATCATAACTGAACCGAGGCAAAGTTTTGTTATTACTAACATAAGTATGTATGATGTGATAACTCACATCATCATTAAGTCAACAACGCAATTGTTTATAGCTAATGTGGTTAGTATTTTAATAGACAGTGATTAGCTATTACGACAGTTGGTAATAGTGATTATATCTTACAGAATAATACTAAGTTAGGTACCTACTTTAAATTGAAATCTGAAGTCAAATTAAAATAAAATAACATTAAAGTAAACAAACTTCGCTTTTTCTCATAAAAAAGGGCTATTATAGAATTGAAGATTTTTTAAATGAAGGATAGGAATCTACAGTCTGCGCTCTAATTCTTGCATGGCCTACTCTACTATTGTAATGTATTAGGAACATAATTTGTATTTGAATTATATAAATTAGTATAGTACAAGTAGATATCAAGTAGCATTGTTTTGTATAGATGGCGATTTGAAAGAGTACCTACCGAGTTTCTTGCCAGTTTTTCTCGGTAGAATCATTTTTTGTATTATTATGACTATCTATAAGTGCTTTTGTGGAGCCTAAATGAATAAAGATATTTCTATTTATACTTCTATTACGTGTTAAAAAAAATTAATCATGGTATCATATACTTACATAAAATCATTTATTTTAAATTTACCTATAAATTCAAAGTTATCCTCGTAACTATACAATTGAACTGTAGGTAATGGCAATAATCCTCTACTTAACAAAAGATTTGGCTACTTCAGCCACCATTAGTTATTAATGTGTGGAAAAACCAAAATATTTATACCCACTTTTCAAGCCAACCATTTAAGGTCAACACTATCCTAATTAGAATCTTGATAGACTGATTATAGAGTGTATATTTGATCAAATTTCCAAATACTACAACCGAGCTAACACGTAGCTATTTAATACCGCACTCCCCAACCTGTAAACGTATAACCATTGATCAATTTAGACCCTTTTAGCTAACTCCGCTGTTGGGCCAATAAGTAGCTATTCTGTTTAATATTCTATGATACTAATACAATACGTATATCCATCTTACTCCAAGACAGGTAATGTGTCCCAGGAAGGTTTAAGTGAATAAATTATGTTATAAGACAATGTTATATCGTAAGAAAATTACCTACCTGTTTAAATATTTTTTTTTAGTTATCCGAGACCCTCCTATTTTATAAATCGTAATAGTTTTAAAATTATCGCCTGTTCAATTTTGTCAAATGACGTTCGCAAATAAAAAAAAATGCTTTATTTTATCGTTCTTTTAATTTTTTATCCTAATATTGTTCCAAGTTCATGTGGTCTGATATTAAAAAATAATGTTGTCCTGTCATTTTCACAATTTTCCATCTTACCTAATTCTTATTCAGCTAAGAGTATATAGCTAAATCGATCCTTGGACTCTCTGCCTTCGGATATTTTATACGTGATAGAATGTACGTAAATTATAATGCTCAATAAACAACTATACTTTTAATATTTTAAATTTTTAAATATAAACCTACATCAAATTCTTGCAAAGCACCTAACGCCTTCAGCTTAAACCCTCTGCGGAGCCCGCGTGCTATTATTAATGAAAATTGGTTTACCTAATTAGCAAGGTGCCTGTTCAGAGTTCGCTTAAAATATAAAGGAGCCTCTTAAATATCGAAAAGGCTATGTAATCAGGCGATAAATAAAAAACCAACAAAGGGTTTAAAAAGGGCTTCATTAAGTATTTACCTTTAATTACAGTATTAGGGGATGATTAAGGATTTTGAGGGTGTGGTTATTTTTTACGATGCCCTCCGTTTTTGTAAAATATTTATATAGTTATGAAAACGAAAAAGAAATGAAAATATTTTGGCGATTTAAAAATAAATCACGTTTCTTAGGAAAACATAGAAAAAAAAAATCATGGTCAATTATTTTTTAATTGTGTGTTCCAAAATTTGATTTCTTTGTTCTTAATTTTAAAATAGATTCCACCGGGAAGTAGGTACCATTTCTTTGATAGGAAATTGCCATAAAATAGCAACATCGATGCTACTGTGTTTTGCACGATCACTTAAGAGTGCAGGAAGCTGCACCACTAGGTATAAAATCCAACAATACATTAGCAATTCTATTGAAGTTGTAATTGTCTACGGACGGTGGTGATTATATATCATCTGGTGACTCACTAGTCCGTCTATTTCTTCTCATGTATGTAAAAAAAACAGTGCCTTATATATATATGTTACCGAAAATGTGTAAAACCTAGGAATTCTATACAATTCCTAGGAATTGTATAGGATTTTACTACGTGCCGCATTGCCGCACGTAGTAAAATACAGCACCGCGCGTAGGATACATAACATGATTAAGCATACACTAACAGATTGAGAGACATATAAACAATGATCATCATCATCTTCCTAGCGTTATGTCCCGTGCTTAGACGGGGTCCGCTTATACCATGATCCAGGATGTAGCAAGTCTGGTAATTACATTGAAGCGACTGCCGATCTGACCTTCGTAACCCTAAGATAGGGGAACCAGACAATTTTTGGATAAACTATGATATGACGGTAATAAAGTCAGACATCCACCAACTTTCGTTTCGTTCCACACCATCCCATTCGCGGTTATATTTGGTGACCCCGACCCTGACACTGCAACAACATGGGAACTCCGTTCAGGTCGTGTGCATCACAAGAAGTCGCTAACACAAGGCGAGGACTACAAATTTACCACCGTCTAAATTAAGCAGAGAAGAAATCATACTTGTCAGCGACATAATATTGAGCCATCCAGCAACCGATTCGTCACACATGGATAAAACGAGTCAGATTGCCGACAAAATATTAGATAATTCAAACATAAACGAAGTGTCAACAGTCAACGACAGTATATACATTTTATTTTTCTATAAAATATTTTCAACAGATCACATCTTAAATAAAATAAACTATAATCTTAGATAACGGAACCAACAAACGGTAAATATACATTTAAAACAATTCTCATACATTGTACAAACATACGTTTTGCTTTATAGATAATAAAAAAATCACAAAGTCAGTTAGATTATAAACTACAATGGTCTTGCAATCATGTATTTCAGAGTGGGCGGGCTCCCTTTAAAAGAAACATCAAACTGTTTCTCCAACACTTCACAGGGAATCTCAAAGGTTGTCTCCCAGCCGTCGTTCTCAGCCGCCTTCTGGGAGCCGAATGCTGTCATTAAAGCACCAGTCAGGGGAAGCCCATCCCTTGTGCACATATAGCGTCTGTGGAAGAATAACAACACATTTTAAAACCTTCTCTACTTCATTAAACAATACCCTTTCGACACTGGCCACGAAACCAAAATTTTGAGCTATGGAATAGGACGATGGGTCCTATGTATAAGGGCCGAAGTGCAATATCACAACTTTGCAGGAGGGGCTCCGAAAGTATAAAATTGGTATAATTTTAATATGGTTACACCGAAGTTTATGAAACTTTGCATGGTTGCTAAGACAATTACATTTATTATTTGCTTTACATTATTTAAATTATACATATTTTACTGCACATTAACCCTTATACGCTAGTTTTCTCTACAAATATATAATTTTTTAATCTTCCTCAAAAGGCCAATATGTCAAAATGCCTTTTACACGCGTATTACGATTATTTAAAGAATTGCGAATTGTTTTATAGCGGTACCAAAATTTACATGGCAATAGCATTCGTAGTTTCTTAGATATAAGGGTGTGACAGACGGATGAACAAACAGACAAAGTCGCACCATTAGATTACTTTTCGGTTCGGAACCTTAAAAAAACAGTAGGGCCAATGTGTATTTTTTGGTATAAAACAAGTAATCCTAATAATACACGACGTTTACGTTAACAATATATAAAAAAAGATTTCAATACACTATAAAGGTTTGGTACTGAATAAAATAAGAAATAAACAAGCGTGGCAACTCCTCATGTATAAGTCTTAAACTACCTTTTGGCCCTTGTACGTTTAAATTTATGTTTTATTGGCCCTTTTACTACAGAAAAAAAATGTGTTTCTGTGCAGAAATCATTATTTTTTCTAAGTACACCAAATCAATTGTACTAATAAGATGCGTTTACTATAAAAAGCTCAAAATCCCCAAATTCCCATCGAAGTGTGTTAAGCCTGGACAATATATAAGGTACGCCATTACTAGAGGTTAAAAAAAAGAAAGAAATACCTATTTTTAATATTACGGTTTCTTTAACAAAAAAAAAAGGAATAAATATTTGAGCCAACAGAAGTGGACTACTGTAACTATTGACTATTGTAAATAATAGGAAAGGTGGCACCAATTTTTAGGTAGGTATTTGAGGCAAGCTTAAAACCTCTCCTTTTATACCCCAACATGGAACAGCAGACCTGGCTGGTGAGTAGCAGGGCAAAATCAAAGATAGTTTGTTAAATCACCTGGCAGGTAGAAAGTCCCACCAAAATGATCCGTCTTTTTAGAATCCTATTTTTTATTTTAAAAATAATACTCTATTAACATTTTTAATTGCCTCAAAAAGATTTTTTATATTTTTTCGCAAAATATATTTGCGTCTGGAAATGTTAAAACCCCGACTAAATCGTCCGGCTTAGGTTTATTTTTAATTCTTTAAACATTAAATTACATCATATCAAAATTGCATATTGCTTAAGACATATTTTTGGAAATAAAAAAATAATAATCAAAAAAAAATTGTTGATTTATCCTCGCTACCCACCAGCCAGGTCTGCAGTTCCGGGATATAATGTATACCTCTCGTATGGGAAAAGTTTTCAGCTTACCTCAAGTACCTACCCAAAAATTGGTACCAGCTCTCGGACCACTATAGAATGGCTTTTCTTAAAAAAGTTCATAATTGCGAATTATGAGCATCGTAATCACATTATGTTGTTTTCAATATTACTCATAGCCTTATACCCCATGTACGTTTCAAAGGGTTACAAACCAAAAACATAAACATAAAATAACATCACGCCCATAATCCCCGAAGGGGTAGGCAGAGTCAAAGGGGCAGCTTGCCCCTTCAACCACATTCAGCCAAAAATAAAGTCTGGCTGGGTTAGATGGAAAATTGTGAAAAAGCAGTGACAAGCGGCTAACCTGTCGCCTACACAATCACACACCCAAAATCCGATATAGCATTAGTCGCCTTTTACGACATACTAGGCAAGAACCACACTTGGCATATTCTTTTTAAGTCTCAAACCAACATGCGACAGTGGGCTGGATTGGATGGAAAGCTGTGAAAAAGGAGTGACAAGTGGCTAGCTCGTCGCCTACTCAGTCACATACCTAAAAGCCAGTAAACCATTAGTCGCCTTTTACGACATGCTAGGCAAGAACCACAGTTGGCACATTCTTTTTTTTTTGTCCCAGATCAACATGGGCCAAGTCCCAGACCAACATGGGACATGGTTACAAACCAAATAAGAAATTTTCCTTTTTGAGTTACTTTAAAAAACCGAACGTCGGTACTGGGTCAAACGTGGGTACGTACGGACTTTTTTAAATATGTATGGTTCCAACTGTATGGTTTTAAATATGTATGGCAGATCGTCAGTCGCTTCAATGTAATTGCCACTCATACGGACATAATTCTATGAGGATGTTTATAATAAAAGGCCTAAATGAGTAGTCTTCGCGAATTTGTAATAGCGTCAAAAGTCCGCAAGCCCTTTTCAAAGTACATACCTGGCACGTAACAGCTTTTGAGCGATACCAAATCCTCTATAATCCGGATGCACTACTAGTCCTTTGCCGTCGTAATAGCATTCTATCCCAAATTCTTTCATAACGTCATACATTCTTGCGACTGTCATAGCTATTTCTGATAACTTCCTAGATTCCGGGGGAACATCTTTGCTCTGAAAACAAATGTTAAGAATGTCAGCGCTATAAAAATACAGCTTAGATGGTAACGATATATAAAAATATGTTGTTTTTATTCGTAAGTTCTTTATTAGAGCCTTTACAAATAAGGATATCTTAGATTTTGATTCCGATTATAATCTATGAAATATGCCGGTGAAAATTAGCTTTTCCTATACGGTTGGACTTGAATTACCGTGGAAGTTGAGGAGCAAGGTGTTGTCGTTGCCCGTTGTGTTGTAATAAAATGTATTTGTTATAATAAATTTGCAATTGCTTAGATTATGTGGTATAAAAAGTAGCCTACGCCTTTTTAAAGTTTCACGATTAAAGTTTAAATGTTTGTGAAAGAAAATATTCGCAAAAATCAAGGGTAAAAAATGGCTATTGGGGTAATAAAAAATATTGTCGTCACCTTATACCATGCTTTCAGATCTTCCAAGTTAAATTCATTATTATCCTTTTTTGCAAGGCTTATCGCCGAAGCTGCGATAATTTTCCCGCCGTTATCAGATCCATCGTCGATACAACAAATAGTTAGCGTGAAGCTTTCTAATATCCCTTCAAATTCGTCCTGGGATGCTTTTAACGCTGTTTCATTTTCAACAACACCTGTAATAGATTTTATTATTTATTGCTTTGAATCTATAAAGCAAAAAAAAAAACGCAACACAGTATACTATTAGGTGACAACTGAGAGTTCGGGTAAAATATACAACATGCGATGCACCTCGTCCGCACTAAAGCTATGTCGCGCTTATGATGGTTTTTAGTTATATTTCAATTTGTTAAGCTTTTTATTAATTAAAATATTTTTACTAACATTTCCGAATCATCTGTTAGATTGGATTTTTGATTTATTTATTGGTTTCAATACAAAAATAAACAAGGTATATTTTTATGTATATACTTATACCTATATTAATATTTATATAGAATTGAGCACCTCCTCCTATTTTGAAGTCGGTTGAAAATATACTTTTGTTGTGTATGTTTGAAATGGTAAAATTTATAATATTACAAATTTTATTTCTGTCTGAGTTGATGGCTTCAACAAAGCTATTAGTTAAAGGATTCCTACATTAATATTTGGAACGTCGTAGGTACCTAGTATATTATATACATATATATATATATATATATATACTAGCTGACCCGGCGAACTCTGTTCCGCCTTAGAGGCAATAAAAAATAAGCAGATTTTAGATGTTATTAAGTAAAATTTTTTATTTTACCTATTCAAAATAGTTCACTTAACAGTATTTCTGGGTATTACCATTGATGCTAAACTGCAATGGGGCCCTCATATTATACTACGTTTTATGTCACGTCACACGGGAACACGGCGAACGGGATAAAAAGTATCCTTTGTTAGGCTACTGGTTCTAAACCACCACTCCACCAATTTTCAGTCAAATCGGTCCACTTTCTTTTATATTAATAAATATAGATTTCCAAAAAAAATGACCCCAAAACCTTTAAAAAATGATACCCATATTAATTATTCACATTTATTACCCCTATAACATTCATATTTCCACTCTCTTTAAAATAAATGTTATTTTCGAAATCAACGACCCAAAATTCCTCGAAAACGATACCCATATCGATTTTTTACATTTTTCATCCCACTGAGGGTAATTTTTTAGAGAGCAGGAAACATATACCTATTTATTTATTTAGTTTTTGAACTTAGACAATGTATGGGAAAAACTATGAAAACGACATCAATGTTGATTTTTAGACATTTCTTCCCCTTTCCGCCCTATTAAGGGATGATAATATTTTACTTCTAACATTTCAAGTTTAAAAATAGATATCATTTTTAAAATAAACTACCCAAAATTCTCGGAAATGATACCAATATCGATACTCGTCATTTTTTATTCCTAACCAACCCCTTTTTATCCCCCTGTTAATAAAAAGTATCCTATACTTTATTTCAGTATCTCACCTATCTATTTAAAAATTTTCATCCAAATACAGTCATCAGTTTTTAATTTACCATACAAATTTTCACCCCCCCTTTTCACCCCTTTAGAAGGTGGTTTCCGGGATAAAAATCCTATGTCCTTTTCTTGGTTCTAAGCTAACTCCCCACCAATTTTCAGCCAAATCAGTTCAGCCGTTCTTGAGTAATAAATAGTGTTACTAACACGACTTTCTTTTATAATATATAGATATTAATTAATATTTACCGGTAGCTTTGTGGTAAGCTTCCTCTCTTGATAAATGATTAGTAAACAAATCTTTGCATTCCTGCAGTCTTTCTTTAGGCAAGTCCATAATCTTAAGTTTCAGCTCACCATTTTTACCGTTCACGGTAAACTTACTCCAAACATGAGGTTTCGTCGACATTTTTATCTGTATCTATAATGGAAAATTAATCACGTTTTACATATCATTATGTATACAATCTTTTAGTAATAATATGACCATTGAAGAGTAGACGCTAATCGCATCGTAACGCATAGTAACATGACTGAAGACATGTTATGTAACCATTTGACTCTATTACTATTATATCGTCATCCCCGACTGAAAAATAATGTGCTAACTGTCTTCCTTGTCTAGCATGTCGTAAGAGGCGACTATTGACATATTGGGTTTTGGCTGTGCGATTGTGTACGCTACGAGCTAGCCACTTGTCACTACGTTTTCCCCATTTTCCATCTAACCCAGCCCAGTTGTATTTCTTGGTAGTATGTGACTAAGGGTGCTAGCTGCCTATTTGACTCTGCCTATCTTTTCGGGAATTACGGGCGTGATGATATGTGTGTATGTACTATTATATGATTAAAAGCTATTGACACTCTCACGCACTACATAATCATCTTCCTAGCGTTATGTCCCGTGCTTAGACGGGGTCCGCTTAGGCCATGATCCAGGATTAAGCGAGTCTCGAAATTACATTGAAGCGACCGCCGATCTGACCTTCGTAACCTTAAGAAAAGGGAAAAAGACTATTTTTGGATAATGGACTACATCTCACGCACTACATCGCTGGGTACATAATCCAAATCATTCGTTACACAGTATTATGAATAAATGTACAAACATTATACATTATTGTTAAGATTTCTTTTGCACACATAGTCAGTCGCTTATAGTCATGTAGCATAGTAATACTATTATGCTAGAGGACTATAAGCGATGGACTATGTAGTATGCTAGTCAAGGTCTCGGTGGCATTATGCCATATTGTAATCTGACCACAAACTTTTAAATCGTAACCGAATCTGATCGTATCATTACGACCACACATAGATTTGCTGTACCTTTTAGTGCTACGGCCGTAGCAGTCGTAACAGCAAATCAGTCTAACGTGCTACGTTATTTCGAAAGACATATGTGACTCCATCGAGATATAAATGTAGTACTTATATCTCGATGTGTGACTCATATTTTATGTTTCATATCAACGACGACTGTTGCTAAGCCGTTTGTAATATACTGTCAAGAAGTTTCTAACTTGTGATACTTTCATCAAAACGCCTTAAACTGTAGGTACCTTATTATTATGTATCTATTCAAGTGTTACTTTCTAATAAATCTCGATTCCAAAACTGAATAGAGTAAAATTGTCAATTTTCAAAATTTGTTTTCGAAATCTATAGGGGGTTTGATAAAGAATACATACATAACATACATAACATCACGCCCATAGTCCTCGAAGGGGTAGGCAGAGTCAAAGGGACCCCTTTAACCATATTAAGCCAAAAATAACACTGGGCTAGATTAAATGGAACACTGTGATAAAGTAGTGACAAGTAGCTCGCTCGTCGCCTACACAATCACATACCCAAAACCCGATATACCATTAGTCGCCTTTTACGACATGCTAGGCAAGAAACACAGTTGGCACATCCTTTTTAAGTCCCATACCATCATGGGACAATGGGCTGGGTTAGATGGAAAATTGTGATAAAGAAATATGTATTTTAAACTTACCTTCAATAAATCTTGAGAAGGTTAGCGTCAATAATGCTTGGCAAGCAATGACAAATAAGACTTATATCTAATAAAACATGTTTTATATGTAGTTATCGTTATCTTTTTGTCTTATATTATCAACAAAGATAGTTATGATCATTTAATCCAGATTAGTTGAAGCGCCCCGATCAATTGGAAATATAATATAAATAAACAAATAAATAATTAAATAAATAAATTCTCTGTCTGACACACCAACTCCCTAGTTCCAAACTAAGCTTATGCTTGTGCAATGGATACTAGGTGAACGGATAGACATACATAAATAGATACGTTTATAAACATTCATGACACGAGTACAAATGTCCATATTCATCATACGAAACATTTGCCCCTAGCGGGATTCGAACCCGCGACAGGGTTTACCACGCGACCACGCGACCAACGGGCCAGTCAATATCATGACATGCTGTAGCGGTCACCGTCTCAGACGTGATTATGGTATATTCTTCTCATTCGAATCTTAATACTAGCAAAGCCAGATATTTTCCTTAGAGCAGCATGACGACATATTTATACCTGTCAGGCTTCACTTACCATATATACTTTAACTTGAATACTGCAACCAATTAGTTATTTGGTTGCAGTATTAAATTTAAAGTTGTAAAGACACAGTTCTATCTTTCGTGTTTCTCTCTTATATCTAAATCAAATTATTCATTAAATTTCTAGTTAGTCATCTAAACGGCTTCCTTTGGTTGAGATCCCATTATCTAAATCAAATTTTAACACACCCAGGATACCCCTGACTATTTCTGTGCAAGATGGGAAGGAAGATCATGCTACCCTGATTATACCTACATTATATTTTTCTTCAAAGGGATTTATTTCGACCTTCAGTACAAAAATATATCGAAATTATTTTCTTGTAAAGTCATTCTGATATCATTTCAACTAACAATGAAATAGATATAACATAGTGATTAGTTGTCATATGATAATGACTTGTGTATTGTTTATATTTCAATAAATTATTAAATCCCTGTTAAGTTGTAATGACTAACATTGATATATATTGTTTTCGTTTGTTTATAGGTAGATACCCTATATTTTTTATAGCGAGCAATATTATGTCAATAATACATGACTAATACGAGAGTAGGTAGTTTAAACTCCAGTATCTTTAACATTACGTTATGGTCTTATGCTAATAGCAGTTCACAATAGCAAGTTGAGGGGTCTACCTGCCCGTTTGACTATGCGTACCCCTTTGGGGGTTATGGGCGTGATGATATGTATAGTATAGGTATGCACTTTATATGCTAGAGGTAAATATAAAAAAAACACCACTTTATTTACACCAACTACTCTTCAGGATAACAATATCACTATCAAACGAAGTTCTATAGTAGCCAATAACTATACTGCCTTGTACAGGAAAAACAAACTCGCAAACAATATAATATAATAATAAAAAACAAAAACGAAGCTATCGAGACATTGTATAGACTTGATGAAGGTGACGAATAGTAATGTAGTTGCAATGAATACTAATGTGTTATTTTAACAACATCCTTTTTTGTTTCTTGCCGACCAAAATAATTTGCTCCATTTGGGCTCAAAGCAAGTGACATATTCCTGAAGAAAAGTGTGTAAAACTCAGGAAAATAAAATGCACATTTACTCGTAGTAAGCCCTGCGTCGACGCTGGATAACTGGTAGAACCTGAGGGATCCAATCAAAACCAACGTCACACCTGGACCCAGAGATTTGTCATAACAAAAAAAAACTCTTTGTCTACTAATCTAGGGCACATCACCCTAACAAGCTAATTGTATTTAATTGAGCATGAATTCATCTAGAATGAATGTACCTTGACATTTGTGCAGTTACCTACCTATTTTTATTTTCTCACTAAATGAGAATGTTGACGTGTTACTTAAGTTCCATTAGTGACAGCTCGTTGAGCTCCGCTAGACTGTGAAAGCAAGTTTAAATATGCAAAAAACTACAAAACAATATTATCTATTCAGGGCTGTATTCTAGAATCGCCTCGAAAATCACTTTTGCGACGGTGTTGCAATAATGAATCACATTATAGGTATCTAATAAAAAATGGCGCGTGTAGTTTATAAGTAGGTGCCTATTTCAAATCCTGCTTATCAAATTTTTTCAAAGTAAGGATTTTTCCCTCTTGTGTTGCGTTGATAAGACATTATGTGATTTTCCCTACTATTTTAAAGAAATATAGTAAAACCATGTCTTTAAAACGATGTATCTGCTTTCCCAGTCTAAAAATTGCATCGTCAATCAAAAGTTAACAAGAGATTATTACTCACTTTAGTTCAATTTTTTTTTTTTAACTCTATGAGTTTTTGTTTCATGTTAGTCTGGGACTTAAAAATAATGTACTGATTGTGTTTTTTTCCTAGCATATCGTAAAAGGCGACTAATGGTATATCGGGTTTTGGGTTTGTGATTGTGTAGGCGACAAGCTAGCCACTTCTCACTACTTTTGCACAATTTTCCATATTACCCAGCTCAGTTAAATTTTTTGGCTAAATGTGGTTAAGGGGGCTAGTTGCCCCTTTTACTCTTCCTACCCCTTTCAGGGATTACTGGCGTGATGATATGTTCGTATGTATGTACTTTTTGGGTTGCATGTCTGTCATTAAAATATTTAAGTGGTGCTGAATGCTACCTATTTATTCATATGTTTACGTGAAACAGTCAGGTGTTGGTAACGGGTTCAATCAGAAAGTAGGGCATCCAGAATAGGCTTGTCTAGTGATGTCTCTTCTGGCAATTACGCCACGTCGGCGAGATCTAACGACGCATTTTGCAGTTGCGAGGATTTTAAAGGAATGAACATTCCCATCGGACAATTTTGTAACTAGCTTTTTTCCACGGCATTATTATAATTATTAATAATAGCTAAAGATTTCATTTTCTAAATCAACGCGGAATATTGTTATGGTTAATAAATAATATAAACATTAAATGCAGTATTTTTTTTATATATTGAACTATTTACTGCAGAACAATATTTCGCAAACTCGCTTGTTTTCGTTTACTTAATATGAATTAGCAAGTCATATTCTACGCATCTATCGCAGGCCGTTTTTAAATAACTGTGATTCATCTATTTAGACGCATTGGCCGGCTAGGGCCACCCACACGTTGTAAGACACTAGTTTATTTTATCTTAATAAGATATAGATAATTACTTTACACAATCTCATTCGTTATCTGGAATGACAAGCTGGTATTTGGCTAAGGAAATAAAAATTTCTTTGTCACATGATGAAATTATCTAATTGCGGGTAATTAGATTATCCTTTTATTTAGGTACCTTTCAATTAGCCTTTTTCCTCTTAAGGTTTTTGAAACATCCGCTAGAGGTAGCACTAGTGGGTACAAATTATTTGATATCCGTAATGGCAGCAACGTAAAATATTTTGATATCAAGTGGCTAGCTCGTGTCGTACACAATCACCTTATAATAGAATATGTTTTATATTGTGTTTATAACATAAAGCTGGATTCATTCCTCTAAATGCAAGTAGCTATTAGGACGGAGCTCCTCAACGAAGTGACCGCGTATTTACATTATTAATATATTATAAGTGTGTTATATAGCGTATTTTACTATGACTTTTCTTAGTGCTTTAATTCGTGAAATTAATTGAATAAGGCGTCCTAGCCCTCGATAACATGTCGGTCTAGCTATTGGGTTCAAAACCTTACAACAAAAGGTAAAAAGTTAATCCTGTATCTATTTGACTGTTTAAATGGATTATTATATATATCATATCTCAATAATTTTGCTAGTCCCTATTTTTTTTTTCCGCCTACCCCATCTGAGATGATGGGCGTGATAGTCCAGAGGGACTATTTAAGCAAAATAAAAATGTGTGTGACTCAATACTTCATCATCATCCTCTTGCCCTTTTCCCAGTTCATCTTGGGTCGGCGCAACATATTTTCCTCTTCCATACGTCACGGTCAGCCGTCATCAAGCTATCCACTCCCATTTCACTCGTATCATCTTTCACACAATCCAACCATCTCTTATTTGGCCTTCCTCTTCCTCTCCATCCACTAACATTCATACTCATCACTCTCTTTGTCATCTCTCTATGTCCTTCCTCTCTTCTCATCACATGCCCATACCAAGATAAACGGACTTAATACTTGATGTAACCAATAGATGACGCTAAATCTAAAATTATATCATAACTGGTAACGAAAAAACTAGAAGGAAAGACTTAAATCACAGATTAGAAGAAGCTAGAGTATTTTAAGACTCGCTCAATATATTTCAAGGTGGCCTGGTCTCAATACACACCTTTTGCAAATGCCTGTACCATTGAACTATTATGTATTACTAGCGTATGGAACCGACGCAGCGAAGAAGTTTTTTGCGCCGTGCGTTGTTGCCGATCGGCAACAACTTGTTTAGTCACTCGCCTACGTTCACGCGTAAGCGCCATGAAATTCACGGCGTTTACGACGTTTTGGTCGCGAGAAAAATGTACTCTATGAGCGATCTAGCGCTGCGTGTTTTAATAGCTTAATTAGACGACAATTGTCAGTTTTAGCGCTGCAAATGCTGAAACACGCTCAGTCCTGCTTCGTGATAATATTTTTGTTTGACATAGCTTCTCTATACGTAGTAATAATAGCTCAATGGCCTGTACTCAATATACTTGTTCTCTGGACAATAAAAAATATGCTCTCCCTACAGACTCCTAAAGTTTCTCGGAAGCAACAGGCAGCTTTTTCACGGACTAACTTCGTCTATTTATTCTGGGTCTCTTCGGAGGCGTTCGAGCTCCCTCGTCCCTGATCAATTGATGGATGTCAGCCGTAAGTATGTTCAGGAAGAAACCATTTACTTACTTTACTCCACACACTTATTTTATTAGACATACAACTGTACGTCGCTTCAATAGTGGAAACGAGTGGACTACAAAATAATGTTTATTTAGCATTTTTTAAGGGCACATTATTTTTAAGTCCCAGACCAACATGGGACCATGGGCTGGGTTAGATGGAAAATTAGATGTAATTTCCATGCGCAGATCATCAATGTAACATCATGGCTACCAGACAGAAATAACTTAATGGCTTTAGAAAATAAATTAAACACGCTATATTTGACTAACATATAAGAGCTGCCCCAGATTTCCTTGAAATCTGGTTAATGTGGTTGAGCAGACTTTTATTTTATTACTAGCTGTGCCGGCGGTGTCACCCGCGTTTATGATTAATATTATAAAGATTATTTCCGTCATACATGATTTCTATGTAACTTTAACCATTAAGGCAGCACACGCGACGGAAGCTTAAAAAATGGAGCAACTTCTCCCGTTTTCACAACATTTCCCTTCACTACTCTGCTCCTATTGATTGTAGCGTGATGAAATATATACTATAACCTGCCCAGGAGTATAAAGAATAATTGTACCAAGTTTCGTTAAAATTCGTCGAGTAGTTTTTGTTTCTATAAGGAACATATAGACAAGAATTTTACTGATCGCTTTTTTGGCATCAGTATCGATCACTAATCACCCCCTGATAGTTATTTTGAAATCATTTTTTTTAATTTACCTATAAATTCAAAGTTATCCTCGTAACTATACAACTGAACTGTAGGTAATGGCAATAATCCTCTACTTAACAAAAGATTTGGCTACTTCAGCCACCATTAGTTATTAATGTGTGGAAAAACCAAAATATTTATACCCACTTTTCAAGCCAACCATTTAAGGTCAACACTATCCTAATTAGAATCTTGATAGACTGATTATAGAGTGTATATTTGATCAAATTTCCAAATACTACAACCGAGCTAACACGTAGCTATTTAATACCGCACTCCCCAACCTGTAAACGTATAACCATTGATCAATTTAGACCCTTTTAGCTAACTCCGCTGCTGGGCCAATAAGTAGCTATTCTGTTTAATATTCTATGATACTAATACAATACGTATATCCATCTTACTCCAAGACAGGTAATGTGTCCCAGGAAGGTTTAAGTGAATAAATTATGTTATAAGACATTGTTATATCGTAAGAAAATTACCTACCTGTTTAAATATTTTTTTTTAGTTAGCCGAGACCCTCCTATTTTATAAATCGTTATAGTTTTAAAATGATCGCCTGTTCAATTTGTCAAATGACGTTCGCAAATAAAAAAAGTGCTTTATTTTATCGTTCTTTTAATTTTTTATCCTAATATTGTTCCAAGTTCATGTGGTCTGATATTAAAAAATAATGTTGTCCTGTCATTTTCACAATTTTCCATCTTACCAATTTACCAAATTCAATTTTACATTCAGCTAAGAGTATATAGCTAAATCGATCCTTGGACTCTCTGCCTTCGGATATTTTATACGTGATAGAATGTACGTAAATTATAATGCTCAATAAACAACTATACTTTTAATATTTTAAATTTTTAAATATAAACCTACATCAAATTCTTGCAAAGCACCTTACGCCTTCAGCTTAAACCCTCTGCGGAGCCCGCGTGCTATTATTAATGAAAATTGGTTTACCTAATTAGCAAGGTGCCTGTTCAGAGTTCGCTTAAAATATAAAGGAGCCTCTTAAATATCGAAAAGGCTATGTAATCAGGCGATAAATAAAAAACCAACAAAGGGTTTAAAAAGGGCTTCATTAAGTATTTACCTTTAATTACAGTATTAGGGGATGATTAAGGATTTTGAGGGTGTGGTTATTTTTTACGATGCCCTCCGTTTTTGTAAAATATTTATATAGTTATGAAAACGAAAAAGAAATGAAAATATTTTGGCGATTTATAAATAATCACGTTTCTTAGGAAAACATAGAAAAAAAATCATGGTCAATTATTTTTTAATTGTGTGTTCCAAAATTTGATTTCTTTGTTCTTAATTTTAAAATAGATTCCACCGGGAAGTAGGTACCATTTCTTTGATAGGAAATTGCCATAAAATAGCAACATCGATGCTTCTGTGTTTTGCACGATCACTTAAGAGTGTAGGAAGCTGCACCACTAGGTATAAAATCCAACAATACATTAGCAATTCTATTGAAGTTGTAATTGTCTACGGACGGTGGTGATTATATATCATCTGGTGACTCACTAGTCCGTCTATTTCTTCTCATGTATGTAAAAAAAACAGTGCCTTATATATATATGTTACCGAAAATGTGTAAAACCTAGGAATTCTATACAATTCCTAGGAATTGTATAGGATTGTGTGCCGCATTGCCGCACGTAGTAAAATACAGCACCGCGCGTAGGATACATAACATGATTAAGCATACACTAACAGATTGAGAGACATATAAACAATGATCATCATCATCTTCCTAGCGTTATGTCCCGTGCTTAGACGGGGTCCGCTTATACCATGATCCAGGATGTAGCAAGTCTGGTAATTACATTGAAGCGACTGCCGATCTGACCTTCGTAACCCTAAGATAGGGGAACCAGACAATTTTTGGATAAACTATGATATGACGGTAATAAAGTCAGACATCCACCAACTTTCGTTTCGTTCCACACCATCCCATTCGCGGTTATATTTGGTGACCCCGACCCTGACACTGCAACAACATGGGAACTCCGTTCAGGTCGTGTGCATCACAAGAAGTCGCTAAAACAAGGCGAGGACTACAAATTTACCACCGTCTAAATTAAGCAGAGAAGAAATCATACTTGTCAGCGACATAATATTGAGCCATCCAGCAACCGATTCGTCACACATGGATAAAATGAGTCAGATTGCCGACAAAATATTAGATAATTCAAACATAAACGAAGTGTCAACAGTCAACGACAGTATATACATTTTATTTTTCTATAAAATATTTTCAACAGATCACATCTTAAATAAAATAAACTATAATCTTAGATAACGGAACCAACAAACGGTAAATATACATTTAAAACAATTCTCATACATTGTACAAACATACGTTTTGCTTTATAGATAATAAAAAAATCACAAAGTCAGTTAGATTATAAACTACAATGGTCTTGCAATCATGTATTTCAGAGTGGGCGGGCTCCCTTTAAAAGAAACATCAAACTGTTTCTCCAACACTTCACAGGGAATCTCAAAGGTTGTCTCCCAGCCGTCGTTCTCAGCCGCCTTCTGGGAGCCGAATGCTGTCATTAAAGCACCAGTCAGGGGAAGCCCATCCCTTGTGCACATATAGCGTCTGTGGAAGAATAACAACACATTTTAAAACCTTCTCTACTTCATTAAACAATACCCTTTCGACACTGGCCACGAAACCAAAATTTTGAGCTATGGAATAGGACGATGGGTCCTATGTATAAGGGCCGAAGTGCAATATCACAACTTTGCAGGAGGGGCTCCGAAAGTATAAAATTGGTATAATTTTAATATGGTTACACCGAAATTTATGAAACTTTGCATGGTTGCTAAGACAATTACATTTATTATTTGCTTTATTTTATTTAAATTATAAATATTTTAGTTTTTTTTTAACTGCACATTAACCCTTATACGCTAGTTTTTTCTACAAGTATATAATTTTTTAAGCTTCCTAAAAAGGCCAATATGTCAAATTGCCCATTACACGCGTATTACGATTATTTAAAGAATTGCAAAATGTTTTATAGCGGTACCAAAATTTACATGACAATAGCATTAGTAGTTTCTTAGATATAAGGGTGTGACAGACGGATGAACAAACAGACAAAGTCGCACCATTAGACTACTTTTCGGTTCGGAACCCTAAAAAAACAGTAGGGCCGACGTGTATTTTTTGGTATAAAACAAGTATAACGGCCAATGTGGTACATTGGCCGTTAATCCTAATAATACACGACGTTTACGTTAACAATCTATAAAACAATAATTCATTACACTATAAAGGTTTGGTACTGCATAAAATGAGAAATAAACAAGCGTGGCAACTCCCCATGTATAAGTCTTAAACTACCTTTTGGCCCTTGTACGTTTAAATTTATGTTTTATTGGCCCTTCATCTGTAGTAATACAGAAAAAAAATGTGTTTCTGTGCAGAAATCATTTTTTTTTTCTAAGTACACTAAATCAATTGTACTAATAAGATGCGTTTACTATAAAAAGCTCAAAATCCCCAAATTGTTAGCTTGGCCCTTATATATAGGACCCATCGAAGTGTGTTAAGCCTGGACAATATTATTAGGTACGCCACCACTAGAGGTTAAAAAACAGAAAGAAATACCTATTTTTAATACTACGGTACCGTAACAAAAAAAAAGGAATAAATATTTGAGCCAACAGAAGTGGACTACTGTAACTATTGACTATTGTAAATAATAGGAAAGGTGGCACCAATTTTTAGGTAGGTATTTGAGGCAAGCTTAAAACCTCTCCTTTTATACCCCAACATGGAACAGCAGACCTGGCTGGTGAGTAGCAGGGCAAAATCAAAGATAGTTTGTTAAATCACCTGGCAGGTAGAAAGTCCCACCAAAATGATCCGTCTTTTTAGAATCCTATTTTTTATTTTATAAATAATACTCTATTAACATTTTTAATTGCCTCAAAAAGATTTTTTATATTTTTTCGCAAAATATATTTGCGTCTGGAAATGTTAAAACTCCGACTAAATCGTCCGGCTTAGATTTATTTTTAATTCTTTAAACATTATTTTACAACATATCAAAATTGCATATTGCTTCAGACATATTTTTGGAATTAAAAAAAAAAAGAGTTGATTTATCCTCGCTACTCACCAGCCAGGTCTGCAGTTCCGTGTTGGAATATAATAGGAGAGGTATGGGAAAAGTTTTCAGCTTACCTCAAGTACCTACCCAAAAATTGGTACCAGCTCTCAGACCACAATAAAATGGCTTTTCTTAAAAAAGTTCATAATTGCGAATCATGGGCATCGTAAACACATTATTTAGTTTTCAATATTACACCTAGCCTTATAACCCATGTACGTTTAAAAGGGTTACAAACCAAATAAGTGATTTTCGTTTTTGATTTACTTTAAAAACCGAGCGTCGGTACTGAGACAAACGCGGGTACGTACGGACTTTTTAAATAATATGTATGGTTCCAACAGGCAGATCGTCAGTCGCTTCAATGTAATTGCCACTCACACGGACATAATTCTATGAAGATGTTTATAATAAAAGGCCTAAATGAGTAGCACTTCGCGAATTCGTAATAGCGTCAAAAGTCCGCCAGCCTTTTTCACTACATACCTGGCGCGTAACAGCTTTTGAGCGATACCACATCCTCTATAATCCGGATGAACTACTAGTCCTTTGCCGTCGTAATAGCAGTCTATCCCAAATTCTTTCATAACGTCATACATTCCTGCGACTGTCATAGCTATTTCTGTTAACTTCCTAGATTCCGGGGGAACATCTTTGGTCTGAAAACAAATGATAAGAATGTCAGCGCCATAAAAATAAATATATAAAAAATATGTTGCTTTTATTTGTAAGTGCTTTATTAGAGCCTATACAAATAAAGATCTTAGGTTTTGATTCCGATTTTAATCTATGAAATATGCCGGTGAAAATCAGGTTTGCCTACGGCCGGTGACTTGGATTGCCGTGGAAGGGGAGGAGCAAGGTGTTGTCGTTGCCTTCTTTCCAGGTGCCGCGACTGGCTTGTTTTGTAATAATAAAATTGCAATTGCTTGGATTATGTGGGATAAAAAGTAGCCTATGCCTTTTTAAGGTTTCACAATTAAAGTCTAAATGTTCGTGAAAGAAAATATTTGCAAAAATCACGGGTAGAGTAGGGTTGGTCGAAAAAGAGCATAATATTTTTATGTGAAAATGCGTCTGGGACATTTGATGTTTGTATAAATTGACAGACCAACGACTATTGGGGTAATAAAAATATTGTCTTCACCTTAAACCATGCTTCCAGATCTTCCAAGGTATATTCAGGATTATTCTTTTTTGTAAGGCTTATTGCCGAAGCTGCTATCATTTTCCCGCCGTTATCAGATCCATCGTCGATACAACAAATAGTTAGCGAGAAGCTTTCTAACATCCCTTCAAATCCATCCTGGGATGCTTTTAACGCTGTTTCATTTTCAACAACACCTGTAATAGATTTTATTATTTATTGCTTTGAATCTATAAAACAAAAAAAAAAAACGCAACACAAGAGTAGAACTATTAGGCGACAACTGGGAGTTCGGGTAAAATATACAACATGCGATGCACCTCGCCCGCACTAAAGCTATGTCGCCAACTTATCATGGCTTTTGTTATATTTCAATTTGTTAAGCTTTTTATTATCTAAAATATTTTTACTAACATTTCCGAATCATCTGTAAGATTGGATTTTTGGTTTATTTATTGGCACTATACAAAAATATAATAGGTACCTGCAATTGAAGAAGTAATCCGGAAATAATGAAAAATCGTAAAAATAAAGTTCATCTACAACTTGCTAACTAATTACGTGTCGGCTATTTTCTATGGAGAAAGATATTTAAGTAAGTAGGTATGTAAAAAATATTGGGAATCTCAACACAATCATGGGGATATTGTCTATAGTGTTACACCTCGACGTTCCAAATATTAATGTAGGAACCCTTTAATTAATAAACCTTTAGCTTTGAATCCATCAAATCAGACAGAAATAAAGTTTATAATATTATTAATTTTACCAGTTCAAACACACACAACAAAAGTATATTTTTACCGGCAGCTTTGTGGTAAGCTTCTTCTCTCGATAAATAATTAGTAAACAAATCTTTGCATTCCTGCAGTCTTTCTTTAGGCAAGTCCATAATCTTCAGTTTCAGCTCACCATTTTTACCGTTCACGGTAAACTTACTCCAAACATGAGGTTTCGTCGACATTTTTATCTGTAAGTATCTATAATGGAAAATTAATCACGTTTTACATATCATTATGTATACAATCTTTTAGTAATAATATGACCATTGAAGAGTAGACGCTAATCGCATCGTAACGCATAGTAACATGACTGGAGACATGTTATGTAACCATTTGACTCTATTACTATTATATCGTCATCCCCGACTGAAAAATAATGTGCTAACTGTCTTCCTTGTCTAGCATGTCGTAAGAGGCGACTATTGACATATTGGGTTTTGGCTGTGCGATTGTGTACGCTACGAGCTAGCCACTTGTCACTACGTTTTCCCCATTTTCCATCTAACCCAGCCCAGTTGTATTTCTTGGTAGTATGTGACTAAGGGTGCTAGCTGCCTATTTGACTCTGCCTATCTTTTCGGGAATTACGGGCGTGATGATATGTGTGTATGTACTATTATATGATTAAAAGCTATTGACACTCTCACGCACTACATAATCATCTTCCTAGCGTTATGTCCCGTGCTTAGACGGAGTCCGCTTAGGCCATGATCCAGAATTAAGCGAGTCTCGAAATTTCATTGAAGCGACTGCCGATCTGACCTTCGTAACTTTAAGAAAAGGGAAAAAGACTATTTTTGGATCATGGACTACATCTCACGCACTACATCGCTGGGTACATAATCCAAATCATTCGTTACACAGTATTATGAATAAATGTACAAACATTATACATTATTGTTAAGATTTCTTTTGCACACATAGTCAGTCGCTTATAGTCATGTAGCATAGTAATACTATTATGCTAGATGACTATAAGCGATGGACTATGTAGTATGCTAGTCAAGGTC
The DNA here is from genome assembly GCA_951394215.1 of Glyphodes perspectalis. NCBI lineage: Eukaryota > Metazoa > Arthropoda > Insecta > Lepidoptera > Crambidae > Glyphodes > Glyphodes perspectalis. The sequence continues at coordinate 5,785,778 of OX596207.1, read as the reverse complement.
TCGGTGACATTATGCCATATTGTAATCTGACCACAAACTTTTAAATCGTAACCGAATCTGATCGTATCATTACGACCACACATAGATTTGCTGTACCTTTTAGTGCTACGGCCGTAGCAGTCGTAACAGCAAAAGGCTCTGTAGCAATTCGGAGTATCAGTCTAACGTGCTACATTATTTCGAAAGACATATGTGACTCCATCGAGATATAAATGTAGTACTTATATCTCGATGTGTGACTCATATTTATTGTTTCATATCAACGACGACTGTTGCTAAGCCGTTTGTAATATACTGTCAAGAAGTTTCTAACTTGTGATACTTTCATCAAAACGACTTAAACTGTAGGTACCTTATTATTATGTATCTATTCAAGTGTTACTTTCTATTTAATCTCGATTCCAAAACTGAATAGAGTAAAATTCCAAATTTTTAATTTTTTTTTTTTAAATCTTTAGGGGGTTTGATAAAGAATACATACATAACATACATAACATCACGCCCATAGTCCCCGAAGGGGTAGACAGAGTCAAATTGACCCCTTTAACCATATTCAGCCAAAAATAACACTGGGCTAGATTAGATGGAACAATGTAATAAAGTAGTGACAAGTAGCTCGCTCGTCGCCTACACAATCACATACCCAAAACCCGATATACCATTAGTCGCCTTTTACGACATGCTAGGCAAGAAACACAGTTGGCACATCCTTTTTAAGTCCCATACCATCATGGGACAATGGGCTGGGTTAGATGGAAAATTGTGATAAAGAAATATGTATTTTAAACTTACCTTCAATAAATCTTGAGAAGGTTAGCGTCAATAATGCTTGGCAAGCAATGACATATAAGACTTATATCTAATAAAACATGTTTTATATGTAGTTATCGTTATCTTTTTGTCTTATATTATCAACAAAGATAGTTATGATCATTAAATCCAGATTAGTTGAAGCGCCCCGATCAATTGAAAATATAATATAAATAAACAAATAAATAATTAAATAAATAAATTCTCTGACTGACACACTAACTCCCTAGTTCCAAACTAAGCTTATGCTTGTGCAATGGATACTAGGTGAACGGATAGACATACATAAATAGATACGTTTATAAACATCCATGACCCGAGTACAAATGTCCATATTCATCACACGAAACATTTGCCCCCAGCGGGATTCGAAACCGCGACAGGGTCTCTGACCACGCGACCAACGGGCCAGTCAATATCATGACATGCTGTCGCGGTCACCGTCTCAGACGTGATCATGGTATATTCTTCTCATTCGAATCTCAATACTAGCAAAGCCAGATATTTTCCTTAGAGCAGCATGACGACATATTTATACCTATCAGGCTTCACTTACCATATATACTTTAACTTGAATACTGCAACCAATTATTAATTGGTTGCAGTATTAAAGTTAAAGTTGTAAAGACACAGTTCTGTCTTTCGTGTTTCTCTCTTATATCTAAATCAAATTATTCATTAAATTTCTAGTTAGTCATCTAAACGGCTTCTTTTGGTTGAGATCCCATTATCTAAATCAAATTTTAACACACCCAGGATACCCCTGACTATTTCTGTGCAAGATGGGAAGGAAGATCATGCTACCCTGATTATACCTACATTATATTTTTCTTCAAAGGGATTTATTTCGACCTTCAGTACAAAAATATATCGAAATTATTTTCTTGTAAAGTCATTCTGATATCATTTCAACTAACAATGAAATAGATATAACATAGTGATTAGTTGTCATATGATAATGACTTGTGTATTGTTTATATTTCAATAAATTATTAAATCCCTGTTAAGTTGTAATGACTAACATTGATATATATTGTTTTCGTTTGTTTATAGGTAGATACCCTATATTTTTTATAGCGAGCAATATTATGTCAATAATACATGACTAATACGAGAGTAGGTAGTTTAAACTCCAGTATCTTTAACATTACGTTATGGTCTTATGCTAATAGCAGTTCACAATAGCAAGTTGAGGGGTCTACCTGCCCGTTTGACTATGCGTACCCCTTTGGGGGTTATGGGCGTGATGATATGTATAGTATAGGTATGCACTTTATATGCTAGAGGTAAATATAAAAAAAACACCACTTTATTTACACCAACTACTCTTCAGGATAACAATATCACTATCAAACGAAGTTCTATAGTAGCCAATAACTATACTGCCTTGTACAGGAAAAACAAACTCGCAAACAATATAATATAATAATAAAAAACAAAAACGAAGCTATCGAGACATTGTATAGACTTGATGAAGGTGACGAATAGTAATGTAGTTGCAATGAATACTAATGTGTTATTTTAACAACATCCTTTTTTGTTTCTTGCCGACCAAAATAATTTGCTCCATTTGGGCTCAAAGCAAGTGACATATTCCTGAAGAAAAGTGTGTAAAACTCAGGAAAATAAAATGCACATTTACTCGTAGTAAGCCCTGCGTCGACGCTGGATAACTGGTAGAACCTGAGGGATCCAATCAAAACCAACGTCACACCTGGACCCAGAGATTTGTCATAACAAAAAAAAACTCTTTGTCTACTAATCTAGGGCACATCACCCTAACAAGCTAATTGTATTTAATTGAGCATGAATTCATCTAGAATGAATGTACCTTGACATTTGTGCAGTTACCTACCTATTTTTATTTTCTAACTAAATGAGAATGTTGACGTGTTACTTAAGTTCCATTAGTGACAGCTCGTTGAGCTCCGCTAGACTGTGAAAGTAAGTTTAAATATGCAAAAAACTACAAAACAATATTATCTATTCAGGGCTGTATTCTAGAATCGCCTCGAAAATCACTTTTGCGACGGTGTTGCAATAATGAATCACATTATAGGTATCTAATAAAAAATGGCGCGTGTAGTTTATAAGTAGGTGCCTATTTCAAATCCTGCTTATCAATTTTTTTTCAAAGTAAGGATTTTTCCCTCTTGTGTTGCGTTGATAAGACATTATGTGATTTTCCCTACTATTTTAAAGAAATATAGTAAAACCATGTCCTTAAAACGATGTATCTGCTTTCCCAGTCTAAAAATTGCATCGTCAATCAAAAGTTAACAAGAGATTATTACTCACTTCAGTTCAATTTTTTTTTTTAACTCTATGAGTTTTTGTTTCATGTTAGTCTGGGACTTATAAATAATGTACTAACTGTGTTTTTTGCCTAGCATATCGTAAAAGGCGACTAATGGTATATCGGGTTTTGGGTTTGTGGTTGTGATTGTGTAGGCGACAAACTAGCCACTTGTCACTACTTTTGCACAATTTTCCATCTTACCCAGCTCAGTTTTATTTTTTGGCTGAATGTGGTTAAGGGGGCTAGTTGCCCCTTTCACTCTTTCTACCCCTTTTGGGGATTACTAGCGTGATGATATGTAGTATGTATGTACTTTTTGGGTTACATGACTGTCATTAAAATATTTGAGTGGTGAATGCTACCTATTTATTCTAATGTTTACGTGAAACAGTTAGGTGTAGGTAACGGGCTCAATCAGAAAGTAGGGCGTCCGAATAGGCCTGTCCAGTGACGTCTCTTCTGGCAATTACGCCGCGTCGCTCGGCGAGATCTAACGACGCATTTTGCAGTTGCGAGGATTTTAAAGGAATGAACATACACATCGGACAATTTTGTAACTAGCTTTTTTCCACGACATTATTATAATTTTATATTAATAACTAGCTGTGCCAGCGGTGTCACCCGCGTTTATGGTTAATATTATAAAGACTATAAACTATAAACATAAAATGCAGTATTTTTTTGTTATACATATATTGAACTATTTACTACAGAACAATATTTCGCAAACTCGCTTGTTTTCTTTTAATATGAATAAGCAAGCCATTTTCTACGCATCTATCGCAGGCCGTTTTTAAATAACTGTGATTCTTCTATTTAGACGCATTAGCCGGCTAGGGTCACCCACACGTCGTAAAACACTGGGTTTTTTTATCTTATTAAGATATAGATAATTACTTTACACAAGCTCATTCGTTATCTGGAATGATAAGCTGATATTTGGCTAAGGAAATAAAAGTTACATTGTCACATGGTGAAATTATCTAATTGTGGGTAATTAGATTATCCTTTTATTTAGGTACCTTTCAATAGGAGGGTTCAAATTATTTGATATCCCTAATGGCAGCAACGTTAAAGAAAAAGGTAAAAAGTTAATCCTGTATATATTTGACAGTTTCAATGGATTATTATTATATATAATCGTGAGGATTGATATCCTCAGGATTATATATAATAATAATAATCCATTATTGAGATGTGATCAACTCAATAATTTGGCTAGTTCCTCGTTTTTTTTCCGCCTACCCTATCTGAGATGATGGGCGTGATAGTCCAGAGGGACTATATAAGCAAAATAAAAATTTGTGTGACTCAATACTTCATCATCATCCTCTTGCCCTTTTCCCAGTTCATCTTGGGTCGGCGCAACATATTTTCCTCTTCCATACGTGACGGTCAGCCGTCATCAAGCTATCCACTCCCATTTCACTCGTACCTTACCTCTCCATCCACTAACATTCATACTCATCACTCTCTTTGTCACATGTCCTTCCTCTCTTCTCATCACATGCCCATACCAAGACAAACGGACTCAATACTTGATGTAACCAAAAGAGAGAAGACGCTAAATCTAAAAATATACCATAACTGGTAACGAAATATAAAACTAGAAGGAAAGACTTAAATCACAGATTGGAAAAAGCTAGAGTATTTTAAGACACGCTCAATATATTTCATGGTGGCCTAGTCTCAATACACACCTTTTGCAAATGCCTGTACCATTGAACTATTATTACTAGCGTATGGAACCGACGCAGCGAACAAGTTTTTTGCGCCGTGCGTTGTTGCCGATCGGCAACAACTCGTTTAGTCACTCGCCTACGTTCACGCGTAAGCGCCATGAAATTCACGGCGTTTACAACGTTTTGGTCGCGAGAAAAATGTACTCTATGAGCGATCTAGCGCTGCGTGTTTTAATAGCTTAATTATACGACAATTGTCAGTTTTAGCGCTGCAAATACTGAAATACGCTCAGTCCATGCTTCGTGATAATATTTTTGTCAAACAAAAATATAATCAAAAATAAGTGCAGGCCATTGAGCTATTATTACTACGTATAGACGTAGTAATAATAGCTCAATGGCCTGTACTCAATATACTTGTTCTCTGGACAATAAAAATATGCTCTCCCTACAGACTCCTAAAGTTTCTCGGAAGCAACAGGCAGCTTTTTCACGGACTAACTTCGCCTATTTATTCTGGATCTCTTCGGAGGCGTTCGAGCTCCATCGTCCCTGATCAATTGATGGATGTCAGCCGTATGTTAAGGAAGAAACCATTTACTTACTTTACTCCACACACTTATTTTATTAGACATACAACTGTACGTCGCTTCAATAGTGGAAACGAATGGACTACAAAATAATGTTTATTTAGCATTTTTTAAGGGCACATTATTTTTAAGTCCCAGACCAACATGGGACCATGGGCTGGGTTAGATGGAAAATTAGATGTAATTTCCATGCGCAGATCATCAATGTAACATCATGGCTACCAGACAGAAATAACTTAATGGCTTTAGAAAATAAATTAAACACGCTATATTTGACTAACATATAAGAGCTGCCCCAGATTTCCTTGAAATCTGGTTAATGTGGTTGAGCAGACTTTTATTTTATTACTAGCTGTGCCGGCGGTGTCACCCGCGTTTATGATTAATATTATAAAGATTATTTCCGTCATACATGATTTCTATGTAACTTTAACCATTAAGGCAGCACACGCGACGGAAGCTTAAAAAATGGAGCAACTTCTCCCGTTTTCACAACATTTCCCTTCACTACTCTGCTCCTATTGATTGTAGCGTGATGAAATATATACTATAACCTGCCCAGGAGTATAAAGAATAATTGTACCAAGTTTCGTTAAAATTCGTCGAGTAGTTTTTGTTTCTATAAGGAACATACAGACAAGAATTTTACTGATCGCATTTTTGGCATCAGTATCGATCACTAATCACCCACTGATAGTTATTTTGAAATCATTTTTTTTAATTTACCTATAAATTCAAAGTTATCCTCGTAACTATACAACTGAACTGTAGGTAATGGCAATAATCCTCTACTTAACAAAAGATTTGGCTACTTCAGCCACCATTAGTTATTAATGTGTGGAAAAACCAAAATATTTATACCCACTTTTCAAGCCAACCATTTAAGGTCAACACTATCCTAATTAGAATCTTGATAGACTGATTATAGAGTGTATATTTGATCAAATTTCCAAATACTACAACCGAGCTAACACGTAGCTATTTAATACCGCACTCCCCAACCTGTAAACGTATAACCATTGATCAATTTAGACCCTTTTAGCTAACTACGCTGCTGGGCCAATAAGTAGCTATTCTGTTTAATATTCTATGATACTAATACAATACGTATATCCATCTTACTCCAAGACAGGTAATGTGTCCCAGGAAGGTTTAAGTGAATAAATTATGTTATAAGACATTGTTATATCGTAAGAAAATTACCTACCTGTTTAAATATTTTTTTTTAGTTAGCCGAGACCCTCCTATTTTATAAATCGTTATAGTTTTAAAATGATCGCATGTTCAATTTGTCAAATGACGTTCGCAAATAAAAAAAAAAATGCTTTATTTTATCGTTCTTTTAATTTTTTATCCTAATATTGTTCCAAGTTCATGTGGTCTGATATTAAAAAATAATGTTGTCCTGTCATTTTCACAATTTTCCATCTTACCAATTTACCAAATTCAATTTTACATTCAGCTAAGAGTATATAGCTAAATCGATCCTTGGACTCTCTGCCTTCGGATATTTTATACGTGATAGAATGTACGTAAATTATAATGCTCAATAAACAACTATACTTTTAATATTTTAAATTTTTTAATATAAACCTACATCAAATTCTTGCAAAGCACCTAACGCCTTCAGCTTAAACCCTCTGCGGAGCCCGCGTGCTATTATTAATGAAAATTGGTTTACCTAATTAGCAAGGTGCCTGTTCAGAGTCCGCTTAAAATATAAAGGAACCTCTTAAATATCGAAAAGGCTATGTAATCAGGCGATAAATAAAAAACCAACAAAGGGTTTAAAAAGGGCTTCATTAAGTATTTACCTTTAATTACAGTATTAGGGGATGATTAAGGATTTTGAGGGTGTGGTTATTTTTTACGATGCCCTCCGTTTTTGTAAAATATTTATATAGTTATGAAAACGAAAAAGAAATGAAAATATTTTGGTGATTTATAAATACCTAATCACGTTTCTTAGGAAAACATAGAAAAAAAAATCATGGTCAATTATTTTTTAATTGTGTGTTCCAAAATTTGATTCCTTTGTTCTTAATTTTAAAATAGATTCCACCAGGAAGTAGGTACCATTTCTTTGATAGGAAATTGCCATAAAATAGCAACATCGATGCTACTGTGTTTTGCACGATCACTTAAGAGTGTAGGAAGCTGCACCACTAGGTATAAAATCCAACAATACATTAGCAATTCTATTGAAGTTGTAATTGTCTACGGACGGTGGTGATTATATATCATCTGGTGACTCACTAGTCCGTCTATTTCTTCTCATGTATGTAAAAAAAACAGTGCCTTATATATATATGTTACCGAAAATGTGTAAAACCTAGGAATTCTATACAATTCCTAGGAATTGTATAGGATTGTGTGCCGCATTGCCGCACGTAGTAAAATACAGCACCGCGCGTAGGATACATAACATGATTAAGCATACACTAACAGATTGAGAGACATATAAACAATGATCATCATCATCTTCCTAGCGTTATGTCCCGTGCTTAGACGGGGTCCGCTTATACCATGATCCAGGATGTAGCAAGTCTGGTAATTAAATTGAAGCGACTGCCGATCTGACCTTCGTAACCCTAAGATAGGGGAACCAGACAATTTTTGGATAAACTATGATATGACGGTAATAAAGTCAGACATCCACCAACTTTCGTTTCGTTCCACACCATCCCATTCGCGGTTATATTTGGTGACCCCGACCCTGACACTGCAACAACATGGGAACTCCGTTCAGGTCGTGTGCATCACAAGAAGTCGCTAAAACAAGGCGAGGACTACAAATTTACCACCGTCTAAATTAAGCAGAGAAGAAATCATACTTGTCAGCGACATAATATTGAGCCATCCAGCAACCGATTCGTCACACATGGATAAAATGAGTCAGATTGCCGACAAAATATTAGATAATTCAAACATAAACGAAGTGTCAACAGTCAACGACAGTATATACATTTTATTTTTCTATAAAATATTTTCAACAGATCACATCTTAAATAAAATAAACTATAATCTTAGATAACGGAACCAACAAACGGTAAATATACATTTAAAACAATTCTCATACATTGTACAAACATACGTTTTGCTTTATAGATAATAAAAAAATCACAAAGTCAGTTAGATTATAAACTACAATGGTCTTGCAATCATGTATTTCAGAGTGGGCGGGCTCCCTTTAAAAGAAACATCAAACTGTTTCTCCAACACTTCACAGGGAATCTCAAAGGTTGTCTCCCAGCCGTCGTTCTCAGCCGCCTTCTGGGAGCCGAATGCTGTCATTAAAGCACCAGTCAGGGGAAGCCCATCCCTTGTGCACATATAGCGTCTGTGGAAGAATAACAACACATTTTAAAACCTTCTCTACTTCATTAAACAATACCCTTTCGACACTGGCCACGAAACCAAAATTTTGAGCTATGGAATAGGACGATGGGTCCTATGTATAAGGGCCGAAGTGCAATATCACAACTTTGCAGGAGGGGCTCCGAAAGTATAAAATTGGTATAATTTTAATATGGTTACACCGAAATTTATGAAACTTTGCATGGTTGCTAAGACAATTACATTTATTATTTGCTTTATTTTATTTAAATTATAAATATTTTAGTTTTTTTTTAACTGCACATTAACCCTTATACGCTAGTTTTTTCTACAAGTATATAATTTTTTAAGCTTCCTAAAAAGGCCAATATGTCAAATTGCCCATTACACGCGTATTACGATTATTTAAAGAATTGCAAAATGTTTTATAGCGGTACCAAAATTTACATGACAATAGCATTAGTAGTTTCTTAGATATAAGGGTGTGACAGACGGATGAACAAACAGACAAAGTCGCACCATTAGACTACTTTTCGGTTCGGAACCCTAAAAAAACAGTAGGGCCGACGTGTATTTTTTGGTATAAAACAAGTATAACGGCCAATGTGGTACATTGGCCGTTAATCCTAATAATACACGACGTTTACGTTAACAATCTATAAAACAATAATTCATTACACTATAAAGGTTTGGTACTGCATAAAATGAGAAATAAACAAGCGTGGCAACTCCCCATGTATAAGTCTTAAACTACCTTTTGGCCCTTGTACGTTTAAATTTATGTTTTATTGGCCCTTCATCTGTAGTAATACAGAAAAAAAATGTGTTTCTGTGCAGAAATCATTTTTTTTTTCTAAGTACACTAAATCAATTGTACTAATAAGATGCGTTTACTATAAAAAGCTCAAAATCCCCAAATTGTTAGCTTGGCCCTTATATATAGGACCCATCGAAGTGTGTTAAGCCTGGACAATATTATTAGGTACGCCACCACTAGAGGTTAAAAAACAGAAAGAAATACCTATTTTTAATACTACGGTACCGTAACAAAAAAAAAGGAATAAATATTTGAGCCAACAGAAGTGGACTACTGTAACTATTGACTATTGTAAATAATAGGAAAGGTGGCACCAATTTTTAGGTAGGTATTTGAGGCAAGCTTAAAACCTCTCCTTTTATACCCCAACATGGAACAGCAGACCTGGCTGGTGAGTAGCAGGGCAAAATCAAAGATAGTTTGTTAAATCACCTGGCAGGTAGAAAGTCCCACCAAAATGATCCGTCTTTTTAGAATCCTATTTTTTATTTTATAAATAATACTCTATTAACATTTTTAATTGCCTCAAAAAGATTTTTTATATTTTTTCGCAAAATATATTTGCGTCTGGAAATGTTAAAACTCCGACTAAATCGTCCGGCTTAGATTTATTTTTAATTCTTTAAACATTATTTTACAACATATCAAAATTGCATATTGCTTCAGACATATTTTTGGAATTAAAAAAAAAAAGAGTTGATTTATCCTCGCTACTCACCAGCCAGGTCTGCAGTTCCGTGTTGGAATATAATAGGAGAGGTATGGGAAAAGTTTTCAGCTTACCTCAAGTACCTACCCAAAAATTGGTACCAGCTCTCAGACCACAATAAAATGGCTTTTCTTAAAAAAGTTCATAATTGCGAATCATGGGCATCGTAAACACATTATTTAGTTTTCAATATTACACCTAGCCTTATAACCCATGTACGTTTAAAAGGGTTACAAACCAAATAAGTGATTTTCGTTTTTGATTTACTTTAAAAACCGAGCGTCGGTACTGAGACAAACGCGGGTACGTACGGACTTTTTAAATAATATGTATGGTTCCAACAGGCAGATCGTCAGTCGCTTCAATGTAATTGCCACTCACACGGACATAATTCTATGAAGATGTTTATAATAAAAGGCCTAAATGAGTAGCACTTCGCGAATTCGTAATAGCGTCAAAAGTCCGCCAGCCTTTTTCACTACATACCTGGCGCGTAACAGCTTTTGAGCGATACCACATCCTCTATAATCCGGATGAACTACTAGTCCTTTGCCGTCGTAATAGCAGTCTATCCCAAATTCTTTCATAACGTCATACATTCCTGCGACTGTCATAGCTATTTCTGTTAACTTCCTAGATTCCGGGGGAACATCTTTGGTCTGAAAACAAATGATAAGAATGTCAGCGCCATAAAAATAAATATATAAAAAATATGTTGCTTTTATTTGTAAGTGCTTTATTAGAGCCTATACAAATAAAGATCTTAGGTTTTGATTCCGATTTTAATCTATGAAATATGCCGGTGAAAATCAGGTTTGCCTACGGCCGGTGACTTGGATTGCCGTGGAAGGGGAGGAGCAAGGTGTTGTCGTTGCCTTCTTTCCAGGTGCCGCGACTGGCTTGTTTTGTAATAATAAAATTGCAATTGCTTGGATTATGTGGGATAAAAAGTAGCCTATGCCTTTTTAAGGTTTCACAATTAAAGTCTAAATGTTCGTGAAAGAAAATATTTGCAAAAATCACGGGTAGAGTAGGGTTGGTCGAAAAAGAGCATAATATTTTTATGTGAAAATGCGTCTGGGACATTTGATGTTTGTATAAATTGACAGACCAACGACTATTGGGGTAATAAAAATATTGTCTTCACCTTAAACCATGCTTCCAGATCTTCCAAGGTATATTCAGGATTATTCTTTTTTGTAAGGCTTATTGCCGAAGCTGCTATCATTTTCCCGCCGTTATCAGATCCATCGTCGATACAACAAATAGTTAGCGAGAAGCTTTCTAACATCCCTTCAAATCCATCCTGGGATGCTTTTAACGCTGTTTCATTTTCAACAACACCTGTAATAGATTTTATTATTTATTGCTTTGAATCTATAAAACAAAAAAAAAAAACGCAACACAAGAGTAGAACTATTAGGCGACAACTGGGAGTTCGGGTAAAATATACAACATGCGATGCACCTCGCCCGCACTAAAGCTATGTCGCCAACTTATCATGGCTTTTGTTATATTTCAATTTGTTAAGCTTTTTATTATCTAAAATATTTTTACTAACATTTCCGAATCATCTGTAAGATTGGATTTTTGGTTTATTTATTGGCACTATACAAAAATATAATAGGTACCTGCAATTGAAGAAGTAATCCGGAAATAATGAAAAATCGTAAAAATAAAGTTCATCTACAACTTGCTAACTAATTACGTGTCGGCTATTTTCTATGGAGAAAGATATTTAAGTAAGTAGGTATGTAAAAAATATTGGGAATCTCAACACAATCATGGGGATATTGTCTATAGTGTTACACCTCGACGTTCCAAATATTAATGTAGGAACCCTTTAATTAATAAACCTTTAGCTTTGAATCCATCAAATCAGACAGAAATAAAGTTTATAATATTATTAATTTTACCAGTTCAAACACACACAACAAAAGTATATTTTTACCGGCAGCTTTGTGGTAAGCTTCTTCTCTCGATAAATAACACTGGTCAACAATTTACAACTTTATAAAATTTTCCCAAGATATTGATGACAATTTTAATGTATTTTGATGTGGTCATTTCATAAATCGTACAATTTTTTTCTTAGCAGTTCTAGTTTTTGAGATATTTTAACTTTTCACATTTATTTACTTTTAGAGGGTACATTCATATTTTTATAAGTTTTATTTATCATATGTTAGTATTAATAACATGGCTACGAAGAGGACACATTGTACTAACGATCCAGATAGTTTTTGTGTTATTTGTGGTGAATATACCTTTACACAGTACCGTAAATATATCACGGACTTTGTAAAAACTGCATATTTTAACTACTTTGGAGTGAATATTTCCAATCAAGATAAACCGTGGGTGCCAAATACTGTATGCCAAAATTGTGTTGTATCTTTAAGACAATGGTCAAGTGGAAAAAGACCCGCCCTTAAATTCAGGACACCAACGATCTGGCGGGAACCCCGTAATCATCATGATGATTGTTATTTTTGTGTGGTAAACATTGCCGGTATAAATTCTTCAAACCGGAAAAAGTGGTCATACCCGACGATGCTTTCTACTCAACGTCCTCTTGAACACTCTGATGAAGCATTTGTGCCAGTACCATCGACATCCCTAACTCATTTTGAACCGGATAACCAGATGGAAATCGAAGAAAAAAACGATGATACTTCATCGGATTTCGCACCTAGTCAAGTAACAGAGCCTCAACCTTTCAATCAGAATAAGTTAAACGACTTAGTAAGAGACTTAAACTTATCTAAAGAGTCTTCTTAAAAATTTTGGCATCCCGTCTGAAAGAAAAAAAAATTACTTACATCCGATACAAAAATTACATTTTATCGTACTCGTGAAAAAGATTTGCTTCAATATTTTGCCACTGAAGAGAATTTAGTTTACTGTAATGACGTTAGAGGCCTTGTGGAAAAATTTACTGAAAATCTTGGAGACTTTAGTGAAGAGCAGGGCGAAAGATTTTACCAAGATATACGAGTAATGGAAGAACAATATCAAGGAAGATGGGACACCCATATGATGGCAGATTACTGCTGGAATCTTTGTCGGGATCTTAAGCTCGCGTCTCATTCAAGAAAGTCCTATAAGAGACAATTTTGTACACATTAAAATCAATTCTGTAAAATAAAGTGATTAAAAATATTTTTTTTTGTGAAAATTTAAAACCTATTTGTAATTTAAAAACAAGAGCTGCTAGAAAAAATCTAGTGCTGTTTTCGTAATCAGCACCCTTAATTTAATCAAAAACAATTAAGAAAAGTCTGGAAAATTTTTCAGTGTTGACCAGTGTAATTAGTAAACAAATCTTTGCATTCCTGCAGTCTTTCTTTAGGCAAGTCCATAATCTTCAGTTTCAGCTCACCATTTTTACCGTTCACGGTAAACTTACTCCAAACATGAGGTTTCGTCGACATTTTTATCTGTAAGTATCTATAATGGAAAATTAATCACGTTTTACATATCATTATGTATACAATCTTTTAGTAATAATATGACCATTGAAGAGTAGACGCTAATCGCATCGTAACGCATAGTAACATGACTGAAGACATGTTATGTAACCATTTGACTCTATTACTATTATATCGTCATCCCCGACTGAAAAATAATGTGCTAACTGTCTTCCTTGTCTAGCATGTCGTAAGAGGCGACTATTGACATATTGGGTTTTGGCTGTGCGATTGTGTACGCTACGAGCTAGCCACTTGTCACTACGTTTTCCCCATTTTCCATCTAACCCAGCCCAGTTGTATTTCTTGGTAGTATGTGACTAAGGGTGCTAGCTGCCTATTTGACTCTGCCTATCTTTTCGGGAATTACGGGCGTGATGATATGTGTGTATGTACTATTATATGATTAAAAGCTATTGACACTCTCACGCACTACATAATCATCTTCCTAGCGTTATGTCCCGTGCTTAGACGGAGTCCGCTTAGGCCATGATCCAGAATTAAGCGAGTCTCGAAATTTCATTGAAGCGACTGCCGATCTGACCTTCGTAACTTTAAGAAAAGGGAAAAAGACTATTTTTGGATCATGGACTACATCTCACGCACTACATCGCTGGGTACATAATCCAAATCATTCGTTACACAGTATTATGAATAAATGTACAAACATTATACATTATTGTTAAGATTTCTTTTGCACACATAGTCAGTCGCTTATAGTCATGTAGCATAGTAATACTATTATGCTAGATGACTATAAGCGATGGACTATGTAGTATGCTAGTCAAGGTCTCGGTGACATTATGCCATATTGTAATCTGACCACAAACTTTTAAATCGTAACCGAATCTGATCGTATCATTACGACCACACATAGATTTGCTGTACCTTTTAGTGCTACGGCCGTAGCAGTCGTAACAGCAAAAGGCTCTGTAGCAATTCGGAGTATCAGTCTAACGTGCTACATTATTTCGAAAGACATATGTGACTCCATCGAGATATAAATGTAGTACTTATATCTCGATGTGTGACTCATATTTATTGTTTCATATCAACGACGACTGTTGCTAAGCCGTTTGTAATATACTGTCAAGAAGTTTCTAACTTGTGATACTTTCATCAAAACGACTTAAACTGTAGGTACCTTATTATTATGTATCTATTCAAGTGTTACTTTCTATTTAATCTCGATTCCAAAACTGAATAGAGTAAAATTCCAAATTTTTAATTTTTTTTTTTTAAATCTTTAGGGGGTTTGATAAAGAATACATACATAACATACATAACATCACGCCCATAGTCCCCGAAGGGGTAGACAGAGTCAAATTGACCCCTTTAACCATATTCAGCCAAAAATAACACTGGGCTAGATTAGATGGAACAATGTAATAAAGTAGTGACAAGTAGCTCGCTCGTCGCCTACACAATCACATACCCAAAACCCGATATACCATTAGTCGCCTTTTACGACATGCTAGGCAAGAAACACAGTTGGCACATCCTTTTTAAGTCCCATACCATCATGGGACAATGGGCTGGGTTAGATGGAAAATTGTGATAAAGAAATATGTATTTTAAACTTACCTTCAATAAATCTTGAGAAGGTTAGCGTCAATAATGCTTGGCAAGCAATGACATATAAGACTTATATCTAATAAAACATGTTTTATATGTAGTTATCGTTATCTTTTTGTCTTATATTATCAACAAAGATAGTTATGATCATTAAATCCAGATTAGTTGAAGCGCCCCGATCAATTGAAAATATAATATAAATAAACAAATAAATAATTAAATAAATAAATTCTCTGACTGACACACTAACTCCCTAGTTCCAAACTAAGCTTATGCTTGTGCAATGGATACTAGGTGAACGGATAGACATACATAAATAGATACGTTTATAAACATCCATGACCCGAGTACAAATGTCCATATTCATCACACGAAACATTTGCCCCCAGCGGGATTCGAAACCGCGACAGGGTCTCTGACCACGCGACCAACGGGCCAGTCAATATCATGACATGCTGTCGCGGTCACCGTCTCAGACGTGATCATGGTATATTCTTCTCATTCGAATCTCAATACTAGCAAAGCCAGATATTTTCCTTAGAGCAGCATGACGACATATTTATACCTATCAGGCTTCACTTACCATATATACTTTAACTTGAATACTGCAACCAATTATTAATTGGTTGCAGTATTAAAGTTAAAGTTGTAAAGACACAGTTCTGTCTTTCGTGTTTCTCTCTTATATCTAAATCAAATTATTCATTAAATTTCTAGTTAGTCATCTAAACGGCTTCTTTTGGTTGAGATCCCATTATCTAAATCAAATTTTAACACACCCAGGATACCCCTGACTATTTCTGTGCAAGATGGGAAGGAAGATCATGCTACCCTGATTATACCTACATTATATTTTTCTTCAAAGGGATTTATTTCGACCTTCAGTACAAAAATATATCGAAATTATTTTCTTGTAAAGTCATTCTGATATCATTTCAACTAACAATGAAATAGATATAACATAGTGATTAGTTGTCATATGATAATGACTTGTGTATTGTTTATATTTCAATATATTATTAAATCCCTGTTAAGTTGTAATGACTAACATTGATATATATTGTTTTCGTTTGTTTATAGGTAGATACCCTATATTTTTTATAGCGAGCAATATTATGTCAATAATACATGACTAATACGAGAGTAGGTAGTTTAAACTCCAGTATCTTTAACATTACGTTATGGTCTTATGCTAATAGCAGTTCACAATAGCAAGTTGAGGGGTCTACCTGCCCGTTTGACTATGCGTACCCCTTTGGGGGTTATGGGCGTGATGATATGTATAGTATAGGTATGCACTTTATATGCTAGAGGTAAATATAAAAAAAACACCACTTTATTTACACCAACTACTCTTCAGGATAACAATATCACTATCAAACGAAGTTCTATAGTAGCCAATAACTATACTGCCTTGTACAGGAAAAACAAACTCGCAAACAATATAATATAATAATAAAAAACAAAAACGAAGCTATCGAGACATTGTATAGACTTGATGAAGGTGACGAATAGTAATGTAGTTGCAATGAATACTAATGTGTTATTTTAACAACATCCTTTTTTGTTTCTTGCCGACCAAAATAATTTGCTCCATTTGGGCTCAAAGCAAGTGACATATTCCTGAAGAAAAGTGTGTAAAACTCAGGAAAATAAAATGCACATTTACTCGTAGTAAGCCCTGCGTCGACGCTGGATAACTGGTAGAACCTGAGGGATCCAATCAAAACCAACGTCACACCTGGACCCAGAGATTTGTCATAACAAAAAAAAACTCTTTGTCTACTAATCTAGGGCACATCACCCTAACAAGCTAATTGTATTTAATTGAGCATGAATTCATCTAGAATGAATGTACCTTGACATTTGTGCAGTTACCTACCTATTTTTATTTTCTAACTAAATGAGAATGTTGACGTGTTACTTAAGTTCCATTAGTGACAGCTCGTTGAGCTCCGCTAGACTGTGAAAGTAAGTTTAAATATGCAAAAAACTACAAAACAATATTATCTATTCAGGGCTGTATTCTAGAATCGCCTCGAAAATCACTTTTGCGACGGTGTTGCAATAATGAATCACATTATAGGTATCTAATAAAAAATGGCGCGTGTAGTTTATAAGTAGGTGCCTATTTCAAATCCTGCTTATCAATTTTTTTTCAAAGTAAGGATTTTTCCCTCTTGTGTTGCGTTGATAAGACATTATGTGATTTTCCCTACTATTTTAAAGAAATATAGTAAAACCATGTCCTTAAAACGATGTATCTGCTTTCCCAGTCTAAAAATTGCATCGTCAATCAAAAGTTAACAAGAGATTATTACTCACTTCAGTTCAATTTTTTTTTTTAACTCTATGAGTTTTTGTTTCATGTTAGTCTGGGACTTATAAATAATGTACTAACTGTGTTTTTTGCCTAGCATATCGTAAAAGGCGACTAATGGTATATCGGGTTTTGGGTTTGTGGTTGTGATTGTGTAGGCGACAAACTAGCCACTTGTCACTACTTTTGCACAATTTTCCATCTTACCCAGCTCAGTTTTATTTTTTGGCTGAATGTGGTTAAGGGGGCTAGTTGCCCCTTTCACTCTTCCTACCCCTTTTGGGGATTACTAGCGTGATGATATGTAGTATGTATGTACTTTTTGGGTTACATGACTGTCATTAAAATATTTGAGTGGTGAATGCTACCTATTTATTCTAATGTTTACGTGAAACAGTTAGGTGTAGGTAACGGGCTCAATCAGAAAGTAGGGCGTCCGAATAGGCCTGTCCAGTGACGTCTCTTCTGGCAATTACGCCGCGTCGCTCGGCGAGATCTAACGACGCATTTTGCAGTTGCGAGGATTTTAAAGGAATGAACATACACATCGGACAATTTTGTAACTAGCTTTTTTCCACGACATTATTATAATTTTATATTAATAACTAGCTGTGCCAGCGGTGTCACCCGCGTTTATGGTTAATATTATAAAGACTATAAACTATAAACATAAAATGCAGTATTTTTTTGTTATACATATATTGAACTATTTACTACAGAACAATATTTCGCAAACTCGCTTGTTTTCTTTTAATATGAATAAGCAAGCCATTTTCTACGCATCTATCGCAGGCCGTTTTTAAATAACTGTGATTCTTCTATTTAGACGCATTAGCCGGCTAGGGTCACCCACACGTCGTAAAACACTGGGTTTTTTTATCTTATTAAGATATAGATAATTACTTTACACAAGCTCATTCGTTATCTGGAATGATAAGCTGATATTTGGCTAAGGAAATAAAAGTTACATTGTCACATGGTGAAATTATCTAATTGTGGGTAATTAGATTATCCTTTTATTTAGGTACCTTTCAATAGGAGGGTTCAAATTATTTGATATCCCTAATGGCAGCAACGTTAAAGAAAAAGGTAAAAAGTTAATCCTGTATATATTTGACAGTTTCAATGGATTATTATTATATATAATCGTGAGGATTGATATCCTCAGGATTATATATAATAATAATAATCCATTATTGAGATGTGATCAACTCAATAATTTGGCTAGTTCCTCGTTTTTTTTCCGCCTACCCTATCTGAGATGATGGGCGTGATAGTCCAGAGGGACTATATAAGCAAAATAAAAATTTGTGTGACTCAATACTTCATCATCATCCTCTTGCCCTTTTCCCAGTTCATCTTGGGTCGGCGCAACATATTTTCCTCTTCCATACGTGACGGTCAGCCGTCATCAAGCTATCCACTCCCATTTCACTCGTACCTTACCTCTCCATCCACTAACATTCATACTCATCACTCTCTTTGTCACATGTCCTTCCTCTCTTCTCATCACATGCCCATACCAAGACAAACGGACTCAATACTTGATGTAACCAAAAGAGAGAAGACGCTAAATCTAAAAATATACCATAACTGGTAACGAAATATAAAACTAGAAGGAAAGACTTAAATCACAGATTGGAAAAAGCTAGAGTATTTTAAGACACGCTCAATATATTTCATGGTGGCCTAGTCTCAATACACACCTTTTGCAAATGCCTGTACCATTGAACTATTATTACTAGCGTATGGAACCGACGCAGCGAACAAGTTTTTTGCGCCGTGCGTTGTTGCCGATCGGCAACAACTCGTTTAGTCACTCGCCTACGTTCACGCGTAAGCGCCATGAAATTCACGGCGTTTACAACGTTTTGGTCGCGAGAAAAATGTACTCTATGAGCGATCTAGCGCTGCGTGTTTTAATAGCTTAATTATACGACAATTGTCAGTTTTAGCGCTGCAAATACTGAAATACGCTCAGTCCATGCTTCGTGATAATATTTTTGTCAAACAAAAATATAATCAAAAATAAGTGCAGGCCATTGAGCTATTATTACTACGTATAGACGTAGTAATAATAGCTCAATGGCCTGTACTCAATATACTTGTTCTCTGGACAATAAAAATATGCTCTCCCTACAGACTCCTAAAGTTTCTCGGAAGCAACAGGCAGCTTTTTCACGGACTAACTTCGCCTATTTATTCTGGATCTCTTCGGAGGCGTTCGAGCTCCATCGTCCCTGATCAATTGATGGATGTCAGCCGTATGTTAAGGAAGAAACCATTTACTTACTTTACTCCACACACTTATTTTATTAGACATACAACTGTACGTCGCTTCAATAGTGGAAACGAATGGACTACAAAATAATGTTTATTTAGCATTTTTTAAGGGCACATTATTTTTAAGTCCCAGACCAACATGGGACCATGGGCTGGGTTAGATGGAAAATTAGATGTAATTTCCATGCGCAGATCATCAATGTAACATCATGGCTACCAGACAGAAATAACTTAATGGCTTTAGAAAATAAATTAAACACGCTATATTTGACTAACATATAAGAGCTGCCCCAGATTTCCTTGAAATCTGGTTAATGTGGTTGAGCAGACTTTTATTTTATTACTAGCTGTGCCGGCGGTGTCACCCGCGTTTATGATTAATATTATAAAGATTATTTCCGTCATACATGATTTCTATGTAACTTTAACCATTAAGGCAGCACACGCGACGGAAGCTTAAAAAATGGAGCAACTTCTCCCGTTTTCACAACATTTCCCTTCACTACTCTGCTCCTATTGATTGTAGCGTGATGAAATATATACTATAACCTGCCCAGGAGTATAAAGAATAATTGTACCAAGTTTCGTTAAAATTCGTCGAGTAGTTTTTGTTTCTATAAGGAACATACAGACAAGAATTTTACTGATCGCATTTTTGGCATCAGTATCGATCACTAATCACCCACTGATAGTTATTTTGAAATCATTTTTTTTAATTTACCTATAAATTCAAAGTTATCCTCGTAACTATACAACTGAACTGTAGGTAATGGCAATAATCCTCTACTTAACAAAAGATTTGGCTACTTCAGCCACCATTAGTTATTAATGTGTGGAAAAACCAAAATATTTATACCCACTTTTCAAGCCAACCATTTAAGGTCAACACTATCCTAATTAGAATCTTGATAGACTGATTATAGAGTGTATATTTGATCAAATTTCCAAATACTACAACCGAGCTAACACGTAGCTATTTAATACCGCACTCCCCAACCTGTAAACGTATAACCATTGATCAATTTAGACCCTTTTAGCTAACTACGCTGCTGGGCCAATAAGTAGCTATTCTGTTTAATATTCTATGATACTAATACAATACGTATATCCATCTTACTCCAAGACAGGTAATGTGTCCCAGGAAGGTTTAAGTGAATAAATTATGTTATAAGACATTGTTATATCGTAAGAAAATTACCTACCTGTTTAAATATTTTTTTTTAGTTAGCCGAGACCCTCCTATTTTATAAATCGTTATAGTTTTAAAATGATCGCATGTTCAATTTGTCAAATGACGTTCGCAAATAAAAAAAAAATGCTTTATTTTATCGTTCTTTTAATTTTTTATCCTAATATTGTTCCAAGTTCATGTGGTCTGATATTAAAAAATAATGTTGTCCTGTCATTTTCACAATTTTCCATCTTACCAATTTACCAAATTCAATTTTACATTCAGCTAAGAGTATATAGCTAAATCGATCCTTGGACTCTCTGCCTTCGGATATTTTATACGTGATAGAATGTACGTAAATTATAATGCTCAATAAACAACTATACTTTTAATATTTTAAATTTTTTAATATAAACCTACATCAAATTCTTGCAAAGCACCTAACGCCTTCAGCTTAAACCCTCTGCGGAGCCCGCGTGCTATTATTAATGAAAATTGGTTTACCTAATTAGCAAGGTGCCTGTTCAGAGTCCGCTTAAAATATAAAGGAACCTCTTAAATATCGAAAAGGCTATGTAATCAGGCGATAAATAAAAAACCAACAAAGGGTTTAAAAAGGGCTTCATTAAGTATTTACCTTTAATTACAGTATTAGGGGATGATTAAGGATTTTGAGGGTGTGGTTATTTTTTACGATGCCCTCCGTTTTTGTAAAATATTTATATAGTTATGAAAACGAAAAAGAAATGAAAATATTTTGGTGATTTATAAATACCTAATCACGTTTCTTAGGAAAACATAGAAAAAAAAATCATGGTCAATTATTTTTTAATTGTGTGTTCCAAAATTTGATTCCTTTGTTCTTAATTTTAAAATAGATTCCACCAGGAAGTAGGTACCATTTCTTTGATAGGAAATTGCCATAAAATAGCAACATCGATGCTACTGTGTTTTGCACGATCACTTAAGAGTGTAGGAAGCTGCACCACTAGGTATAAAATCCAACAATACATTAGCAATTCTATTGAAGTTGTAATTGTCTACGGACGGTGGTGATTCTAAAATGGTTTACAGTCAATAATTTATTACTTAATGCTAAAAAAACCAAATGTTTGAAATTTTCATTACCCAACGTAAGGCAGGTGAGCCCGAGCATTATAGTAAATAATGAAGCAATTGAAGTTGTCAATTCTACTGTATTTCTCGGGATCACCTTGGATTCAAAATTGCAATGGGCTTCTCATATTGCGGCCCTGGCAGGGAGACTTAGCTCTGCGGCATATGCAGTCAGGAAAATAAAATACTTAACTGATGTTGAAACGGCAAGATTGGTATATTTCAGTTATTTTCATAGTGTAATGTCATATGGTCTGCTGCTGTGGGGTTCTGCGGCCAATATTAAGACTATTTTCATTTTGCAGAAGAGGGCCGTCAGAGCCATATACGGCCTCAGACCATGTGATTCACTCAGAGAACTGTTTAAAGAAATCAATATTTTAACACTAGCGTCACAATACATTTTAGATTGTATCATGTATGTTTACAAGAACATTCAGATATTCCCAAAAAAATCAGATACTCATTCTTTTAATACTAGAAATAGACACAGACTTGCTGTTCCAAATCACAGACTTAATAAGAGTGGTAATTCTTTCATTGGGTTAAGTATAAAAATAGTTACCTCAAAATCTCATTGATTTACCTGTACATAAGTTTAAATTATATATTAAAAATTGTTTGATTAAAAAGGGCTACTACAAGATAGAAGACTATTTAAATGATAAGAATATATGGTTAGACCCAGAATAGGCTGTTCGCCTGCACTGTAAATTTACATTCACGTATAAATTGTAATAATAGACTTGGCATTTTAAAAGAGTACCTATCGAGTTTCTTGCCGGTTTCTTCTCGGTAGAATCTACTTTTGAACCGGTAGATATTGATCTTATTCTGACGATTTATAAGTGCTTTTTTTAAGCCTACGTAAATAAAGACAATTTCATTTCATTTCATTTCATTTCATTTCATTTCATTTCATTTCATTTCATATCATCTGGTGACTCACTAGTCCGTCTATTTCTTCTCATGTATGTAAAAAAAACAGTGCCTTATATATACATATATGTTACCGAAAATGTGTAAAACCTAGGAATTCTATACAATTCCTAGGAATTGTATAGGATTGTGTGCCGCATTGCCGCACGTAGTAAAATACAGCACCGCGCGTAGGATACATAACATGATTAAGCATACACTAACAGATTGAGAGACATATAAACAATGATCATCATCATCTTCCTAGCGTTATGTCCCGTGCTTAGACGGGGTCCGCTTATACCATGATCCAGGATGAAGCAAGTCTGGTAATTACATTGAAGCGACTGCCGATCTGACCTTCGTAACCCTAAGATAGGGGAACCAGACAATTTTTGGATAAACTATGATATGACGGTAATAAAGTCAGACATCCACCAACTTTCGTTTCGTTCCACACCATCCCATTCGCGGTTATATTTGGTGACCCCGACCCTGACACTGCAACAACATGGGAACTCCGTTCAGGTCGTGTGCATCACAAGAAGTCGCTAAAACAAGGCGAGGACTACAAATTTACCACCGTCTAAATTAAGCAGAGAAGAAATCATACTTGTCAGCGACATAATATTGAGCCATCCAGCAACCGATTCGTCACACATGGATAAAATGAGTCAGATTGCCGACAAAATATTAGATAATTCAAACATAAACGAAGTGTCAACAGTCAACGACAGTATATACATTTTATTTTTCTATAAAATATTTTCAACAGATCACATCTTAAATAAAATAAACTATAATCTTAGATAATGGAACCAACAAACGGTAAATATACATTTAAAACAATTCTCATACATTGTACAAACATACGTTTTGCTTTATAGATAATAAAAAAATCACAAAGTCAGTTAGATTATTAACTACAATGGTCTTGCAATCATGTATTTCAGAGTGGGCGGGCTCCCTTTAAAAGAAACATCAAACTGTTTCTCCAACGCTTCACAGGGAATCTCAAAGGTTGTCTCCCAGCCGTCGTTCTCAGCCGCCTTCTGGGAGCCGAATGCTGTCATTAACGCACCAGTCAGGGGAAGCCCATCCCTTGTGCACATATAGCGTCTGTGGAAGAATAACAACACATTTTAAAACCTTCTCTACTTCATTAAACAATACCCTTTCGACACTGGCCACGAAACCAAAATTTTGAGCTATGGAATAGGACGATGGGTCCTATGTATAAGGGCCGAAGTGCAATATCACAACTTTGCAGGAGGGGCTCCGAAAGTATAAAATTGGTATAATTTTAATATGGTTACACCGAAATTTATGAAACTTTGCATGGTTGCTAAGACAATTACATTTATTATTTGCTTTATTTTATTTAAATTATAAATATTTTAGTTTTTTTTTAACTGCACATTAACCCTTATACGCTAGTTTTTTCTACAAGTATATAATTTTTTAAGCTTCCTAAAAAGGCCAATATGTCAAATTGCCCATTACACGCGTATTACGATTATTTAAAGAATTGCAAAATGTTTTATAGCGGTACCAAAATTTACATGACAATAGCATTAGTAGTTTCTTAGATATAAGGGTGTGACAGACGGATGAACAAACAGACAAAGTCGCACCATTAGACTACTTTTCGGTTCGGAACCCTAAAAAAACAGTAGGGCCGACGTGTATTTTTTGGTATAAAACAAGTATAACGGCCAATGTGGTACATTGGCCGTTAATCCTAATAATACACGACGTTTACGTTAACAATCTATAAAACAATAATTCATTACACTATAAAGGTTTGGTACTGCATAAAATGAGAAATAAACAAGCGTGGCAACTCCCCATGTATAAGTCTTAAACTACCTTTTGGCCCTTGTACGTTTAAATTTATGTTTTATTGGCCCTTTTACTACAGAAAAAAAATGTGTTTCTGTGCAGAAATCATTATTTTTTTCTAAGTACACTAAATCAATTGTACTAATAAGATGCGTTTACTATAAAAAGCTCAAAATCCCCAAATTGTTAGCTTGGCCCTTATATATAGGACCCATCGAAGTGTGTTAAGCCTGGACAATATATTAGGTACGCCACCACTAGAGGTTAAAAAACAGAAAGAAATACCTATTTTTAATACTACGGTACCGTAACAAAAAAAAAGGAATAAATATTTGAGCCAACAGAAGTGGACTACTGTAACTATTGACTATTGTAAATAATAGGAAAGGTGGCACCAATTTTTAGGTAGGTATTTGAGGCAAGCTTAAAACCTCTCCTTTTATACCCCAACATGGAACAGCAGACCTGGCTGGTGAGTAGCAGGGCAAAATCAAAGATAGTTTGTTAAATCACCTGGCAGGTAGAAAGTCCCACCAAAATGATCCGTCTTTTTAGAATCCTATTTTTTATTTTATAAATAATACTCTATTAACATTTTTAATTGCCTCAAAAAGATTCTTTATATTTTTTCGCAAAATATATTTGCGTCTGGAAATGTTAAAACCCCGACTAAATCGTCCGGCTTAGATTTATTTTTAATTCTTTAAACATTATTTTACAACATATCAAAATTGCATATTGCTTCAGACATATTTTTGGAATAAAAAAAAAAAATGAGTTGATTTATCCTCGCTACTAACCAGCCAGGTCTGCAGTTCCGTGTTGGAATATAATAGGAGAGGTATGGGAAAAGTTTTCAGCTTACCTCAAGTACCTACCCAAAAATTGGTACCAGCTCTCAGACCACAATAAAATGGCTTTTCTTAAAAAAGTTCATAATTGCGAATCATGGGCATCGTAAACACATTATTTAGTTTTCAATATTACACCTAGCCTTATAACCCATGTACGTTTAAAAGGGTTACAAACCAAATAAGTGATTTTCGTTTTTGATTTACTTTAAAAAACCGAGCGTCGGTACTGAGACAAACGCGGGTACGTACGGACTTTTTAAATAATATGTATGGTTCCAACAGGCAGATCGTCAGTCGCTTCAATGTAATTGCCACTCACACGGACATAATTCTATGAAGATGTTTATAATAAAAGGCCTAAATGAGTAGCACTTCGCGAATTCGTAATAGCGTCAAAAGTCCGCCAGCCTTTTTCACTACATACCTGGCGCGTAACAGCTTTTGAGCGATACCACATCCTCTATAATCCGGATGAACTACTAGTCCTTTGCCGTCGTAATAGCAGTCTATCCCAAATTCTTTCATAACGTCATACATTCCTGCGACTGTCATAGCTATTTCTGTTAACTTCCTAGATTCCGGGGGAACATCTTTGGTCTGAAAACAAATGATAAGAATGTCAGCGCTATAAAAATAAATATATAAAAAATATGTTGCTTTTATTTGTAAGTGCTTTATTAGAGCCTATACAAATAAAGATCTTAGGTTTTGATTCCGATTTTAATCTATGAAATATGCCGGTGAAAATCAGGTTTGCCTACGGCCGGTGACTTGGATTGCCGTGGAAGGGGAGGAGCAAGGTGTTGTCGTTGCCTTCTTTCCAGGTGCCGCGACTGGCTTGTTTTGTAATAATAAAATTGCAATTGCTTGGATTATGTGGGATAAAAAGTAGCCTATGCCTTTTTAAGGTTTCACAATTAAAGTCTAAATGTTCGTGAAAGAAAATATTTGCAAAAATCACGGGTAGAGTAGGGTTGGTCGAAAAAGAGCATAATATTTTTATGTGAAAATGCGTCTGGGACATTTGATGTTTGTATAAATTGACAGACCAACGACTATTGGGGTAATAAAAATATTGTCTTCACCTTAAACCATGCTTCCAGATCTTCCAAGGTATATTCAGGATTATCCTTTTTTGTAAGGCTTATTGCCGAAGCTGCTATCATTTTCCCGCCGTTATCAGATCCATCGTCGATACAACAAATAGTTAGCGAGAAGCTTTCTAACATCCCTTCAAATCCATCCTGGGATGCTTTTAACGCTGTTTCATTTTCAACAACACCTGTAATAGATTTAAATATTTATTGCTTTGAATCTATAAAGCAAAAAAAAAACGCAACACAAGAGTAGAACTATTAGGCGACAACTGGGAGTTCGGGTAAAATATACAACATGCGATGCACCTCGCCCGCACTAAAGCTATGTCGCCAACTTATCATGGCTTTTAGTTATATTTCAATTTGTTAAGCTTATTATTATCTAAAATATTTTTACTAACATTTCCGAATCATCTGTAAGATTGGATTTTTGGTTTATTTATTGGTACTTTACAAAAATATAATAGGTACCTGCAATTAAAGAAGTAATCCGGAAATAATGAAAAATCGTAAAAATAAAGTTCATCTACAACTTGCTAACTAATTACGTGTCGGCTATTTTCTATGGAGAAAGATATTTAAGTAAGTGGTATGTAAAAAATATTGGGAATCTCAACACAATTATGGGGATATTGTCTATAGTGCTACACCTCGACGTTCCAAATATTAATGTAGGAACCCTTTAATTATTAAACCTTTAGCTTTGAATCCATCAAATCAGACAGAAATAAAGTTTATAATATTATTAATTTTACCAGTTCAAACACACACTACAAAAGTATATTTTTACCGGCAGCTTTGTGGTAAGCTTCTTCTCTCGATAAATAATTAGTAAACAAATCTTTGCATTCCTGCAGTCTTTCTTTAGGCAAGTCCAGAATCTTCAGTTTCAGCTCACTATTTTTACTGTTCACGGTAAACTTACTCCAAACATGAGGTTTCGTCGACATTTTTATCTGTAACTATAATGGAAAATTAATCACGTTTTACATATCATTATACAATCTTTTAGTAATAATTTGACCATTGAAGAGTAGACGCTAATCGCATCGTAACGCATAGTAACATGACTGGAGACATGTTATGTAACCATATTGACTCTATTACTATTATATCGTCATCTCCGACTGAAAAATAATGTGCCAACTGTCTTCCTTGTCTAGCATGTCGTAAGAGGCGACTATTGACATATTGGGTTTTGGCTGTGCGATTGTGTACGCTACGAGCTAGCCACTTGTCACTACGTTTTCCCCATTTTCCATCTAACCCAGCCCAGTTGTATTTCTTGGTAGTATGTGACTAAGGGTGCTAGCTGCCTATTTGACTCTGCCTATCTTTTCGGGAATTACGGGCGTGATGATATGTGTGTATGTACTATTATATGATTAAAAGCTATTGACACTCTCACGCACTACATAATCATCTTCCTAGCGTTATGTCCCGTGCTTAGACGGAGTCCGCTTAGGCCATGATCCAGAATTAAGCGAGTCTCGAAATTTCATTGAAGCGACTGCCGATCTGACCTTCGTAACTTTAAGAAAAGGGAAAAAGACTATTTTTGGATCATGGACTACATCTCACGCACTACATCGCTGGGTACATAATCCAAATCATTCGTTACACAGTATTATGAATAAATGTACAAACATTATACATTATTGTTAAGATTTCTTTTGCACACATAGTCAGTCGCTTATAGTCATGTAGCATAGTAATACTATTATGCTAGATGACTATAAGCGATGGACTATGTAGTATGCTAGTCAAGGTCTCGGTGACATTATGCCATATTGTAATCTGACCACAAACTTTTAAATCGTAACCGAATCTGATCGTATCATTACGACCACACATAGATTTGCTGTACCTTTTAGTGCTACGGCCGTAGCAGTCGTAACAGCAAAAGGCTCTGTAGCAATTCGGAGTATCAGTCTAACGTGCTACATTATTTCGAAAGACATATGTGACTCCATCGAGATATAAATGTAGTACTTATATCTCGATGTGTGACTCATATTTATTGTTTCATATCAACGACGACTGTTGCTAAGCCGTTTGTAATATACTGTCAAGAAGTTTCTAACTTGTGATACTTTCATCAAAACGACTTAAACTGTAGGTACCTTATTATTATGTATCTATTCAAGTGTTACTTTCTATTTAATCTCGATTCCAAAACTGAATAGAGTAAAATTCCAAATTTTTAATTTTTTTTTTTTAAATCTTTAGGGGGTTTGATAAAGAATACATACATAACATACATAACATCACGCCCATAGTCCCCGAAGGGGTAGACAGAGTCAAATTGACCCCTTTAACCATATTCAGCCAAAAATAACACTGGGCTAGATTAGATGGAACAATGTAATAAAGTAGTGACAAGTAGCTCGCTCGTCGCCTACACAATCACATACCCAAAACCCGATATACCATTAGTCGCCTTTTACGACATGCTAGGCAAGAAACACAGTTGGCACATCCTTTTTAAGTCCCATACCATCATGGGACAATGGGCTGGGTTAGATGGAAAATTGTGATAAAGAAATATGTATTTTAAACTTACCTTCAATAAATCTTGAGAAGGTTAGCGTCAATAATGCTTGGCAAGCAATGACATATAAGACTTATATCTAATAAAACATGTTTTATATGTAGTTATCGTTATCTTTTTGTCTTATATTATCAACAAAGATAGTTATGATCATTAAATCCAGATTAGTTGAAGCGCCCCGATCAATTGAAAATATAATATAAATAAACAAATAAATAATTAAATAAATAAATTCTCTGACTGACACACTAACTCCCTAGTTCCAAACTAAGCTTATGCTTGTGCAATGGATACTAGGTGAACGGATAGACATACATAAATAGATACGTTTATAAACATCCATGACCCGAGTACAAATGTCCATATTCATCACACGAAACATTTGCCCCCAGCGGGATTCGAAACCGCGACAGGGTCTCTGACCACGCGACCAACGGGCCAGTCAATATCATGACATGCTGTCGCGGTCACCGTCTCAGACGTGATCATGGTATATTCTTCTCATTCGAATCTCAATACTAGCAAAGCCAGATATTTTCCTTAGAGCAGCATGACGACATATTTATACCTATCAGGCTTCACTTACCATATATACTTTAACTTGAATACTGCAACCAATTATTAATTGGTTGCAGTATTAAAGTTAAAGTTGTAAAGACACAGTTCTGTCTTTCGTGTTTCTCTCTTATATCTAAATCAAATTATTCATTAAATTTCTAGTTAGTCATCTAAACGGCTTCTTTTGGTTGAGATCCCATTATCTAAATCAAATTTTAACACACCCAGGATACCCCTGACTATTTCTGTGCAAGATGGGAAGGAAGATCATGCTACCCTGATTATACCTACATTATATTTTTCTTCAAAGGGATTTATTTCGACCTTCAGTACAAAAATATATCGAAATTATTTTCTTGTAAAGTCATTCTGATATCATTTCAACTAACAATGAAATAGATATAACATAGTGATTAGTTGTCATATGATAATGACTTGTGTATTGTTTATATTTCAATAAATTATTAAATCCCTGTTAAGTTGTAATGACTAACATTGATATATATTGTTTTCGTTTGTTTATAGGTAGATACCCTATATTTTTTATAGCGAGCAATATTATGTCAATAATACATGACTAATACGAGAGTAGGTAGTTTAAACTCCAGTATCTTTAACATTACGTTATGGTCTTATGCTAATAGCAGTTCACAATAGCAAGTTGAGGGGTCTACCTGCCCGTTTGACTATGCGTACCCCTTTGGGGGTTATGGGCGTGATGATATGTATAGTATAGGTATGCACTTTATATGCTAGAGGTAAATATAAAAAAAACACCACTTTATTTACACCAACTACTCTTCAGGATAACAATATCACTATCAAACGAAGTTCTATAGTAGCCAATAACTATACTGCCTTGTACAGGAAAAACAAACTCGCAAACAATATAATATAATAATAAAAAACAAAAACGAAGCTATCGAGACATTGTATAGACTTGATGAAGGTGACGAATAGTAATGTAGTTGCAATGAATACTAATGTGTTATTTTAACAACATCCTTTTTTGTTTCTTGCCGACCAAAATAATTTGCTCCATTTGGGCTCAAAGCAAGTGACATATTCCTGAAGAAAAGTGTGTAAAACTCAGGAAAATAAAATGCACATTTACTCGTAGTAAGCCCTGCGTCGACGCTGGATAACTGGTAGAACCTGAGGGATCCAATCAAAACCAACGTCACACCTGGACCCAGAGATTTGTCATAACAAAAAAAAACTCTTTGTCTACTAATCTAGGGCACATCACCCTAACAAGCTAATTGTATTTAATTGAGCATGAATTCATCTAGAATGAATGTACCTTGACATTTGTGCAGTTACCTACCTATTTTTATTTTCTAACTAAATGAGAATGTTGACGTGTTACTTAAGTTCCATTAGTGACAGCTCGTTGAGCTCCGCTAGACTGTGAAAGTAAGTTTAAATATGCAAAAAACTACAAAACAATATTATCTATTCAGGGCTGTATTCTAGAATCGCCTCGAAAATCACTTTTGCGACGGTGTTGCAATAATGAATCACATTATAGGTATCTAATAAAAAATGCCGCGTGTAGTTTATAAGTAGGTGCCTAATTTAAATCCTGCTTATCAATTTTTTTCAACGTAAGGATTTTTCCCTCTTGTGTTGCGTTGATAAGACATTATGTGATTTTCCCTACTATTTTAAAGAAATATAGTAAAACCATGTCCTTAAAACGATGTATCTGCTTTCCCAGTCTAAAAATTGCATCGTCAATCAAAAGTTAACTAGAGATTATTACTCACTTCAGTTCAATTTTTTTTTTAACTCTATGACTTTTTGTTTCATGTTAGTCTGGGACTTATAAATAATGTACTAACTGTGTTTTTTGCCTAGCATATCGTAAAAGGCGACTAATGGTATATCGGGTTTTGGGTTTGTGGTTGTGATTGTGTAGGCGACAAACTAGCCACTTGTCACTACTTTTGCACAATTTTCCATCTTACCCAGCTCAGTTTTATTTTTTGGCTGAATGTGGTTAAGGGGGCTAGTTGCCCCTTTCACTCTTCCTACCCCTTTTGGGGATTACTAGCGTGATGATATGTAGTATGTATGTACTTTTTGGGTTACATGACTGTCATTAAAATATTTGAGTGGTGAATGCTACCTATTTATTCTAATGTTTACGTGAAACAGTTAGGTGTAGGTAACGGGCTCAATCAGAAAGTAGGGCGTCCGAATAGGCCTGTCCAGTGACGTCTCTTCTGGCAATTACGCCGCGTCGCTCGGCGAGATCTAACGACGCATTTTGCAGTTGCGAGGATTTTAAAGGAATGAACATACACATCGGACAATTTTGTAACTAGCTTTTTTCCACGACATTATTATAATTTTATATTAATAACTAGCTGTGCCAGCGGTGTCACCCGCGTTTATGGTTAATATTATAAAGACTATAAACTATAAACATAAAATGCAGTATTTTTTTGTTATACATATATTGAACTATTTACTACAGAACAATATTTCGCAAACTCGCTTGTTTTTTTTAAATATGAATAAGCAAGCCATTTTCTACGCATCTATCGCAGGCCGTTTTTAAATAACTGTGATTCTTCTATTTAGACGCATTAGCCGGCTAGGGTCACCCACACGTCGTAAAACACTGGGTTTTTTTATCTTATTAAGATATAGATAATTACTTTACACAAGCTCATTCGTTATCTGGAATGACAAGCTGATATTTGGCTAAGGAAATAAAAGTTACATTGTCACATGGTGAAATTATCTAATTGTGGGTAATTAGATTATCCTTTTATTTAGGTACCTTTCAATAGGAGGGTTCAAATTATTTGATATCCCTAATGGCAGCAACGTTAAAGAAAAAGGTAAAAAGTTAATCCTGTATATATTTGACAGTTTCAATGGATTATTATTATATATAATCGTGAGGATTGATATCCTCAGGATTATATATAATAATAATAATCCATTATTGAGATGTGATCAACTCAATAATTTGGCTAGTTCCTCGTTTTTTTTCCGCCTACCCTATCTGAGATGATGGGCGTGATAGTCCAGAGGGACTATATAAGCAAAATAAAAATTTGTGTGACTCAATACTTCATCATCATCCTCTTGCCCTTTTCCCAGTTCATCTTGGGTCGGCACAACATATTTTCCTCTTCCATACGTGACGGTCAGCCGTCATCAAGCTATCCACTCCCATTTCACTCGTACCTTACCTCTCCATCCACTAACATTCATACTCATCACTCTCTTTGTCACATGTCCTTCCTCTCTTCTCATCACATGCCCATACCAAGACAAACGGACTCAATACTTGATGTAACCAAAAGAGAGAAGACGCTAAATCTAAAAATATACCATAACTGGTAACGAAATATAAAACTAGAAGGAAAGACTTAAATCACAGATTGGAAAAAGCTAGAGTATTTTAAGACACGCTCAATATATTTCATGGTGGCCTAGTCTCAATACACACCTTTTGCAAATGCCTGTACCATTGAACTATTATTACTAGCGTATGGAACCGACGCAGCGAACAAGTTTTTTGCGCCGTGCGTTGTTGCCGATTGGCAACAACTCGTTTAGTCACTCGCCTACGTTCACGCGTAAGCGCCATGAAATTCACGGCGTTTACAACGTTTTGGTCGCGAGAAAAATGTACTCTATGAGCGATCTAGCGCTGCGTGTTTTAATAGCTTAATTATACGACAATTGTCAGTTTTAGCGCTGCAAATACTGAAATACGCTCAGTCCATGCTTCGTGATAATATTTTTGTCAAACAAAAATATAATCAAAAATAAGTACAGGCCATTGAGCTATTATTACTACGTATAGACGTAGTAATAATAGCTCAATGGCCTGTACTCAATATACTTGTTCTCTGGACAATAAAAATATGCTCTCCCTACAGACTCCTAAAGTTTCTCGGAAGCAACAGGCAGCTTTTTCACGGACTAACTTCGCCTATTTATTCTGGATCTCTTCGGAGGCGTTCGAGCTCCATCGTCCCTGATCAATTGATGGATGTCAGCCGTATGTTAAGGAAGAAACCATTTACTTACTTTACTCCACACACTTATTTTATTAGACATACAACTGTACGTCGCTTCAATAGTGGAAACGAATGGACTACAAAATAATGTTTATTTAGCATTTTTTAAGGGCACATTATTTTTAAGTCCCAGACCAACATGGGACCATGGGCTGGGTTAGATGGAAAATTAGATGTAATTTCCATGCGCAGATCATCAATGTAACATCATGGCTACCAGACAGAAATAACTTAATGGCTTTAGAAAATAAATTAAACACGCTATATTTGACTAACATATAAGAGCTGCCCCAGATTTCCTTGAAATCTGGTTAATGTGGTTGAGCAGACTTTTATTTTATTACTAGCTGTGCCGGCGGTGTCACCCGCGTTTATGGTTAATATTATAAAGATTATTTCCGTCATACATGATTTCAATGTAACTTTAACCATTAAGGTTGCACACGCGACGGAAGCTTAAAAAATGGAGTAACTTCTCCCGTTTTCCCAACATTTCCCTTCACTACTCTGCTCCTATTGATTGTAGCGTGATGAAAAGTATTCTATAACCTGCCCAGGAGTATGAAGAATAATTGTACCAAGTTTCGTTAAAATCCGTCGAGTAGTTTTTGTTTCTATAAGGAACATACAGACAGACAGACAGACAAAAATTTTACTGATTGCATTTTTGGCATCAGTATCGATCACTAATCACCCCCTGATAGTTATTTTGAAAATATATTTCATGTACAGAATTGAACTCTCTAACAGATTTATTATAAGTATAGATTTCATACAGAAAAGTAAATAAGTAAGAAAACTTGCTAATTTAACCATTTTATTTTTATTGCTTTGTAAACTTTTTTCATAAAATCCAATAATTAATTAAAAACAACTCATTAAATATTTTTTTATTGTTTCCCTGGGTTTATGGTTTAGTTTTGTGTCATTTTAGGTTATATTATTCTTAAAAAAATGTTTTAACGTTTGTCGTTGTTTGGTTGTCATATATGTTTCATTAAAATATGTTACGTAAATGGCAATGTCCGTTGTAAATGACATATCATAACTCCGGTGTACATTAAATTTTTCATAAGGTTTTTTTATTTTCTTTATTTAGCCAAATATTACTCAAATCCTGAATTTGGTACGTTTTGAAGCATGGATTCAATGAGTGCCAATTTAAAGATTAACAACAAATAACATTTAATTTCCATTTACCTAATATTATGTAGATTACTTTATATGAATCATAATGGAATATTTAAAAACCTGATATAAAACATGCATTCAGCCATGACTTTCAATAATTGGTTTTAAGATACATATCTTAAAATCAATTATTAAAAGTCATTACTTCAAGAAAATATGATAATATTATCCAAAAAAAATATAGTGATAGCATTAAAAATAAAACTTTATAGATCACACCTTAGATAAGTAGTTAAGTCAAACGTAATGATGTCATTATCGCCATGAGGGCCACTTAGACTAGGATTTGTCGGGCTTGACCATCGCATCCCTTAGATACAAAAAGCAGATGTATATTATGGATATGCAGATTTCCTAACCTTTAAATTAAAAGAAATCAAATCTCTATGCAGAAGTTAGAACCAACTGTACTCACATTAGATTTGGTGCATTCATACTTACATACATAACAAACATAACATCACGCCCATAATCCCCGAAGGGGTAGGCAGAGTCAAAGGGGCAGCATGCCCCTTAACCACATTCAGCCAAAAACAAACCGGGATGGGTCAGATGGAAAATTGTGAAAAAGTAGTGACAAGTGGCTAGCTCGTCGCCTATACAATCACATACCCAAAACCCAATATACTATTTGTCGCCTTTTACGATATGCTAGGCAAGAAACACAATTGGCAAAGTCCCAGATCAACATTGGACAATGGGCTGGGTTAGATGGAAAATTGGTTGTGCATTCATATCTTTCGGGTTAAGTTAAAGTATATAAACGTATTTAAGTATGTCTATCCGTTCACCAAGGATCCATAGTACAAGCTCATATGCTCAGTTTGGAACTAGGAAATTGATGTGTCAGTCTAGAGCATTTGATTATTTACTTTTTTATCTATGGTTAGACAGCAACTTTTTTCTTTTCTACATACCTTTTCGGTTTAAATTTTTATTCTAATTTTCTTTTTGCGTACCACTTAAATTGTTGTGTGTAATGTATGTATATGCTGTTAGTGTATTTTATTTAAAGTAATAAATAAGTCCAGGATTACGGGCGAATGTTATGCATG
This sequence comes from Glyphodes perspectalis, assembly GCA_951394215.1. Classification (NCBI taxonomy): domain Eukaryota; kingdom Metazoa; phylum Arthropoda; class Insecta; order Lepidoptera; family Crambidae; genus Glyphodes; species Glyphodes perspectalis. The sequence continues at coordinate 5,749,488 of OX596207.1, read as the reverse complement.
TATGTATATATAAATAAGTAAATCAAGTCAGTTGTACTTTCTACCTACTCCAGTCCATTGAAAACTTCAACGCCTTCAACTGCAAACAAATTGAACTCCATAAGTGTCACTCAGTCCATTTCCTAGCGGGAATGGGGGCACGATTGACAATCATGCCTTCATTTCCATGTTCCGTGGACATTCCGCTGCCCTTGACGATGCTAATGGGGCACAAGTTGATTATCCAGATCGAACTGCTAGTGTTGTGTCCCTTCGGGGATTATGGGTGTGATGTTATGTATGTATGTACCAACACGGTACAATGAGCTGGGTTAGATGGAAAATTGTGGACAATCCTTTTTAATTAAATAACTATCTAGTTTCTTGCCGGTTTTATTCTCGGTAAAGGCGACATTCCAAACCGGTGGTAGATCCACATTGTTTTTTTTTTATAACTTGTATGTATATCTACCTATTTATGAGGATTTTTAGAGTCCTAAGTAAAGACAATTTGAATTTAAATTACACTATCCCGAAGTAAACTTAATAAATTTGATTCTGCCTACCACGTCGGGGATTGCGGACGTGATAATGTATGTAAGGAAATAAGTTATGACTGTGGACAGGTCCTGTATAAGTTAGATTGAAGTCGATAAGATAAGGCATAATAGAGGACGTGATAAGTGGCGCTTATAACTCATTAGATTAATCTAGATTAGATAGAACATATTAATCTAACGAAATAGATCGACAGCCCCGGTGGCGCGATGGTTTGGACTCCGTTTCGAAGGCAAAGAGCGTGGGTTCAATCTTGTGACAGTTTTAAAGGGTGGATCAATAGAAAGAAACACACTGGAGGATCCAATTGATATATTAAAAGTATTTGGTGTTTCTCGTTTTTCTAGAACTTTTCACAATTTCAAGCGAAACATCCATCACGAGCCGTCGCTACTTGCAATATAGAGAACAAAGCAATAAGTCGAATTCGAATCGACATAATCTTTAGATAGCCTCCATCAGCATAGGACCAAGTCAGTATTCCAAGTCCAGATTTTTTATCTTATTGTAACCCATACAGGAGAAACAGATAAACTACATAGATAATTATTAAATAGGATTTTCGTTATTGCGGAGTGCAGCAGCTAGTGGCATAGAAAAATTCAGCGGCTTTTATAAATTCAAACGAGCTAAAATTTGAATCCCACACAAGTGAAGTACGCGTCCGTATCAACCAATCTGTCCTTATAATATAAGGCCCTCTTATCACAAAACATTGCCTTTGAATTGAAATTTGCTGTAACAATACATTATTATTGTAGATATCAGGTGATAAGCCATTTTCGCGCTTGTCACACGATTACAAGCTTGCCGCGTTAGTGATTCCTCTGTAGCTCGCGAGACTGTTTAACGTTCCAAGTGTAATAATCGCTTACATTTGTTTGCGACAACGTGACATCTGTGTCGCAACTCACTTAGCGTGTCGCGTCGCTCATGGCCCTGGACAAGGCATTAGGCCAGAAACACAAGTGATTTTCGGTTGACAAGTACAAGTACAAATAATACGAACTTAATATGGCAAAGCCTCGTGTGTGGTGTGAATTTACTGTTCAGGGTAACGATGGTGACTTGAAACTGAAGATCCAGGACTTGACAGATGATAGAATAGAAGAATGTGTTGATTTATTTGTACGTTATTTGTCGACGCAAGAGACCTTCCACAAGGTTGCAGGTATTTAATGCTTTTATTTAACATACAATTTCTTAGCAATATCATTTTTAGGCATGCAGTCTAAAGAGGCTAAGGAGTTTAAAGTATCCGTAATCCTTGTTATTCGTAGTCTTTTCTTTTTGGCAATACACCCGCAATGTACTTCTTTGTGACTTGTGTTATATTCCGGAATTAAATTAAAAGATTGAATTTTTTAAGTTTGCAAAAATGCGTATTTGTTTACAGGTGTTGATAAAAATGAAGAAGCTCAAGAGGAATCCGCTGGATTTTTTAGAAATATCATGAGAACATGTAACTTTGTCGTTTGTTGCGAAGACGACGGTACCGAGGCTGGAGGGAAACTGATTGGTGTTTCGGGAATGCGCCTTGTCACTAAAGCAGGGCGAAAAAATGCAACAACCAATGGATTGCCAGTAAGTGTTCAATTTGTCTCATTTGACTGGCCCGTTGGTCGAGTGGTCAGAGACCCTGGCCACGAAACCAAGGGTCACGGGTTCAAATCCCGCTAGTGGAAAATGTTTCGTGTGATGAACATGGACATTTGTACTCGAGTCATGGATGTTTATAAACGTATTTAATTATGTCTATCCGTTCGCCTAGTAGCTATAGTACAAACATAAGCTTAGTTTGGAACTAGGGAATTGGTGTGTCAGTCTGTAGAATTTATTTATTTATTAACATCTTTCAATCATAAGCGGATGCTGTTAGCTGAATAATATTGCACAAATTTTTCATCATAAGCACCTATAAATAGAATTGTTTGCATTGGACATGCATGTTCAATATTTTATTATTTATTGCAGTATGTTCATAGCTAAGCATATTAGTAGAATGAAATACAAGAGTCAGTTTATGCTAATGATCTCTAATAATAAGTATTATACGACACTAACCGATGAATTATTATTTTTTTCAGACTAAAACAAAGGAGATGCATTTGTTCCTCGATATAAGTGTAAGACTATCACATATGTACGACCCTATGAAGGTATTTGAATTGGACAGCTTTTACGATGGCAAGGGATTAGTGGTGCATCCGGATTACCGGGGCCTAGGAATAGCTCAGAAACTGTTTGCTATCAGGTATATTTACAGTTTCAAGATTAGATTACCTAGTTTCGTTCTTTTTATTAGATGATGCTTATACGATAGATAGAAATTTGATTCGAGATATACTTATGTGTGACCTGGTGATGATGGCGTTGAAGTTAAATATCTATGATATGATAATAAAAAATATATATACTAGTTGGAATTGCAGTAACTTTTATTTATGGTTCCCGACAAATATTTTTATTCTGGCTAATAGACCTTAAGGTGCCTTAGGATATTGCTAATAAAAAAGTATCATTACCGTTTTTATATAAATTTCATATAAGTCGAATTCACGTTCCCTATATAATTATATGAATATTTAATTATATAGGGAACGTGCACCAACTATAGGGGGCAGTACTAAATCAACAAAAGAGACACTATGCGGACAGTACTGTGAATAATGTAAACAAAATTATATCTTCAATTGCATTATTTTTTTATATGATAAAAATTAATGCAATTGAAGATATAAGTCGCTGTAAAATGTAAGTCGCTTATAAGTATATAATTAATGAATAACCATATTTTCCTACAGGCGCGTGATATGCAAGGAAGAACGTGTCCCCATGACTGGGGCATTGGTGTCAGCATACGCCTCGCAGACTGCAGCGGAACGTGACGGCTGGAAGACCATCTTCGAGGTATCTTTTGAGGAGTTAGGCAAACGGTTTGGAGTCGAGTTCGAAGACACTCCACGCACGTGCAAGTACATGGTTGCCAAAGCAGTAGGCGAAAAGTAGATGTGTAATTAGATATCAAAACAGTTTAACAAATTGAGATATACTTAGCTAAAAAATGATTGCCAGCTAATGTTACGAAATCTTATGGTAGATTGTGAAGATTGGTACGAAAATGCGGTTTTTATCTCGAGTTAACACAAGGTTTATTGGTAACTATGTAATTATGTAAAAACATTATTTATGTGTAGTATAAGTTAATGTTGAGTCTGAAATACTGACAATTTTTTATAAGTAAGATATTATTTAACTTATATAGGTTGCAGTGGGGGATATATTATACTTTTATAATTTTGTAAATAAATTTTTACTTTCTTTTTACAAACTTGTTTTATTTATACGCTTTATACAAAATATATGGACTAATATTTCACTACATATATTGGTAAAAATAATATTTTTACAAATATTTTAATTGGTTATTTATTACAAAACAAAAAAATTGTGACTTGTGGTTTGTTGTTATTTTTCATGATAAGGTTAGGTTTAAAGATCTTTATTCTCATACTAAATTACATTTCATTTACAATGCGATATAAATTTAACTAAATAAAATAAAATAATAAAATAATAACACCGGCCAATCAGTAACCAATTTTACGATAAGTTCGATAACTGATTGGTATCATAGGTTCATAATAATCAGTTCTTGTTGTTTTATTATCGGTAGTAACTAAGCCGATTATCGCATAAAAACAATAACACCACCCACCCAGCTGTATATAAGTCCTCATTTTAGATTGTTACAGGACAAACAGAAGTTATCTCACTCAGTAACGATATTTATCTAGTAAGATAATGCGGTCAGTATCCTTATGTATGTATTTTTGTTGTCATTTTAGTATTTATCTGGTTACTAATTACGTAATTTACGCTGGCACAAAGACAAAGACTTATGTCCACTTAAATATTCACATATATGTACATAATTGATTCGTTGTAGAAAGAATAGGGAGAAAAGATATAATCTTTTAATAAGGAAAAAATCATATTAATAACAATAATTTAAGAACTTTCTATAGGATATGTAAAATTAATTTTTACAAGGTATTGTGATTATCTTAAGATTGGGCGAATGCCATTGAAGTAATTTATTTTTGACCTTCTGTAATGTTTACATAAGGGTTATCTTAGTCAGTATTACTCCCCGAGTAGTTCAGCAGTTCTAGCGGCAAATATGTTGGGCGCAGGGATTTTCTGACGACGATGCTATAAACGATATAGTTAAATAAATATATAATAAAACACCTAGTAGGTATAACTATATACTATACTCGTAAATCAAATTTACATGAAAACAAAAGACGTGTGAAAGTCGAATTAAGAACGTGTGGCGAAAAAAGAAGGAGAAAGATCGTGACCAACTAGTCTATGATCTAATTTGTCTAGTGGTCCTGAACAGACATAGATAACACAGACATATTAGATACATAACATCACGCCCGTAATCCCCGAAGGGGTAGGAAGAGTCAAAGGGGCAGCATGCCCCTTCAACCACATTCAGCCAAAAATAAAGCCGGGCTGGGTTAGATTGAAAATTGTGAAAAAGCAATGACAAGCCGCCTGTCGCCTACACAATCACACACCCGAAACCCGATATGCCATTAGTCGCCTTTTACGACATGCTAGGCAAGAACCACTGTTGGGATATTCTTTTTAAGACATATTCATGTTTATAAAAAATATCGTAGAGTTATTTCCAGTGTTTAAGTAATGATCCACGATTGTAAGTGAGCAAAAGAGTGAGTCTGGCAATTACATTGAAGCGACTACCTACCTGACTTTTGTAATCCTTTGATAGGGGAACTAAACAAATTGCATCGATATTTTGAAAGTGCAGGTTTCATCGCGATGCTTTCCCTCAGCTATGATTTAACTACATATTTACATTATGTAGATTTAAAAAATCCAGAGGTGAACCTGGATTCGAACCCACACCCGTGTCCTTACATTGCTACCACCGCACCATCTTTGTATCCATATCTATGTGCAAATGTTTACTGTGCTGAGCTAGTGTGAATTGAAATTTGGCAAGTCACATTGAAGTGACCCATATCTAATCTAAATATTTAACATTTATGTGTGAAAAGCAGACAGTTGGATACTTCTACAAGTATGTTTATCTGTTACAATATTCTTATGTACATAGCATAATTCGCATATAAGTGAGTAAATACAAAGGTGCAGCGCAGATGACAGACTGTCCGTGACGCAGTTTTTAGTCTGAAAATAGGATTTGTAATTATATGTGGCAACGCATATGGCGTGCAAAAAGTGTACACAAAAAACAGAACGTTTGCTTCAATGCGCGCTAACGCAGACGGTGCACACTTTAGTCCGCAATCTCTGCATTTCCATAGCGTGTACGTCACTACAGCTCTGCCGATAGAATGATCAAAGATGAGCGTCGTATGCTTGGGTCTGTGAAAAATCCGCGACGGAATTTTTGCGCGCTATGCAGACATTTTGTACAAAAAGTGTGTCGAATGCGCTGCACCTCAACATCACGCCCGCAATCGAAGTCGAAAGGGCAATAAAATTATTCAACCACATTACCCAAGCCGCAAATAAAACCGAGTTGGGCTATATGGATGGAAAAGTATCGTAAATACTGTTACCAAAAACTATTCAGAAGTTTTTCAAAGTATTAGTTAAAGTAAAAAAAAATAATCATATTAGACTAACAGCGCCCTGTGGTTTTACCTGCGTAGTTGCCATTCCCGTGGTAATACGGGGGTAAAATATAGCCTATGTTACTTGCTGATAAAGTAGCTTTCCATTGGTGAAAGAATTTTTGAAATCGGTCAAGTAATTTCGAAACCTGTTCAATACAAACAAACAATCAAATCTCTCCTCGTCAAAATATTATTGTAGATTAAATATGCTGAGTCATTTCAAGACTACGCCGATAACGTTAGTTTAGTGGACGATAAATATTTCGCCCAAAATTACATTATGAAAAATTGTGCTCATTAGTCATCTTCAACATGACTTTCGAAAATTTTGAATAGTCATCATACATTTTCAAAAAAACATTAAGTGATGTGTAGCTGTTGTTTTCGATATTTTTAATACTTTTATTTGAAAATACAGACTTTTTGAATAAATTGGGCGTTTACTTGTACCTATCATATTGTAAATTAAAAAAAAAATCTATAAATCCTATGATGGTTTGAGACTCAGAAAGCACGTAGGTACCGACTGTTCTTCTTGCCTAGCGTGTTTTAAAAGGCGAGTAATGGTGTGGTAGGTATGCGAATGTACACGAGCTAGCCACCTGTCATTAGTTTTTGCCAATAGGGATGTACACCATTTACATTTAATTTTGTAATATGAATTCCGTAAAAGAAAGTATCGTGGTATGTTATAAACATTTTTTGTTTATGAATTATATTAAGTCTACGATTTAAAATTTCACAAAAACTGCTTAATATTTATTTATTTAGTTGACCATAGGTACTAGTGACGTTATAAACTGACAAGGCTATACAAAGTCCATCAAGTGATTGCGTTTTGAAAGCATTTAAAAAGTATCTCAATTAACTTGCTAGTCAACATCCCTATTCCCTATCAAACTATCCCAACTCAATTGTACTTTTGGGTGAAAACAATTTAAAGAGCATGCTGCTTCTTAGACCTTGCACACTATATACCATTATTCCCGCAATCCTAAAAGCTGTAGGGAAAGTCCAAGGAGTAACGAGTCATTAAACCATATTTATTCACAATAAAAATCTGGTTACGTTACATAAAAATTGTGAAGAAGCGTTGTAAAGTATATGATAGCATGTCACCTACTTTTTGACGAACTGAACATTCGATACACCATTCTTCGCCTTGTCGACATTCTAGATATAAGTAGCCTTAGCTCTACTGTTCTAATTCTCGTTCTATAATAAAAAGTGAAAAGTATATACATACATACATACATACATAACATCACGCCCATAATCCCCGAAGGGGTAGGCACAGTCAAAGGGCCACCAGGCCACTTTAACCACATTCAGCTAAAAATATAACTAGGCTTGGTTAGAAGGAAAATTGTGAAAATGTAGTGACAAATGGCTAGCTTGTCGCCTACACAATCACATACCCAAAACCCCATATACCATTAGTCGCCTTTTACGCATGCTAGGCAAGAAACACAGTTGGCAAATTCTTTTTAAGTGAGCCTGATAGGTATATCTATATATATTAACACGTGAAGCAAAAACTTTGTACCCCTTTTTATGAGAATTGCGCGAATGGATGAGTATGAGATGTGGCACAGTTACAGCTTATATGGAGAAGGACTGGAGAAAGCTATATATATATATATATATATATATATATATATATAATATTTCAATAAATAATAGTAAAAAAAATAATAATAAGATAATTGTCCAAATTCGACCAGTGGGCTGATCACTGGTATATAAAAAACATCTCAGCGAATACATCGGGTGTGAGGAATGTGCTTGCTCCCAGGAAGATATCCAAGGACGATGTTATTTAAATGGTAAAAAGATGCACAATGATGATAAGAACGGTGTTATTTAAATGGTAAGAAGACGCACACGACATGCGAGAGGTCCTGGATCAAACCCAGTGCCGTCTTTAACCTATTAAAAGCCCTGGGCACATTAGAAAATTAATTGTTCTATTTACCAATAGAACAATTAATTTCACAGCTTTTCGTCCATCCCAGCCCACATGTTGGTCTGGAACTTAAAAAAAATGTGCCAACTGTGGTTCTTGCCTGGCATTTCGTAAAAGGCGACTAATGTTGTATCGGGTTTTGGGTGCGTGATTGTGTGGGCGGCAAGTTGGCCGCTTGTCGCTTCTTTTTCGCAATTTTCCATCTAACCCCGCCCGGCTTTTTTTTTGGCTAAATGTTGTTGAAAGGACATGCTGCCCCTTTGACTCTGCCTACCCCTTTGGGGATTATGGGCGTGCTGTTATGTATGTATGTAAGTATGTACAATTAATTTATATGCCCAATTGCAACGTTGCACTAGGCGGCCATCTCGATCACGGGTCCTGAGCACGTGCCTAGTGTGACGAGTTGGAAAGAGGGACCTGATCAAACCTGTAATTCTAGATTTTTCGAATGTAAGTACGGATTCGTTTCACTCGTTTATATGGTTGGGGAAATATCGTAACAAATGACGGAGAATGTGTCTCCATGATTCAATGAGGGTTTTCAAAAATACAAAAACAGCCAAATGGCATGCTGGAGTCTCGTGGTCTTATCACTGTCACTATTAGCTCTTTATTGACAGCATGTCAGTTTGTTCTGAAAACTTACCAATGAGGAGGGTGACAAGACCGTACGTCACAGTTACGCCATCTATCTGATGTTTTAATTCAAAAAACCCTCATTGAATTCATCTATCTAAGTGTAACGACGGTCAGGTATGCAAACAACCACTTTTATGTAATGACTAGACATATGTTATTGCCAGACCCCACTAAGCATAGGACATAACGCTAGTTAGATGAAGAGCAGCAGATGTAAAGGGACATCCATCCATACTTACAAACTTTCGCGTTTATAATATTAGTAGGGATTGTGGTCATCCAAGCAATAACAATATATATATCTACTAATTTACTAATAACAATCCAAAAAGACTCACATGAACCTTTATTAACTGTTTATAGTATTAAGAGGTTTAAAATAGTATTATTTTTCGGGTTTATCTGATACTAAACGTAACAAAACGTTACGTCTAGTACAAGGAAGTAAAGATAAAATAAAATCGATCAAGGTTGTTTTTATGTATTATCACAAGTTCCCTAGTCACCGACTTATTATTTTTTTACAAACGGATCCCTAAAAATATTTATCAGTTGTCAACTGTTTTATCACTTTATACATATCTAATCAGTGTTATGTTTTTGTTTTATAATAAAGGTTATAATAGATAAATTTTTGTAAGATAAAATAATTTGATAGCGCACACGTGGCCAGTTAAATTGTATTTTTTTATTGTGACATCTATGTTTTGGTATGAAAATGACTTTGTGTCATTTTGTTTTTACAGCCGTTAATTATCGTTATCCTATTGTACAATATCATTAATTTATATAAATGTTTACCCAAAATAGAGATTGACAAGAAGAATACTGATTATGTACGTTGCCGCCTGCTGACCACCTGGATACATGCAAGTCATACTAGTATTCAATGACACTTATCGGCAGTGAGATCACGAATTGCGCCCCTAACCTTAACTGTTAGATTAGTACGGGAAACCCATCACTTAATCGCAATTTTCTACAACGATTTTCATTTCCCATAAAACCATTCGCAGATGTTTCTAAACAATATTCAACATATTATAGAATCATGTTACATCACAATTTCATTTGGTCGAATGCTTATTATCTCCAAACTTACTTCATCGTTACTTCTTTTCATATATTATGTATTTTATCGAAGTAATGTTAGTTTACTATTATGTTACCCATAATTTTATTTCCCCGTAAGTTTCAATATGCAGAATTGTTGAAACATCCAATTTTACTTCACTAAAGTCCGTCGATTTTTGTTACTAATATTATATTGCATACTTTATTCATAGACAATTTAAAGCATAACTGGCGACCAGCAAGCCGAAGCTGCTTGCATGCATGCCTGCTTGCTTTCATGCATGCATGCATGCCTGTTTACTTGCATGCTCATGTTTCTATATCTCTCATAATTTGGATTTTAAGTATTTATTTAATATGTTGCAATATTAGGTGCATCTAAATTATTAATGATAGCAAAACAAAACACAGTTTATAACGCCGTAACGTTTCATCGAAAGATGCATTTACAATTTAGATACTTAAATATATTGGATATAAGCAACCAGACACAGAACAAACACAAGTATTCATCATACGAATGTTTGGTCTTCTTCGGTTTGAGAGGGCTCAAACCAATCGAAATCATAGTGGCCATCGATTAAGTTCTAACCGTTATTTTCAGGGGTAAGAACCATCCGCCAGATATTTGTAAAATTTACGCCTAATAGTCTTTAGGTAAGCCAGTGAAACATTGCGACACTCTTCTCATCCACATTTTGGGTCATAAGATAGATTCCAAATCATATCGTGAGTGGGAGGGCTTAACGATTTACTAAGGATAAGTCCATAATATTAGACACGTTTCTAATAAAAATCGTGCTGATTTATTAGAGACCCTAGAGTTGTATCATAGCAAAGTCATTCCTACTAAGTTGCCTGATGTTAAAAGCTAATATTAAATCATTTCTTACAGTGCAAAGGCCATCTAATACGTATGTTTTAATTGGTTTTCAACAGGACATGACAAAATATTTAGCAAACAAATCTTTACATTCCTGCATTCTTTCTGGATGCATTTACTAGCTAAGCCATTATCTTGAGTAAAATACCATACCATTTCTACTAGTTTTTTCTGTTCTGTGGTTTAATAGATAACAGGTGTTCTGTTCAGCACACCTAATACTGTGGAAAGATTAGTTACACAAGTTGTGTCCCTAGCAGCTACCGATACTTTGACAAAACGACCTTGTGACCCTGTGACAAGCTACACGCACTCGTCATACAGGTTAAGTAGGATGTAACATGATGGATGTAAAATAATATTATTTAATAAAAATATAACATGACATAAAAACTATTCCAATCGATTCTAATTGCGAATCTGTAGCGTTTTCAAGTTTCGTATAACCATGTCTGGTCAGTCACATACATTTTAGATTTCGTATAGACATGACACAGACAGATGTCACTACAGGCATCATTTAGACTGATTGAGAGACAAAACCGAATAAAAACGTTATTATTTCACTTTTAAAAAATGATTTAGGTGAAAAACATGAATATAAAATATTTTCTTCAGAAACATCAAAATAATCCTTGTTTTAAAACCATGAATTTTACACAGATGGCGTATTATTACTAAGCAATAACTAACCTGTGCTTGTAGCGCCATCTTGTATTATTCCTGCCAAACAGACTAAACTTTGCTGTAGTTCCAATTACTCACCAGTGTCGCTGTTTTTGCGCGAGTTATAGCAGTAACTTTACAAGGATGGGCAGTGACCCTCTGTTGTACGTAGTATATTATTACTCTGTGGTATAACTAAAAATTATGAATATGGTGGTACCAATAATTTCATCACAAGTTAATTACTTACAGTCATTAACTGATAACAAATTCAGTAGTGACCCTGCCCCATGCGTCAAGAGTTGTGGGTTCGATGCCCACCAATACTTGTGTTTGTTCTGTGCCTGGATGTTAATATCCGACATATAAGCATATATTGTAATACCACTGTTGATTCTGATATTGGTAACACAAGTTCTTAAACTACTTACTTCGGAGTCAGATCAATGTTTGTGATGTAGTCTGATATTTATTTATTAGCAATTTACATATTAAATAAAAGGATATCAAAATAAGATTATATATTAAATTTTTCTAGTAAACACTTTTTACATATCAAAAATACTATACAATAAATTAGCTAAAACACAACTAACGAACGGTAAACATAAATCTAATACATGTAAAAATAAATTAAGTTTTATGCCTATTTGCATACACACAAGGAAAAGATAGCCTTAAAATTCTTATAAATACGAACTGTTTGGTTTTTATAAACTATTTATTTTTACAGAGAATTAGGTAATGGTTTTGCAATCATGTACTTCAAAGTAGGCGGATACCCTTTAAAAGAAACATCAAACTGTTTCTCCAACACTTCGCTGGGGAGCTCGAAGATTGTCTCCCAGCCGTCGTACTCAGCCGCCTTCTGGGAGCCGAATGCTGATAACAACACGCCAGTCAGAGGAACCCCATCCCTTGTGCATATATGGCGTCTGCGGAAGCATAACAATAAATTTTAAAACCTTCGTTATTTAACTTATAGTGTAGTGCCGTAAGGCGTCGAAATTGTAAAAATTTTTTGAAATTACTAACAAGTTGTTAAATCGGACATAAGTATGTTTTTTTTCAAATTGAAATTAATAATTAATTTAACAAGGCCTAAAAGAGTAACACTTGTGACTTCGCAAATTTGTAATACCAGCGTTAAAAGTCTGCAAGCCCTTTTCAAAGTACATACCTGACGCGTAACAGCTTTTGAGCGATTGCACATCCTCTATAATCCGGATGCACTACTAGTCCTTTGCCTTCGTAATAGCAGTCTATTTCAAATTGTTTTAAAACATTGTACATCCCTGAGACTGTCTTAGCCATTTTTACTAACTTCACAGATTCCGGGGGAGCACCTTTGCTCTGAAAATAAATTATAAGAATATCAGCGCTACAAAAAATACAGTTTAGATGGCGATGCTCGTAACGTTATATAAACATATGTGGTTTTTATTTGTAAATGCTTTATTGGAGCCTATACTATGAAATATGCCTGTGAAAATCGTATTATATTTTTATTAAATTTGTGCTTTTAAAGAAAGAACATGGAATGTACCCACCTATGTAGGAAATTGAAATTGGTATCGTTAGAAAGGTCTTTATAAATATATTTATTTGTGGTAACTTTGTAACTTGTGTGGAAAAAAAATAATTTAGAGTTGAAAATGCCGAAAATCTTAAATCTTAGTAAAATAGACCCTCGCACGCACCACTCACCACCGCTCGCTGAAGGTCATTCATTCATTCATTCAAAATGTCATTCTTTTCATACGTTGGCTCATTCATTGGTTCGATCATACGGTGTCAAGAAGTAGCGAGGTGGGATGGCATGGCACCCCCAAATTTTACCATTATTGATATATTCTTTGTTAAACTAAATGTATTGCTTTTACCAAGAAATGCATGATTGTGAGGTGTGGTGATTTCAATATTAATATACTGATGAAAAAGAAAATAACGAAATATTTCAAACAAAAGATTCTAAATGTTAATCTTGGAATACAAATTTAAGAAATAACACGTTAAGGCCACAATTACGAACCATATTATTATATTTGCATATTATTTATGCATGTCCCACTGGACATGCATAAATAAGATGGTTCATAAAAGACATGCTGGTAAAAGTGAAGTACTCGAACATGCATTATCAGATCACACTGCACAATTATTAATGTGTCGTGTAAATCGTAGGTGTATACTTAAATACTGGTATGTAATTAAAATAAATTATAGTAAGGATATTGTTCGAAATTCAAAGAAGCTCTAGGTTAAATGACATTTACAATTCGAACGACCCAAATAAGGCTTCTGACAATTTGCATGAAATATTAACATTATTACATAACTTATATTTTCCATTAATTAACATTCGAATTTCTGATTCTAATGGATCTAAATGGATCATTAAAAGTATTAAAGTATGCAGTAAACGTAAACGAATGCTGTTCTGGAAATATAAAAACTGCCCATCAAACGAAAATAGGATTGCGACTGGATTATTATTAATAATATTTTTGCAGAGTAATAACTTAATTATAAGAATTGAAGATTAAGAGATATTAACAAATCGAATCCAAACATTATCTGCTTTGACAAATCTATAGATGAGGCAGATGAAGTTAAATTAAAATTAAAATTTTTTTGAAGTTAAATTAAAATTTTATTCGGCCGGATTTGGATTGCCAAGGAAGGAGTGGAGCGAGATGTTGTCGTTACCCGCCTCCTTGATGCTGCGATGGGAATGCTTAGTTTTGTGAGATAAAAAGTAGCCTAAGCCTTTCTAAGGTTTCCAAAGAAAATGTAATAACTGTGCGTAGTTACTATCGGATTTGTAATCTACAGATCTATATACAGGGTTAACGTCCGAACGACAGCACCAAATTGGAGTATTCTTTTTCGTTGTTTGTGATTGTAACGAGAAGGTTTGAAAAGAAAATAATTCGGGTTGGGTCAAAATGACCGCGTAGGGTCGAAAATCGGGTATAATATTTTTAGGTGAAAAGTGTCTATGACATTTGCCGTTTGTATTCATTGACAGATCAACGACTATTGAGACTAAAATATTATCTTCACCTTTAACCATCCTTCTATATCTTGCAAGCTATATTCAGGATCATCTTTTTTTGCAAGGCTTATCGCCGAAGCTGCTATAATTTTCCCGCCGTTATCAGAGCCATCGTCAATACAACAAATAGTTATCACGGAATTTTCTAATATGTCTTCAAATGCCTTCAGGGTTTGTTGGAACGCTGTTTCATTTTCAATCACACCTGTAATAGATTTCATATTTATTGCTTTAAATATATAAAGAAAAAACGCAATACAAGATACATTAGGTAACAACTTAGTGACTAGTAGACTCGGTTATATGAAATGATTTATTTCTGCAAGTTAATTTGTAAAAAAATCTTTTGCACGGCGCACTTTTTATCCTACCACTACATCGACGTGAATGGCCTGATGAGAAGAGGTGCCGCAAGAAACTTAACAGATAGCCTTTTTTTAAAAACATGTTTTACTTATCTCTAATATGCGGTACCTACATTCAAATATCATGATTAATAACTTTACTGTTCATGCGAGCAGATTACCTTGTCCAAACGTTTTTATTATTAAAATAATCGTCTATTTTGTAGTAACCCTTTTTTTTTAAACATGATTTAGACTTACATTTATGCGTGAGTAATTCAATAACATTTTAAGGCAGCTTATCAAACATTTATATGCTTAGACCTACAAATGAACCACTAATCCTATAAAGCCTGAGTTTTGCAGCCTATAATATACAGCATGCGATACACTTCGCCCGCACTAAAGCTATGTATCGAACTTATCATGATTTTGAGTTATAGGTACTTTAATTTGTTTAGTATATTATTCTCAAAAATATTTTTACAAAAATTTCCCAAAAATCTGTTAGATTGGATTTTTGGTGTATTTATTGGTTTCAATCAAAAATATATTGAGAATTGAAAGTTTCAAACTACAATTTGAAGAAGTAATCTGGAAAATTTAATAATAAAATATCGTAAAAACAAACTTTATCTACATCTTGTTCTCTAATAACGTGTCGGCTATTTTCTTTGCTGAAGAATATTTAAATACGTATGTAAAAAAATATTGGGAATCTTAACACAATCTGGGTATATTTTCATTAGCACTACACAACGATCCAAATAATAATGTAGGATATTTTTGTACAACTTTCAAGCCATCAATTCGGACAGAAACAAAGTTTATATTATTTTTAATTCGACCAGTTCAAACATACACAATAAAAGTATATCTTTACCTGAAACTTTGTGAAAAGTTTCCTCTCTCGATAAAAAATTAGTAAACAAATCTTTACATTCCTGCAGTCTTTCTTCAGGCAAGTCCATAATCTTCAGTTTCAGCTCACCATTTTTACCATTCACGGTGCAAGTATTCCAAACTTGAGGTTTCGCCGACATTTTTATCTGTACCTGAAATGGAAAATCAAACTTTTTTTTGCAATACCCATTATAGACGAGACCCTACGCGGTTAGAAACATGACTGGATACACATTATTTAACTTTATTCACTCCATTAATGATTAAGTGGTATCGACACTCTCACACACTACATCTATGTACATAGAATACATACATACAAACATACTTACATAACATCACGTCCGTAATACGCGAAAAGGTAGGCAGAGTCAAATTTAGCCACATTTAGCCCCTTAACCACATTTGACCCAAAAAATATAACTTATCTAGGTTAAATGGGAAATCGAGGTGACGACAACTCTAGATGGCATTTTTCTAGGGATGAGGTATCACGTACCAAAAAGTTCGTATCGATATTTTTTTGACACGGAACAAAATGAGAGTAAAATTAATTAAATAAGATTTATCATTATGTTTGTTCGCTAAATCCTGGATCATGGTCCAAGCGGACCCCGTCTAAACGCACGGAACATAACGCTAGGAAGATGATGATGATATGTTTCAAGATAGTTTTATGAATAAGATTTATCATTTATTCAGAGCGGTGGTAGCTCAATGGTAAGGACACGCGCCTCTTAACCGAGGGATGAGGGTTCAAACCCGGGCACGTACCTCTGGATTTTTTAAATCTATGTACGTATTTATACCACTAGCTCGATGGTGAGGAAAAACATCGTTATGAAACTACAGGTTTCATTCAATTTACGAATTCATATAACTTTGGATTTGTAACCATGATCCAAAAATTGTCTGGTTCTCTTATCTTAGGGTTACGAAGGTCAGATCGGCAGTCGCTTCAATGTAATTACCAGACTCGCTAAATCCTGGATCATGGTGGTCTAAGCGGACCCCGTCTAAGCACAGGAGATAACGCTAGGAAAACATAACATAACATCACTCGCGTTATCCCCGAAGGGGTAGGCAAAGTCAAAGGGACATCAGGCCCCTTTAACCGCATTCAGCCAAAAATAAAACTGGGCTGGCTTAGATGAAAAATTTTGAAAAAGTAGGCACAAGTGGCTAGCTTGTCGCCTACACAATCACGTACCCAGAACCCCATATACCATTAGTGGCCTTTTACTACATGCTATGCAAGAAACACAGTTGGCACATACTTTTTAAGTCCCAGACCAGTACGAGACAATGAGCTTGGTTGGATGGAAAATTGTGAAAAAGTAGCGACAAGTGGCTATCTCGTTGCCTATACAATCACAAGACAGACAAGAGTAATTCACTCGCAATCTTTAATATATCTCCGGGGGGATGTAAAAATACATAAAATATTTACCTGTAATAGTCTTCTAAAACTTGGCGTCAATAACGCTAGGAAGGCAAGGCCGAATTAGAGCTATAACTTGTAAAACATGTCTTATATGAAGTTATCGTTATCCTTTTGCACAAGATTATACAAATAGATAGTATTCATAAGAATCAAACTGATAAAAAGCAAATTAGTTGACTCATATATGTATATTAAGTAGCAATATAACAGGCATGGCTGGCTTTGGTGGTCAACGTCTGTGACGTAATCATGATGTATCCTTCTAATTTGTTTGAATCTCAAAACTAGTTGGGCCAGATGTCCTTCTCTAAGAACGATACCGATGACCATGCAGGCATTAACCCTGCACGTCATCAGCCCTTTTATTTTTGAAATCCTACTAATATTATAAATGCGAAAGTTTGTATGTTGGATGGATGTTTGTTACTCTTTTACAAAAAAACTACTAAATGGATTTTAATGAAACATTAGAATAATATAGCTCATACACCCGAATAACATATAGCCGCGGGCAGAACCTAGTGTAAAATAAATAAAAAAAAAATATTGCCCTAATCTTGAAATTTTGATATGATTTAGTTTATTCATTGTAGAGGTTAAAAATAATACAGGTGATTTCGATGAGCAAAATTAACTGCCAGGTGAATCGAAACAGGCGCAGTATCTGAGGTAAAATAAACTTTGTTCTGTGAGTAACCGATTTAGAATATATGCGCACAATGACAAGCGATTCTGGACAGCTTAACTTAAAAAACGTAGATATGATATATTTTATCATATAAGTATAATCCACATTTGTTTTTTTTATGAATTTCCTTTATCATCATCCGACTTTTCGATACAACATAGTTTCCTCTGAAAAGAAAAAATATTTTAATTAGTTAGTAATGTCATTAAAAATAACATCTCACGCTTATTAACGGAGGACTCTGGAGGAGTCTTATTCTTATTAATTCAAAAATAAATATGCTACCTGAAATGTATTCCCCAGATTCAGTTGACTGTTTTTCGGCAGTGTTAGTAGGCTCTTGTAAAAGTATACCTCCGCCGGGGTCCGTCCGGTCCGGTAAATAGGCCCTGGTTACCGAGACAGGGCCGAAACCAAGAGGGACAATTGAAATCGTAGTGGCCATCGATAAAGTTTCAACCGTTATTTTCAGGAGTAAGAACCGTTCTCCTCCGCGGTCCTCAGTTTGTCGTACCGGGGGGCTTAGTAAGCCCTGGACTTGGAACATCCAGGGCTGAAGCAAAGAGGGACCTCGAGGTAGGCCGCGACTGGAGTCTTGCCAGCCGGTCGCGGCACCGGCCGCAGCTTTGCCTTAGCTTTACCCGGCCTTAGCTTTTGGGCGCACTGCCCAATGCGTTTCGGTGGGCATGGGAGGCACTAGCACTCCCGTGCATATAGGGCCTCGCCCTCAATTTGGGTTGCCGGGAGGAAGGCGGCCCCCCCGACAAGACTCTCTCCGCGTGTCCCTCTGGTATAGCAGAGGGCACAGCGCCAGAGTGTGCCTACGACTCCGGTCGCGGGGACGATCGGCGTCTGATTTTTATTTAGAATTAGCGAGTGACTTAATGGGTAACACCTACTTATTGTAAGCATCGTGTTCTCTTAATCTTACCTCATCCATCAGCTCATAGAATCATCCTATTAGACTTTTCATATTCTCAACTGCAACTCTTCCATGGAAGATGGTTAATGAAGTACGTACTTTTTATTTTTCTCAGTTATTACTTTATTGTGTCAATCTTTACAGATGAGGCTTTAATATTAAGTTAAGTTCGTAATTGAAAGTTGATTATTATTATTCAGTTATTGAAGTTAACAGATTTGAAGTTATTAAGTTAATAACCTTAACATAATTGTAAGTAAATTACTTACAACACACATAATAGAAACCATATCAGTGCCTGAAACTTTATGGAACGTTTCCTGGGTGACCAAATACCTACCTGCTCAGCAAACAAATCTTTACATTCCTGCATCCTTTCTAGAGGCATTTACTAGCTAAGCCGTTATCTTTATTAAAATACCTTACCATTCCTACTACTTTTTTCTGTTCTGTGGTTAAATAGATAACAGGCGATCAGCACACTTAATAGGTACTGTCGAAAGATTAGTTACACAAGTTCTGTCCCTTGCAGCTGACACTTTGAAGGTTTAGACGTGGATGAGGATCATGCCATATGGCGTTGGGTTCTCTCTGACTACCCGGCTAGGGAAATGGCGTGACGCTAGTCAATTCGTTTTTTTTTAAACGAGGATTCACCGTGCTATCGCCATATTAATATACCAGAATTTGACTGCCTCTTTGGTCTAGTGGTAGCATGCGCCGCCTAAGGACCAAGAGGTCCCGGGTCGGGCCAAAATTTTGTGGCTGGGTATTTCAATATCCAAATTACTCAGTAACAGCCTGGACTCAGGAAGTTGGCGGTTTAATCACCCCCGTGCCTCGGAAAGCACGTTAAGCCCTTGGTCCTGCGCCTAACCTCTCTCCGGTCATGTCGAATTGCCGTCTCACCGGACTATGAGAGTGAAGGAATAGAGAGTGCACCTGTGTTAGCGCACACACTTGTGCACTATAATATCTCCTGCGCAGATGGCTAATCCTCGTTGAGATTGGCCGCCGTAACCGATATCGGTTAGGAGGACATTATTATTTTATTTATTAATATACCAGAATCCCTTAGGTTTTACGAACTCTAGCCTAATGCGGTTTTAGCGAGGCACTATCAGCCAGTTTCATCGACTTGACAGGCCCGTTGGTCGAGTGGTCAAAGACCCTGGTCACGAAAACGAGGGTCGCGGGTTCGAATCCCGCTAGGGGCAAATGTTGTGTGTGATGAACATGGACATTTGTATACTCGAGTCATGGATGTTTATAAACGTATTTCAGTATATCTATCCGTTCACCTAGTATCCATATGACAAGCTTATAGCTTAGTTTGAAACTAGATAATTGGTGTGTCAGTCCGGAGAATTTATTTATTTATTATTATTACTTCAACTTTAGATTTGAGTTTATTAAACCTTTAGGCCCTCCTTTAAACCTATATATAATAATAACATTAATGGGACTAACAACCTTGTGATCCTGTGACAAGCGATACATAGACGCCATAAAGGTTTAGTACAATGTAACTTGATTTATGGATTTGTAAATTTATTTATCTATACTTATAATAAATCTGTAGAGAGGTCAATTCTGTACATGAAATATATTTTCAAAATAACTATCAGGGGGTAATTAGTGATCGATACTGATGCCAAAAATGCAATCAGTAAAATTTTTGTCTGTCTGTCTGTCTGTATGTTCCTTATAGAAACAAAAACTACTCGACGGATTTTAACGAAACTTGGTACAATTATTCTTCATACTCCTGGGCAGGTTATAGTATACTTTTCATCACGCTACAATCAATAGGAGCAGAGTAGTGAAGGGAAATGTTGGGAAAACGGGAGAAGTTACTCCATTTTTTAAGCTTCCGTCGCGTGTGCAGCCTTAATGGTTAAAGTTACATAGAAATCATGTATGACGTAAATAGTCTTTATAATATTAACCATACACGCGGGTGACACCGCTGGCACAGCTAGTTCAAAATATAACATAACATAAGAACTATTTTTATCGATTCTATTAACGGTTCTGTATAGTTTTTAGGTTTCGTATATACTTCAAAAAAGTTTGTTCACCTAACTATACTTTATAAAACCTCTTATGAATATGGTTTGGTAGCAATAATTTCATTACAAGTTAATTATTTACAGTCGTATGATGAATAGTTATATTTGTTCTGTGTCTGGGTTTTAATATCCAAAATATAAGCATATATTGTAATACTACTGTTATTTCTGATGTCCGTAACACGATGCTTAAGCTACTTACCTCGGAGTCAAATTAATGTATGTGATGTAGTCTGATTTTTTTTATTAACAATTTATAAAATAAAACATATACAACATATAAAATAAAAGGGTATCAAAATAAGTATATATATTTTATTTATCTATAAGAACGGTAAACATAGATCTAATACATGTAAAAAATAAATTAAATGCATACACGCAATAAAAAACTAGGCTTAAAATTCTTATAAATACGAACTGTTTGGTTTTTATACACGTATTATTATTTTTTGCAAAGAATTAGGTAATAGACTACAATGGTTTTGCAACCATGTACTTCAAAGTAGGCGGGCACCCTTCAAAAGGAACATTTAACTGTTTCTCCAACACTTCGCAGGGGATCTCGAAGGTTGTCTCCCAACCGTCGTTCGCAGCCGCCTTCTGGGAGCCGTATGCTGTCAAAAACAGGCCAGTCAGAGGAACCCCATCCCTTGTGCATATATGGCGTCTGCGGAAGAATAACAATAAATGTTAAAACCTTCTTAACTTAACTTAACCCAATCCAGACTTAAATTCACCCAATGCAGAATTAATCTGTTACGCAGACGATACCGTGGTTCTTTTTAGTGGCTCTGACTGAAAAGTTGTCCAGTCTTCAGCCAACTACGGCTTAGAGACTATTTTGACGTGGTTATTGCAAAACCTACTCCCTCTCAATATCAAAAAGCAACATTATATGTGCCTTCATAAAACTGCCCCATCTAAACTAAAAATGTGCCATTTGAGAATTCATACTTGTTCGGAAAACATAAGGTCTTGCGGCTGTGATATAGTGCAGCGGAAGGATAGCATCAGATACTTGGGTGTGATTCTTGATGAACATTTAACTTTCCAATTACATATCTATAGGTAATCTATCTAAGAAATATAAGAAAATTTCGGGTATAATACAAATTTTAAAAAGGTCGGCGGAATATTAAATCCCTGAGAATTGTATATTATGCTATCTGTCAATCCATTTTAATATACGGTATAGCTGTATGGGATAGTTTAGCAAAATCCTTTTTTAATAAAACTCGAACGGGCACTGCGCGCAGTTCTGAAAGTGATGCTAAAAGCCATACAGGTACCCGACAAATAAACTATGCAAAGAATAGTATCTGCTTCGAGTAAGACAACTGTACATTTTAAATGCTTGTTTATCCATCCATAGATCGGCGGTGAGGCTGAATAGTTCACAAACTGAGCGACGGATTAATGGCCAGATTAAGATTTCCACATTAATGTAACGTGACCGTTTACTACTCTGTCGCGAAATTTAAAATTGATTTTCGATTTTGAGTTATATTTAAAAACCGAGCGTCGGTACTTGGATTATCCGGGTACGTAGCTCCACGGTGAGGGAATACATCGTGACGAAACCTATAAAAGGCCTAAAACAGTAACACTTGCGACTTCGCGAATTTGTTACAACAGCGTCAAAAGTCCGCAAGCCCTTTACAAAGTACATACCTGACGCGTAACAGCTTTTGAGCGATTGCACATCCTCTATAATCCGGATGCACTACTAGTCCTTTGCCTTCGTAACAGCAGTCTACCCCAAAATGTTTTAAAACATCGTACATTCCTGTGACTGTCTTAACTATTTCTATTAACTTTATAGATTCCGGGGGAGCACCTTCGCTCTGAAAATAAATTAAAAGAATGTCAGCGCTACAAATAATACAGTTTGGGTGATAATGATGTAACGATATATAAAATTAAGTGGTTTTTATTTGTAAATGCTCTATTAGCGCCTATACAAATACAGATATCGTAGATTTCGATAACGATTTTATTCTATAAATAAATATAAATAATAATTCTATAAATTCTCCGGTCTGACACACCAATTCCCTAGTTCCAAACTAAGCCATAAGCTTGTCGTATGGATACTAGGTGAACGGATAGACATACTTAAATACGTTTATAAACATCCATGACTCGAGTACAAATGTCCATGTTCATCACACGAATCGTTTGCCCCTAGCGGGATTCAATCCCGCAACCCTCGGTTTCGTGGCCAGGGTCTCTGAACTCTATGACCACTCCACTAACGGGCCTGTAATTTTATTCTATGAAATATACCTGTGAAAATTGTTTTAATTTTATATTGAATTTGTACTTTTAATGAAAGGATATGAAACAAAACGTACACACCTATATAGGAAATTGAAATTGGTACCGTTAGAAAGTCTTTGAAAATATAACTATTTGTTTTGTATGGGGGTAAATTTGTAACTTAAAATAATTTGATGATGAAACCCCGAAAATCCTTATTAAAATCGACCCACGTTTACTCGTGGTTTATGCGATTGCCCGAAGAAAACGTCATTCTATTCAGTTACCGAAAATAGGTACCACATAAAGCTCGCTAGATCATACGTTGTCAAGTGGTTGTTAAGCATTTCCGAGGTAGAGATGACATATTCCAATATTCAACCCATACCCCAAATTCTACCATTATTGATATATTCTTTGTAAAACTAAACAAATTTCTTACAAATCTATTTACCAAGAAATGCAAAATTGTGAAGCCACACTTCACAATCTTTTTAACATTAATATACTGATGAAAAACAAAATTACGAAATAATTGAAACAAAAGTTTCTAGATGTTAATCTTGGAATACAAATTTAAGAAGTAACACGTATAAGCAGTCGGACATGCATAAATAATATGGTTCATATTATACATGCTGGTAAAGGTGAAGTACTCGAACATGCATTGTCAGATCACACTGCACAAATCATTAAAGTGTCCTGTAAAACGTAGGTGTACTTAAAGTGTGTAGTATTTGCCGTATAAGCAAAATGTCAAAATGTTTTTATTATCTATCTTATGATATGATATAATTTTTAAGTTGGAACGGGCTGGGGGCTTCAATATGCCTCCGGAACGTACTCAGAACGTATTCAGAATACTAGTAGCTTTCTCGTGACATTGAGGTCGTTCACATGTAATCCCGGGACCCGACGATGTTTCAGCTTTCGTACTCAGTGGCGGCTGCTCGCGTCGCTTCTCACCGTGGAGTAAGAAGCTGGTTTCAAGCGGTCGATTGAGACGACGGCTGCTCTAGTCGGCAACCGGAGGGTAAAAATTTCTTCTGGCGCTGCAGCACTGTAGGGCCCGTTGTACGGCGATGTAAGGGCGCCTTTTGCTGCGTCATTCCGTACAAAGACGTGCGAGCAGGTGTGTAGATCGTCGTGTACGAAGATGTTGCACCGAGACTGGGAAATTCTTCTTCGCGGTGGCGCAATCAGTGACGACATCGTTTGTTGCAGTTGCTCTAACATGCCATTTTCGTCCCGGCCTTCAGAGCCCTATGCCAGCGATCCACCTGTCCATTGGCTTGTGGATGATACGCTGTGGTGTGAATATGATGAATGCCGAACCTCTTTTAGTGAGCGGAATAGATCTGACTCAAACTGACGTTCTTGATCCGAGGTCAAGGTTGTTTGTGCTCCAAATCTGGCTATCCATCCTTTATGTAGAAAATCAAGCTAAGCGTGAGCGACTGGATGAGATAATGCGACTGCCCTTTAATGCTTGCCTTGCAATTCTCGAAAGCTTACTTTGACGTTGTAGTTCATTGTATTTTGCTTTTATTCATTTTTTGAGTTGTGCAGGTATTTGTTTAGTTCAGCTTGTAACTGGGCAACGTGTGGTATAGATTGGCGATAAAAATTCACCATGCCCAGGAACTGTCGCAAATCTTGAACGGTTGTACGTAAAGAAAAATTTGAAATGGCATCGGTCTTTCCTTCAAGAGTCATATTCCATCTTTGGATATGTGATACTCCAAAAATTATATTTCGGTTTTGCCGAATGAAATTTAAATTTCAATGTAGATGGCCATGTTACGTCAGGGAATTCGCTGAGTAGCTTGACGTATGCTCCGGTCACGTCAGTTGTTGCGAATTGTCGACTCAGCTTACCTCGATGTGCGCGTAATCACAGACAAGTTATTTGTTTTGTCGATCAATTTCTTTGCGCAAGATCAATGTTTAGCTGATTCTTAGCGAGGAAATCTGCTCCGAGTATTGATCGACGACATCTGCAACGACGAAGGTCCAAGTAAAAGGTCGTCTAGAGCCGAGATCTATCACTGAGTAATCTTTGTAACCGTCTGACTTCTGATTCCTCGTAGACCTTTAACAAGCGCTCCCGAAGGGTTAGTACTTCTCAGTGGCCGGTGGGGTAAGAATGATGTCGCTTACCGCTCGAATCTCTTCTTTGCCCAGTTTTGCTACCACCAAATTGTATTTTATGCCATCTCCCTGCTTTGAGGCGCCATGAAAGCGTCAAATGGCGCAAACCATAAACGAGGTTGGTCCCGCCAAATGTCTGTTAAGCGCGAAGACATGCTGATGGTAGATACCTCAGTCGGACAAAGGATTCCCGTGACTATACCGTTACTAAACCGTGACTATTGAAATTTAAAATCGGTGAGATCCACTTGTGAAAGGCCGATTGAAATGTGCAATCACGGAGAATCACGTCGGGATCACCACTTCGGCTCATAAGTGATGACAAGTGAAACAGGCAGTAGGTTAAGTAAATATCACGGGCGTATATTTAACCAAATGTAGGGCTTATATACTAATGTATTGCGCGTCAGCTGTGACCTATTGAGCGAAGTCTTTGCTGACGCTACTATTATAATAAAAACATTTTAAATATTGTTTTCAATTAAATCTTGTAACCCACCTTGATTTGTAATCTACAGATCTATGTACACGCTTAACGTCCGAACGACTGCACCAAGTTGGATTATTATTTTTCTTTGTTTGTGATTGTAACTAGAAGGTTTTCATGAAAGAAACAATTTCGAGTAGGGTCAAAATTAACGGGTAGGGTTGAAAATTGGGGATGACATTTTCAGGTGAAAACGTGAATATAATATTTGACGTTTGTATAAATTGACAGATCAACCACTTTTGGTATAATAAAAAATATTATCTTCACCTTTAACCATGCTTCTACTTCTTCCAAGGAATATTCAGGAACTTCTTTTTTTAAAAGGCTCATAGCCGAAGCTGCTATCATTTTCCCGCCGTTATCAGAGCCATCGTCGATACAACAAACAGTTATCACGGAGTTTTCTAACACGTTTTCAAATGTCTGCTGGGATAGTTTGAAAGCTGTTTCATTGTTAATAACACCTGTAATAGATTTTATTATTTATTGCTTTGCATATATATAGAAAAACACAACACAAGATACATTAGGTAACAACTGGGTGTTCAGGAAAAATATACAGCATGCGATTCACTTCGCCCACACTAAAGCTATGTCACGATTTTATCATGATTTTTAGTTATGCATTGTTTAGCTTTTTATTCTTAAAAATATTTTTACTATTATACACACCAACCCATAATCTGTAAGATTGGATTTTTGGTCTATTCGTTGGTTTTAATACAAAAATAACACTGACACTGTCTACCCCTTCGGGGATTATGGGCGTGATGTAATGTATGTATGTATAATAATATATTAATCCGGAAAAAAAATAAAATAAAAATCCCATAAATATACTTCATCTACATCTAGTTAACTAATTATGTGACTTTTTACTATGCTGAAGGATATTTAAGTACGTATGTAAAAATATTAAGAATCCTAACACAATCATGGGGATATTTTTTATAGCACAACACGACGATCCCTTTGCGCAACTAATAGCTATAAAGCCATCAACTCGAACAGAAATAAAGTTTATATTATTTTTATAAGTTGACCAGTTCAAGCATACACAATAAAAGTATATAGTTACCTGAAGCTTTGTGGAAAGTTTCCTCTCTTGATAAATAATTAATAAACAAATCTTTGCATTCTTGCATTCTTTCTTTGGGCATGTCCATAATCTTCAGTTTCAGCTCACCATTTTTACTGTTCACGGTGCAAGTATTCCAAACATAAGGTTTTGTCGACATTTTTATTTGTATCTGAAATGAGAAATCAAGCTCTTTCCTAAAGTATTTTACTAATAAAACAGCCATGGCCATTATAGCCAAGACCCTACGCGGTTAGTAACATGACTAGATACACGTTATGTACCTAACTATATTGACTCTATAAATGATTAAGTGCTATCGTCACTCTCACACACTACATCGCTGTACATAGAATACATACATACATACATAACATCATGCTCGTAATCCACGAAAACGTAGGCAGAGTCAAAGGCATTTAGCTCCTTATCCACATTTGGCCCAAAAATAAAACTGGACTGGGTTAGATGAGAAATTTTAATAAAATGGGTGAGTAGTGGCTAGCTCGTCGCCTGCTCAATTGTACATAATCCAAATCACTTGTTATACAATATTGAGAATAAATGTACAAACTGCTTACAGCAAACTATAGAACGCGACAAGTGGAGATGGCAATTTTCTAGAGATGATTTGTCAGGTACCAAGTAGTTTATATCGATATTTTCGACAACACGAAAGTAATATTAATTAAATAAGGTTTATAATATGTTTTAATTACTATATACATAAAACATATATAAAATGTATTTACCTTTAATAGTCCTGTAAAAGTTGGCGTCAATAACGCTAGGAAGGTAAGGCCAAATTAGAGCTATAACTTGTATAACATGTTTTATATCAAGTTATCGTTATCCTTTTGCACAATATCATTAAAATAGATACTACCGACAAGAACTAAATTGATAAAGATTAGTTGACTCACATAATATACTCGTATTAAGTAAAAATATGAAAGGCATTGTTGGCTTTGGAAGTCAACGTCTGTGACGTGATCATGATGTATCCTTCTCATTTGAGTCTCAAAACTAGCAGGGTCAGATGTCCTTCTTAGTAGCAGTACCGGGTAGAAGCATAGCAGGATGACGACAAATTTATTCTTGTCAAGATTTTATCTACCCAATACCCGGCACGTCATCTGCCCTTTTATTATTAAAAATGAGAAGTAAATATGAAAAATAAATTTGCTATAAGTATAAAAAAATTACAGGCGATTTCGGCGAGCCAAAGTACCTGCCGGGTAAATCGAAAGGTGCGCAGTACGGGAGATCAAATAAACTTGGTTTTGTAAAGTTATTAATTTCATTTCATTTACCTTATTTATATAATACGCGATTTAAAATATATGCGTTCAATGACAGGTGGTTCTGGTCAGCATCAGACCTTGACAAGTGTGGGGAAAGATGCTATGGGAGTGCGAGTAAGAGACGTAACGTGAACGAACTAGTGCGAGTTCCATTAGATAAAAATCAAAACCGTAGATAAGATATATTTTATCAAATATACCGTAATCTACATTCGTTTTTTCATGAATTTTTCACATCATTATCCGACATTCACGACTAGCTTTTTCCATCATTCTTTATTGGGATGATTCCGAGTCTTCAAATCGCGCGCGTTTAAAACATCAGCATATTATTTGTGTATAATGTATGTATTAATTATCATCGTTTTAATTTATTAATTTCAATCAGGTTTCAAAATAAAATAAATAAAATAGTCGATTTAACTTGTCTAGAATTTTTTATCGAAATGAAAAAAAGTCGATTTGGTGTTAAGTATATGGGCGTATTACTATATTAACGTCAAATTTACAGTGTCACGGAACTCATGTTAGGTGAAATGGACTATAATTGCTTGTTGTAATGTTGTTTATTTGGCAGGCCCGTTGGTCGGTTGGTCGGCCCATTAATCAGAAACCCTGGCCAGGAAACCAAGGGTCGCGTTCGCATCCCGCTTGCGGAAAATGTTTCGTGTGATAAACATAATTACCTATTTAATTTTGTACTTGAGTCATGGATATTTATAAAAAGTATGTAATTATGTCTATCCGAACGGAAATAAGTACTTACATAATAAGCTTAGTTTGGAAAAAGAAAATTGGCGGGTCAGTCTAGAGAATTTGTTTATTTAATTTTAAACTCTAAATACCATAAAATCGTTACCAGACTGGAAAAATTACAGTAAAGGTTTATACGAAGAAATGCCTAAAAAATAAATAAAAAGTCCTTATTTTTATTAACAACCTCTAGCTAGGTTAAAACAATACATCAACTTTTACATCTTTATAACTGAACTTTTGTAATACTTCGCTCTAGTGAATGTATTTTTGTGAATCCGAGTTATATAATTCGGCTGTATATAAGTTATTCCAAATATAATATGCCCAAATTAACCGCACTCTTTAACTTATATAGTTGTTAATAAAAAAAAAAAACAGTCGAATTAAGAACCTCCTCCTTTTTTTGAAGTCGGTTAAAACAATCCATTTACCTTAATGCTGATCGGTTTATTTATCATGTAACTTTTAACTTTTTTTTCATAATATCAAGATGTATAGTTACATTATCATTATGATAACGTCAAAAAACGCTGTACTACCGCCGCTGTCAAAAGGTATGAAAGGACACACTGTAAATGTATGGTATACTTAAATATTACAAACAAATTGTCACTAAAATACGATTAGTGACTCCTAGCAGAAACAATGTAACAATTTCTGTTAAAAATTGTAGTTTCTGACCATAAATAGTGGTGTTTTTAGTAAATATGACAAAAAAACCTCACGTGTGGAGTGTTTTTACGGTGAGAGATAAAAATGCATTGAAACTTAGGATTCAGGACATGCCACAAGATCGCTTAGATTAAAGTCTTAAGTTATATTCCAAATAATATTCAGCACAAGAAACTTTCCACAAAGCCACAAGTAAATAGCATTATTGTGTTCTTCTTTACTTGAAAGTCTTTGACAACTTCGATGCTTATGGTCCGAGAGCTGGCACCAATTTTTGGGTAGGTATTTGAGGCAAGCTGAAAACTTGTCACATACCTCTCTTATTTATACCCCAACACGAAACTGCAGACCTGGCTGGTGAGTAGCGGGGCTAAATCAAGATAGATAGATTGTTAGATCACCTGCCAAGGTAGGAAGCCCTACCATATAATAGGAGAGGTATGGGACAAGTTTTCAGCTTGCCTCAAATACCTACCCAAAAATTGGTGCCAGCTCTCCTACTATTTAATTAGTAATACGCATATCAAGCACGATGAGCTATTAACACTGACTCAATTCTACTTCAGGTGAACTCAATGGGGATACTTTTCTAAAATGTTATATCACAAAAATTCAATGAAACGTTGTTTCTTGATGAAAACTGCAAATTCAAACAACTTTGGATTTGTAACCATGATCCAAAAATTGTCTGGTTCTTTCTTAGGGTTACGAAGGTCAGATCGGCAGTCGCTTTAATGTAATTACCAGACTCGCTTATTCCTGGAACATGGTCTAAGCGGACCTCGTCTAAGCACGGGACATAACGCTAGGAAAATGATGATTGTAAATATATCAATTGCTCCTTTAATTTTGAACTATACAAAATAATTACATTGGCTTAGTAGATAAGCCTCGAGTAAATATACATTTTCATAACACGATTATTATTATTTATTCCGGGGATTATGGGCGTGATGTTATGTATGTATGTATGTATGACAGACACATACCGAGAGAGAAAATTTATTGCTCATTTATCTAAATGTAACAATTTCAATGACATCTCAATTAATTCTTTCTAAAAATAGTTGCATTTTTCATTTATTAATTTAATTTTCCCACAGAAATTATTACGACGTAATAGAACAGTTATTACGACGGCAGAGGGATTGTAGTGCACCCGGAGAATAGGGGCCTCGGAATAGCTCAAAAACTATTTCATCTCAAGTGTGTATAAGCACCATATTAAGAACTATATAGTAGCTATATTTTTATTTAGTTAATTATCAATCATTTCATCACAAATCAATTATTTACAGTGACTAACTGACTGGCTTGATGGCGCATTCGGAAGTGACCTGGCCGCATGCGCCGAGAGTTGTAGGTTCGATGCCCACCCAGGACAAAGATTCGTATGATGAATACTTGAGTTTATTCTGTGTCTGAGTGATAATATCCAAAATGTAATCATACATTGTAATACCACTGTTGATTCTGATTTGCGTAACACAATGCTTAAGCTTTACCTCGGAATCAGATCAAGATATGTGATGTAGTCTGAATTTTTTTTATTAACAATTTGCATATAAAATAAAAGGGTATCAAAATAAGAATACATATTTTATTTTTCTATGAAACACTTTTCTTCACACTTTTTTAGCTAAAACACAACCAACGAACGGTAAATATAAATCTTATACATACATAACATCACGCCCATTATTCCCTGAAGAGGTAGGCAGAGTCATAGAGGCAGCAAACCCCTTTAACCACATTCAGCCAGAAACAAAACTGGGCTGGGTTAGATGGAAAATTGTGAAAAAGTGGTGACAAGCGGCTAGCCTGTCGCCCACACAATCAAATACCCAAAACCCGATACAACATTAGGCGTCTTCTACGACATGCTAGGCAAGAACCACAGATGGCACATTATTTTTAAGATCCATACCAACATGGGACAATGGGCTGGGTTAGATGGAAAAGTGACAAGTGGCTAATCTAATACATACAATACAATCTAATACATGTAAAAAATAAATAAAGTTTTATGCCTATTAGCATACACACAATGAAAAACTAGCCCAAAAATTCTTACAAATATAAACGGTTTGATTTTATATTTTTTTTTTATTAGAGAACTAAGTAATAGGCTACAATGGTTTTGCAATCATGTATTTTAAAGTAGGCGGATACCCTTTAAAAGAAACATCAAACTGTTTCTCCAACACTTCGCAGGGGAGCTCGAAGATTGTCTCCCAGCCGTCGTACTCAGCCGCCTTCTGGGAGCCGAATGCTGACAATAACACGCCAGTCAGAGGAACCCCATCCCTTGTGCATATATGGCGTCTGCGGAAGAATAACAATAAATGTTAGAACCTTCTTTACTTAACTTAACCTAATGCAGACTTAAATTTACCGTCACGTGCCCGTTAACAACTTTGTCGCTAAGAAATGCTCCCATAAAGATTGCTCTGAAAATTGTTCAGTTACTTTACAACTTTACTCTCGATTACGACCAAAAAGAATCACTGATCTCAAACAGATAAGCTTGCACACGCAGGTACTAGCACACAAACTGCGTGTTTGTGACACACACACACACACACACCCACACAAACGCACATACACATGCAAAGACACACTAGTAATATTCTGATTATGCACAAGCGCCTAAAGTATTAATCTATACTTCACTAATATATAAAACTAAAGAGTTTGTTAGCTTGAACTCGCTAATGTCAGGAACTACTGGCCCGAATTAAGAAATATATTTCTTCTTGTATAGTTAATTCATTGCGGAAGGCTATAGCTATATAACATTAACCATAAGCGCAAGTAAAAACGCGGGCACAGCTAGTTTAAGAAAATAATTTGAGTGTTTTTATTTTTAATGTTCTGTAATTAACTGTTGGTCTCAAGATAAAATACAAGCCTTGTTTGGGTACCGTCGGAAATACTAAGACATGTATTTTAATTAATATCTGTAAGTATTGTAGTATTTAAGTATTTTGAGCTATTATAAATATTATTAATTTCATTTCACTTTATCAAACAATACACTTTTGATACTAGCCACGAAACCAAAATTTGAAGCTATGGAATATGTATTATAAGTCTGGAAAATTTATTAGGTACGCCACCACTACAAAAAAAAAGTATATCAAGTGAGATTAGGTTAGGTAATCATTAGAACTTTTGTTTTTAATGTATATCAAATATTACACACCCATCGTAAACACATTAAGCAGTATTCAATATTACTCTTAGCCTTTTTTTATATTATATACTTTATTTTTATTTTTTTATATCATACTACATCACATACATTGATCTGACTCCAAGGTAAGTAGTTTAAGCACTTGTGTTACGGATATCAGAATCAACAGTGGAATTACAAATATATACTTTAATATATTCAATATTAACACCCAGACACAGAACAAACACAAGTATTTATCATACGAATGTTTGTCCTGGGTGGGGATCGTACCCACAACTCTTGGCGCATGGGGCAGGGTCACTACCGAATGCGCCATTGAGCCAGACAATACCTTTGCCCCATGTACGTTTAAAAGGGTTACAAACCAATCAAATGATTTTCGTTTTTGAGTTATTATTGAAAAACCGAGCGTCGGTACAGGGTCAAACCCGGGTACGTACAGACTTTTTAAATGTTAGAACAGATCATACTATTAGCTCAACGGTGAAGAAATACTTCGTGACGAAACCTACATATAAAAGGCCTAAAATAGTAGCACTTGCGACTTCGCGAATTTGTAACAACAGCGTCAAAAGTCCGCAGGCCCTTTTCAAAGTACATACCTGACGCGTAACAGCTTTTGAGCAATTGCACATCCTCTATAATCCGGATGCACTACTAATCCTGTGCCGTCGTAATAGCAGTCTATCCCAAATTGTTTTATAACGTTAAACATTCCTGCGACTGTCGTGGATATTTCTATTAACTTCATAGATTCCGGGGATTCAGGTTTGTTCTAAAAATAAATTATAAGAATGTCAGCGTCATAAAAAATACAGCTTAGACAGTAACGATACGTAAACATATATTGATTTTATTTGAAATTGCTTTATTAGAGCCTATACAAGTATAAATATATATTTTTTACTTTGATTTGATTTTATTCTATGAACTACGGTTGTGAAAATCGTATTATATTTTTATAAAACTTGTTATTTTAATGAAAGAACATGGAACAAAACCTTTTGTTTTGTTTTTTGTAGCCTACACCTATGTAGCAAATTGAAATTGACACCAATAGAAAGATCTTTGAAAATATATTTATTTGTTGTAAGGAGGTAACTTTGAAGCTTGTGGGGAAAAATATATATTTGATGTTGAAAATGCTGCAAAGCTTTAATAAAATTGACCCACTCACGCTCGAGGCTTATGCGTTTGCCAGAAGAAGACGTCACTCTACTCAGTTTGGGGACATACCACTTAAAGCTCGCTAGATCATATGTTGTGAAGCATTTGCGAGGTGGAGACGGCATATGACCCCCAAAGTCTACCACTATTGATATATTCTTTGTTAAGATAATTGATTTGCTTACAAATCTTTTGACCAAGAAATGATGATCATGAAATGATTTTGACCAAGATTGTGAAATATGTTGATTTCACCATTTATATGTATACATCAGTATATTTTTATCAGAAAAATAAAATTACTAAATATTAAAAAAAAAAATGTTGCCAATTGAATTTACCTAAGACCTTGTTGTTATCCACAGGACACAAAATGATGGTCGCCATATAGAAATAAAAAAAAATGTCTCAGATTTAATATCACCAGTACTAATTCACATATTGAATATTTGTACCGAGTATGGTGAGTTTCCCCATAAGTTAAAAATAAAGATATTTTAACTTGTATTTAAAAAGAACAATAAAGATGATTATATACCAGTGGCCCTCATTCCAATTATAGCTAAATTGAGCAAGAAGGATTCCATAAAAACCAGAATATCAATCATTTGACTACGTAGACCGTAGTATACTGCACTAATTGAGAAAGGGGAAATATTTCCAAGATGATAGGATCATAATATTTTAATAGTCAGCGGACACAACTTATACAAATAACGCAAATCTGTCCTAAAACGAAAACTGTATGTACTCGAGTCCAATACTTGTGAAGTCAAATATGGAGTTCCTCAAGGCAGTGTTCTTGCTCCACTGCTTTTCCTAATTTCTAACAGTTATTTCCCAAAGCTATTAGTCACCCGATGGTTCTCTTTTCTGATGACTGAAATGTTGTCGTTCGCTCTAAGAATAAGAACACATTGATGACTGAGATAATTTCTTCTCTGAAATATTGGGTTAAATAGATGCAGAGCAATAACTTAATTATAAATTAAACAAAACTAAGGTCATGAATTTTAGATTAAGATATAGTAATAAACCGAATCCAAATATTATCTATTTTGACCAATCTAAAGGTGAGGTAGATGAGGTAAAATTCTTAAGGTTACAGTTAGATATTATCTTTACCTTTAACCATGCTTCCATATCTTCCGAGCTATATTCAAGATATTCTTTGTTTATGAGGCTAATTGCCGAAGCCGCTATAATTTTTCCACCGTTATCAGAGCCATCGTCAAGACAGCAAATAGTTACCGTGCAGTGTTCTAACAAGTCTTCAAATGCCTTCTGGGATTGTTTCAACGCTGTTTCATTTTCAACAACACCTGTAATATTTTTTATTATTTATTGCTACGAATTTATGTACTTACTATAAAAACGCAACGCAAGATACTTAATGCAACAAAATGAGTGTTCTAGTAAAATATATAGCATGCTATACATTTCGCCCGCATAGCATAGGCTATGTCGCGAACTTATTATGATTTTCAGTTATATTTGGACAATCGTAAAAATAAAGTTCATTTACATCTTGTTCACTAATAATGCTATTTTCTATACAGAAGAATATTCAAGTATGTATGTAAAAATATATTGAGAATCATAACACAACCATGGGGATATTTTCTATAGCGCTAAACCTCGACGTTCCAAATATTATTGTAGGATCCCTTTCCACAACTAATAGCTATGAGGCCATCAACTCAAACAGAAATAAAGTTAAAATTATTTTTAATTTGTTTTAAACATACACAATAAAAGTTTATCTTACCTGAAACTTTGTGGAAAGTTTCCTCTCTTGATAAATGATTAGTAAACAAATCTTTGCATTCCTGCAGTCTTTCTTTAGGCAAGTCCATTATCTTCAGTTTCAATTCTCCATTTTTACCGTTCACGGTGCAAGTATTCCAAACATGAGGTTTCGTCGACATTTTGATCTGTATCTGAAATGGAAAATCAAGCTCGTTTTTACAGCATTTTACTAATTAAAAGACTGTAGTCTTTAATGGACACACGCGGTTAGTACCATGACTGGATACACGTTATTTAACTGACTCTATTAATGAATGCTACTATGTAACCCAACCAATAATACTAATAACCAAGCTCTTTTTTTTACAAATAACTCTAACCTAGACTCTAGCCTATCACCCTATTGCATACGTTGCACGCACTTCAATAGTTATTCTACACAATACCTAGGTAAAGTAAAAAATATGCGAAAAAATCATAATATCTTATACATTGCCTAAACGGCCCCGGTATTGTATACAATGTCTAGGTATTGTATAGAATGCCTGTATTAAACACACGGTAACAACCATAATATCACGCCCGTAATCCCCGCAAAGGCAGGCAGAGTCAAAGGCATTTAGCCCCTTAACCACATTTGGCCGAAGTAGTGGTGTATTAAAATGATCACAACAAAGAATAAATATGACCGAGATTAAAATCGATAAGCGCGTGTCGATTCGAGCAACACCGTGACTGGCATTGTGCGGTTGTCCCTGCCCCCGCACGTCACACCATACCCCGATTGCCATATTGACCTGTCGCTTACTATACGCATGTAGTCATATAGGTCTTGTCTAGGTTTCGGAAATTTTGTGTAATATAGTAATCGTATCGGATTGGATCATTACGACCGCGTACAGATTTGCTTATGTGGCCTCAGCATAAGGCTTCGTAGCAATTTCGAGTGTCAACGTAACGTGCTACGTGATTTCGAATCAAATTATGTGACTTAAATTATTTGACGGGTGTGGCTAAATCAAACTGTATAAATATTTATAAAACTGTATTTCAATATTATTTATTTATCAAAGTGAAAACTTTGAAAGGTCTTTAAAGTGACGAGAGTAATTCACTCGCAATCTTAAAAAATTATAGGGGGGTTGATGTCAAAAATATATAAAATGTATTTACCTTAAAGTCTACTAAAATTT
Organism: Glyphodes perspectalis; assembly: GCA_951394215.1. Lineage (NCBI taxonomy): Eukaryota > Metazoa > Arthropoda > Insecta > Lepidoptera > Crambidae > Glyphodes > Glyphodes perspectalis. The sequence continues at coordinate 5,712,587 of OX596207.1, read as the reverse complement.
GGCGTCAATAACGCTACGAAGGCAAGGCCGAATGAGGACTATAACTTATAAAACATGTTTTATATGAAGTTATCGTTATCCTTTCACACAATATTATGAAAATAGATAGTATTGATAAGAACTGAATTGATAAAAAGCAAATGTGTTGACTCACGTAAATATATTAAGTAGCAATATAAAAGGCGTGGCTGGCTTTGGTAGACAACGTTTGTGACGTGATCATGATGTATCCTTTTCATTTGTTTGAGTCTTAAGACTAGTATGGTCAGATGTTCTTCTTTAAGAACGATACCGATTACCTGGAAGGCATCAGCCCCAGACGTCATCAGCCGTTTTATTTTTAAAATTGTTAACAAGGAGAAAAAAAACTGTTATTCATTGTAGAGTACCAAAAAAATTACAGATAATTTTGGTAAACAAAAGTACCTGCCAGGTGAATCAAAAGGTGCGCAGTATTTTTTTTATTTTTTATTATTTAACCTTTTGTATTCCACTGCTGGGCAAAGGTCTTCCCCAATTCTTTCCACTTCTTTCTGGTATGAGAGGTAAAAAATAAATAAATTAAATAAACTTTGTTCTGTAAAGTTGAAATTTATCTTTGCGTAAGCGATTTAGAATATATGCGCACAATAACAGGCGGCTCTGGACAGTATCAGACCTTGACAGTACGAGTATGAGACGTAACATGAACGCAATAGTGCAAGTGACATTAGATAAAAAGAAGAAACGTAGTTACGATATATTTTATCAATTATATATAGTGTAATCTAATAATATCCTTCAATTGGGGCCGCCTTCCGCCCAGTGGCCCAAATTGAGGGCAGAGCTCTGACGACGCGGGGAGAGATGCAAAGAAACACTCAGCTCCTCCTCTTCCTCGGCAATCCTCGTCCGACCGCAGACAGAGCTGCGGCTGGTGCCGTGACTAGTTCGTCCCTAACTCGAGCAGTCGCGGCCCACCTCGAAGTCCCTCTTGGCTTCGGCCCCGTCCGGGTAAACAGGGCCTACTAAGCCCCCCCTGGCACGGCAAACCGAGGACCCGGGGGGGGGGGGGCTTATTGTATTACTTCCCGCAAGGCAGCTCAAGTATCCAGAAATGCTGGAAACTATCCTAATCCGCACCGCACCAGTTAAGGTTTACCTTCTAAAAATGTACAAAGGAGCTTTTTAGGTCATGAAAATGTTAGCATACCTGTTCACAAAAAATGTAAGGTAGCTTTAGGGTTAATTAGAGAAGATTACTCAGACCTCATTCATTGCTTTACCGTACCTACAATATGTGGTCATTCGCCTTGGTAGCAATTCGATTCAGTAGGTATATTTAGATATTCGTCCAGACTTTTTTCTTGCTGATCCTATCTATAATACACCGGCTCCTATAGACATGATTATTGGGGCTGATCTCTTTTGGAATTAATAAGTACAGGAAAAAAATTACTTGGTAATGGAAGGCCGTCACTTTACGACACTAGGTTGGGCTAGGTTGTCTGCGGTCCAATAAATAGTGAGAATGTAGCATTTTCATCTCAAATCAATCGTAGAAACTGTTAAGGCACTTCACATAAGAGTATCACTTATCTAAATTAGACATTTAAAACTGTACTCTCATGTTTCAAACATGAAGCTTGACAAGTGTAGTCACCGTGAGGAGAAGTTAAGTGGGAACCAATATATTATGAATCCGTTTTTTAAATAATTTGTATATTCCATTATATTTTAGTCTTTTAATTTAGGTTAGTAACTAACTCTTATTTAATACTGACTTTATCATTTAATCTCTATCACAAATGTGTTAAGTCCTTCAAATAAGTAAAATAGCACGCGTTTACCTAACCAAGGAAGTTCTCATAATAGATCAAGTTTCAAGCTTTATCTCAGCTAAACATGTACCTATGAAGCCTGTGTATTGAATATGTGTATAATTATAGTTATTCTTTCAGTTCTTTGACATTAATTAGTTTATTTATAATTAGCGGGTCACTTAATGGGTAATACCTACTTATTGTTGGCATCGTGTTCCTTTATTGTTACCTCCTCCATCAGCTCATAGAGTTATCATAGACTTTTTATGTACTGCAACTCCTCCTTGGAAGATGGTTAATGAAGGTAATTATTTATTGGTATGCTCTTCAGAAGACACAAAAACATTTGTATGCTGGGACAAAAACATGCCGAGCACTTCTTGTGGGTACAAACAATATCTGTTGACTTCAAATTTATTCATCACGATGTTCCAAAAGTAGGACTCAATAGCGAAAGAACAGTCCGGACCAAAATGCGCTTTAGTTATTGAAGTTAACGTAATTGAAGTTATTAAGTTAACCTTAACAAGATTAATCGAGTTTAAGTGAAACTTACAACACACATAATAAAAGCTATATTAATACCGGAAACTTTATGGAACGTTTCCTGTATGACCAAATATTTAGTAAACAAATCTTTACATTTCGGCATCCTTTCTAGAGGCATTTACTAGCTAAGCCGTTGAGTAAAATACCATACCATTTCTACAAGTTTTCTCTGTTATGTGGTTAAATAGACAACAGTGTTCAGCACACCTAATACTGTAGAAAGATTAGTTACACAAGTTGTATCCCTTGCAGCTACCGACACATTGAAGGTGGACTTTAGACGTGGATGAGGATTGTGCCATATGGCGTTGGATTCTCTCTGACTACCTGGCTAGGGAAATGGTGTGAAGTTTTTTTTTATACAGGGATTCACTGTGCTATCGGCATAGTAATATAAGGAGAATCCCTTAGGTTTTATGAACTATAGCCTAATGCGAGACACTGTCACCAACTTCAACCTTAGATTGGAGTTCATTAAACCTATAGTTCCTCCTATAAACCTTCCTATTTCCCTAATTTTAATTACCCAAAACTCGCGTGTAACTTAATTTATTAACAAAGTTTATTATGTACGGAATCCTAATTCCTTTTTTTTTTGGTAATAACCTATTATTTTTTTTTTTTAAATATATTTTAATATTAATCTATTGACTAGCTAAATCTATTGCCGTGTGATTAAGTTAATGTATCCTCTACCTTAGCGCCCGCGTCAACTGGGCCTGCAGTGGACATCGGTGTGTGAATGTTTTGATGGGTATCTACTTGCCACTTAATAATAACTTATTATTAATTATGTATTTTCTCTGTAAGTGATTATTGTAATATTTAAAAAAAATGTCTCAAACCATAAACCTAGATATAATATTAACGACCTTGTGTTCCTGTGACAAGCTATACACACGCGCCATAAAGGTTTAGTAGAATGTAACTTGATTTAAGGGTTTGTAAATATTATTTATTCAATTCAAAATAAAACATGACATAAAAACTATTCTAATCGATTCTATTAACGATATTATATAGTTTTTAGGTTTCGTATATCAGTACTTAAATGATGTTGAATACTTACCTATACTTTATAA